>JAJMLV010000005.1:37443826-37461523 GCA_027123465.1 Erythroxylum coca
TGATTGGCCATCTGATAATAATTGTTGAGTGATCTATTAGGTTACCCTAGCAATCCGAAATATTGCATTCATCGTCATTGTTGACAATTTTTCTTTTCTGGTCCACCACAAAATTGCGGCAAAAGGGGTTTACGTGATTTAACCATTTTTAATTTTTATATATACTCGTATTCGAATAATAAATTAATGATAATTAGTATAACAGATAGCAATACTTGTCCCACGATCCACTGAAGATTCGGATGGCTAATTTAAAAGGAGATTGTTAATTTTTAATTTTTCAGTATTTTGTTTTTTGAAATAAATTTACAGTTTAATTGTAATAAATGTGTTTAAAAATAGTTTCAAAGTAAATTAAAATTGTTAGTGGAAATTTAACTTTAAGCATAAAAACATTATGTTTTAAACAACATTCACAAAATTAGTCTTAAAAAAATCATATGGGTTAAAAAATATAAAAATTAAAATTTCATATAAAATCTAAAAAATGAAGTATTCATATAATTTACATCTTATATATCATAATAAAATAAAAATTCCGCTTTGCAATTGAGTTCGACTCTCTTTAGTTTCTTGTTGAAACGATTTCAATCACGTCTTATATTTTATTATGTATTTTATTTCTTTTCACGTTTCCATTTTCTAATATGCTTATTATTAACTGAAAATTCCAACCTATCATAAAATTTTAAAGGCAAGTTCAATTTTTAAATTACTTCTCTATAAATATAAACAATATAACTATGCAGACTTTTAATGGTTAAACAAAATAAAACCAAATTTCTAAAATTCTAAAGTTTCAAAAAACATTGCTGATTTTAAGATTATATCAAATTTAAAAGGAAAAATTTTAAAGCATTAATTTTTAAATGTATTTTTAATTTTTTAAATATCATTTTTGAAATGTTTAGGATTTATAATTCTGCTTTTCAAAAAGTTTCAAAAGTAAATTAAATCAAGATTCATATAATTATCTAAAATAAAATGATATGAGTTAACAAATATAGATAAAAGTATTCATTTAATATAAAATTTATAAACAAGAACAAGCATATTTCATTGCAATAAAAAAAACTAATTAATTTTGTTTGAACAAAAACAGTGAATATTCCCGACAGTAAATTAAATTTATTGCTTAATGATAAACATTTTACTTATTATCCATGTATTAATAAAATCTAAAGTAAATTTTTTTTGATAAACACAATAATTTCAACACAAATAATGATAAAGTACATTAAATTCTTTATTCTAGTTGTTTTGTATTTTATTTAACAATATTCATCAGAACGTGCTAATATTTTACTTGTTAACGATAAACAATTAAATAAATAGATTATTATTTCAATTTATTTATAAAGATAATATTTATTTAAAATAAACTTTAAAAAATAAATGTTTCGATTAAGTTGGCTTTTGAAAAATTGCTATTATTCTAATTTCCATCACTGAAAAAATCTGTTTTAAAAATAATTGATTATAAAAGTAATTTATATTAAAAAGCCTTTAGGAATAAAACAATATATTTACTATTAAATAAGTGAATTATAGTCAATATAACTTTTAATGATTAATATTACATAATTTAACAATATTAGTAAACTACAAAAATTACTAAAGCTGAAAATTTCCAAATTTCAATTAAACAGACATTTTCACAAAAAAGCAAAACAACCCTCAAATGATATTTAAGTGCGACCTCTAGGTGCAGTTCCCCAACTCCGATTTCTCGCGGCACGGAAACACGTGTAAAGCAATAAATTTAGAATGCAACTAAAGACTACATTTATGGCAGTTATATGTTACACAATTTGAAAGTGTTTTTTCAGACAGCTACAACTAAAACCTAAACCTTATGGAAACGCTTTTCCACAGTAAAAAAAGATACCTTTTGCTAACAGTATACCTATACACAGAAAAAAGGGTAAACGAAAGTAAACAATCAAGCATTGAGAGGATCGAACCAAAATGACACGATCTATACCGAAATACTGAAATAGTATGCAGACAAGCAATCAAGAACAAGTATAGATTCCGGCAAATATCTCATTGACCCAAAATGCGGATGTGTTGGGATCAACGAATGAAGGGATGATAACTCCTATCTCTATTTCAAATCTTTCAACACGCATCCGCGGAAGAAGAAACAGCTCTAATAACAAAAAGACGTACACACAAGTAAAATTCCATAGATAGCAATCATCGCGGGCAAGTATTAACAAGACTTAACCACAAGAAAAAGGATGCATAAAACAGAACCAACACTTCATAAACAAAGACTAACGACAAATGTAATATGGAAAAAGAAAAGAGAAAGACACTATACATCTCTCCTTTTACCCTCATATATTTTGTTAAAACATCAATTTCATTTGTGATTGATGACGACCTATGGACTCCAATCTCAACCTCTGACCCTTAAAAATGTCTTCGATTTATAGACAGGCCAGGACCAGGAAGCTTCTTTTTCCCTCTTTTCCAGCAATTGATTTACAGAGCACAAAATTTGAATCAGATACAACAACTTGTCTTCAAAAGAAATAATGCAAACGAAGTTTTAACGACCAAGATGACTCACCAAATAAAATCGCGCCACCTGAAGCAATTATATCATATCATCTTCGCATCAGATGCTTGATTGGAACTAAGCAACTGTTGTATTTCAAAAAGAATTCGTTAGGGGACTGTTAAACTTACCCTGTAACTTCTTGACTAATGGTGAATGGAAAACTTGATGAGGGGCTGAGCCCGAGATCACCAGTAAAATTTAATAAAGGAAATCGGCATGCAACTATGGCATTTTCAAAGCCTGTTTCACTTGTGCCAATGCTGAAGGATGCATTCTGCTAATGGCTGAGTTAAAAGATTCTCCATGGAGTGATGCACACGTTTGAAGATTGTCTCTCACTGAGTTCTCTAATGACATTTTGTTGATAGGGTCTACAAATTTTATCTAGAAGACAAGAAGAAAACAAATAGGAGTACTGCATGGTAATTATTAATCTTTTCAACATTTAACATAATATAGCAGTTCTCGGGCATGTTTGCAGGATCCTCACCTGTCTTCTTTTGAATTCTTTGCTTGGGAGGACACCCTCACCATGGGACTTGCTGGAGCCCGTGTTATCACCGCTGCCAATCATCAAGAAAAGATTAGAATGATGACTTCACTAATACCAACCGAGAACACATTAGTCAAACAAGTGAATACAGAACTAGCAGCTAGGCCAACCTGGATTCTTCCTCGGTCAAATCATCATTTTCACCCAAAATTACACTAGTGCATACACTGCATGAATTTTAAAAATAGATAAATGAAATTATTAAATTATGTTCTTCAAACCACCTTAGCAATTATTTCGGCACACAGCATTCAACTTACCTAAGGATTTGATCAAGCTTGTCAATGACTTGAGGCATTCTAAGGGTCAAGATCATTGAAAGGGCTAATCCAAATGTCTTTTTCTGGTTCAAAGATACATTGTCAACCTGTAAAGAAACAGTCCATGTGAAACTCACCAACCATACCCATCATCTGCCTAAATGCTAATACATGACAATTCAAAAATTGCACATATATATGCCTAAATCACTGTAACTAGGTTGGCAATGAGCCGGGTTGGGTCAAAACTCAAGGCCCGAGCCGAAAAGCACTTCAGGACCAGCCGGCCCAGCTAATTTGCCATCCCTAACTATTACAATGCTTGTTCCCAAGTAAAACATGAATAAATTCTATTTTCTAAAAGCATGAGCATATTAGTCAAGATTATTTGCCAATTTGTTTGATACCTACTCTCAATAACCCATAGTATTACTGAAAAGTCCACGATCAACGCACCTTGTCAAGCCAAATGTCAACCAAGCAAAGAAGTACATTTTCGTCAGTGGAAATGCCTGCCTGCTGAAGGAGAGATGCAAGTGATGATTCAGTTGTCAACTGGGCGAGGTAATTGGTATTCATTACCAACAGCCTTGCTAAAATTGCTGCTGAAGATGCTTTAACAGCTGTCTTGGAAGGATCAAGGTCATCTCCTCCACTCAAACATATTACAATCAGTTTCTAGAAAGAAGACATAAAGAGTGATGTAAGCACATCCAGCCAGTTTTAGATGAGAAAACATTACTCCCAATCATACAAAGAGAGCACTTACTTGTAAGGTACTGTTAATGAATGGGGGCACTTCAACAGGGAAACACTGTAAAATTGAAAGTCAAGTTGTAAAGTTCGTTAAATTACAAGAAGTTCATTACGTTCACCAGAGCTAAAAAATGAATAACTAAACAATTGCTACAGACAATCCCAAAGATGCAAGGAGCCTCGTAAGTTCCCATATTATCTTCCATGGCAAAAACTACAACAAAACATGTATTTCATAATTGCATAACAGGTATTCGTTATATATGAACCAAATAAGAAGTTAACCAAAAAATATCTTTAGAAGTGAATGTTATAGTGCTCAATAGTTGGATTCCAACACATGATACCAATAACGAATGCATCACCTTCACAATGTACAGTAAATTATATCCTCAAGAATCTTGTGCTTAAGTTTAGAAACGAAGTACCTGAATCAATAAATCAATGACAGGAAGAGTTGAAAGCAGTCCTCTGTCATTAACATTTCCAACAATCAAATCAAGAAGTTTAGCAACTGTGGGGGTATGCATGCTTAGAAATTCGCTTCCACCCAATATTATGTAACTCTCCATGATACTGACAGCAACCTGAAAAGTTAATCATGTTGACACAGGGTTGGATACTGAGCCAAACAATTAGACAATGCTGCTAGTTTGGTAGCATAGCATCAGAATATTGTCTTATCCAGGGATGGTGTTGTGAATAAAATTAGTGGCCATACTGCCATTCATCTAAAAAATCTAATCAGCAACTTAAAAATTTATTTCCGTGATTTTCAGCTGAGATAAAAAGTACGCTAATAATTGAGAAACACAAAGAGGGACACCGAGCCAATAGCATTAAGTACAGATGCAATTACTACTCTTGCTAGTTTGATGGCATAATCACAACACGTGTGGTATCATAATCTATTGTCATTCACCCAACAACTAACCTGCAAGTGATCAAAATTTCTTTCTATGATCTCCAGAAGCGATGGGAAGTATGCTAATAATTGAGGGACCATAGCAGGGGCATGGGCAAGTGTTGCTTCCCATAACTGCAAAATTATGTTGGTTCCATGGGTTATAATTCTTTAAGATAGTGAAGGTAGCTCATAGCTGCATTTTCTAACAAAATACTAACTGGAAACTAAAGTTACCAGCATGCTGTCCTCCAGAAGATTGATTTCATCTGGATTGTTCACATCAACTCCCTTCTGTAGAATAGGCAATACGACATTGTAGCTACTGGGTGACTGATAGTCAAGTGCAACAACCAGGTTTCGCAGAGCAATGAGAAGCTGAATCTGTAGGAGACTCTCACTGGAAGATTCCTCCCAAACCTTTGCAAGCAACAAACAGTAGATCAATAGCACCAATACCCACTAAATTGGAGCATAATCATGTCAAATTCTTGCAACTAACATAAGCACAAACATGATAAAACTAGCGTTAAAATTTTCTACCTTCTGGAAAAATTGTACCAACTTGTTTGTGAATGGAATGACTTCACCAACATGTCCAATCAGAACAGATATCAAATTTAACACCTGAACCTGAAATTAAATGACAGATGGATCAAACACAATTACAGTATATAAAGGGGCCAAACAAGTGCACAAAAGCAAGACAGGTATGACCCAAAAGAAGATCTCCTTAATATCCTGTCTGTGAAGAAAAAGTTCCCAAAGCATCTAAAGTTGTCTTACAGACATTTAAAGACAGATTGATGTACTAACAACAAGCATCTAAAGTTCTTATGAATGAACAACTGTCCAAATATTCAGTATTTTCTGGCAGTTTAGAATAAAATTGGAGGTGCATAACATGAAACATTGGAACTTCTATGGAAATTTGTAATACTGATGACGTAGGACAAATAGAAGAAGTAACAACTAGTAGCTAAAACTCACAAAATTAGGAAATATGACTGATATTAAGTTACTGAAATATCAAGTTTCAGGTTTGGATTTTGGCTAAGAATGCTGAGATTTCAAATTTGGTATAGTTGGCTTTTTAGGGTTTGATTGCTGAAAATTTAAGCTTAGAATTTTAGAACTTAATATAGCTGAAATTTAGGTTTAAGATGGTTTGAATTTAGGTTAAGTTTGCTGGAATTTAGTGAGGAACATAAACATCAGAGAGTAGGAAACTAAGAATCACATCCAGGATCTAAGAATCACTCTTACAAGAAAACATCACACCTTCTAGTTGGTAGCTCAAATTTGTAGAACAATTTCAAATTGCTTTTCATTGAACGACCGAATATGCACATATTTATAGAGAAATTTTTAGATTCCTTATTCTAGTAAGAAAGGGTTCCTAACAAATTTAAATCATGTTCTAATAAAATATTTATAATTCCTAAACAACTAGGATAACATATCTAAAATAGAATAAAATATTTAACTTAGTACTACTTTCTATATAATAAGGAATCCCAATACAATCTAAATTTCAGCCCTTATTTTTTATGTCAACTCAATTTTCAATCTTCATCCTGCCAAATTAAAGCTTGTAATTGACTAATCTTTTTCTTTTACAGACTTTTAAGTTTTTTTGGATCAACTGAACTAAAACCCATGTATTACAATGTTTAATTTCTCATTTCCTTGAGTAATCTTTTCTCTTTTATTTCTTTTACAGACTTTAAGTTCTTTAGCATAACTAAAACCCATGAATTACAATGTTTAATTTCTCATTTCCACAATTCAAATGTTAAGGTACAATATGACATTCCATAGAGAGACGAACAAAGTGAACAAACCAAATTGATCAAGTACAGCAATATGAACCATAAGCTGTATGTTACCTTTGAGTCAAACTCCTGAACTTCATCTACCAACTTAAAGCATGAATCCCAGCAAATAGGAAGAAGATCACTAAATTGTCCTTCAACAAAATTTGCATCTTCAATATGCAAACACAAAGACCGACAAGCTGCCAGCTAGAGCAACGCATGGACAACTTCAGCAGTTAAACAGAGTGAATCATAGGGAAGAAATATCTGGAACTCCAAAGGAGAGAGGGAAGGAACAGGGTAGAAGACGTAGATATGTAAGAGGGGGAAAAGATGCTGCATACCCTGACAGAGAGGTCTTTATCTTGTAACAAACTGATTAACCCACAATAAACTGGTCTTTTTATCTCATCTTTGATCTGCCAAAAAGCAAGGACAAGATATAACTTGTGTGATTTGCCTTCCAACTATAAATGTAAATTGTCAGCATAACTATTGCATAATACATAATCCATACACTTTTAAATATTAGCAGTTAACAAGTATGAAACGTCACAATTTCTATCCTAGATTAGGAAAAAGTGTTAAAAATGTTTAGACTGTAGACCTTGATATTTAAGAGCTATAAAGTAAAAATTACCTCAGAAACCCACTGTCCAAGTATAAGAGCAACCTTCCGATGAATGATGCACATATTTGGATGATCATTTGAAAGCTCATGGGATAATGCACCATTAAACCTGGATTCAACAGCATAAGGACAAGAATATGTGCCACAGCAGAAAAATTACCAGGAAGAATCAATTCAGAAGTGCATGCCAATCAATTTTGAAGGTGTTATAGTAATTTTAAGAGGAGAGGGTCTCAAAGGAACAGCAAGTTATTTAAGAGGAAATAGTCCCAAAGTAACATTTAAGTATATTTTATTTTTGCATCTAGCCAACTAGTTCTGTAATACAACAAATTCAAGCACTTCGATTGGACAAAAAGCTAGTTTTGATTGAAAAATCAATATTGGAACCAAGACTCTTGTAATGGAAAAGAATGATTAGGTAAACATACTTAGGCATTGGCATGCAGGAGAATGGACATACCAATCTTTGAACCTTAGGTAGTTTGAAAGTTCATAGTAAACATATGCAGCAGCACCATACGAGGCATCTTTGAGAAGCAACCCTGGAGTAATTTCAGTAGCTGATGCTGGGCAACTAGTCATTGCCTCTTGAAGGATGGACACAACAACAGGACCCAACAACTAAAATTAAGCAGAAAAGCAAATGAGCCTGCATGTCTTACTAAAAGTGTGAATGCAAATTGTTAATTATCTATAACGATCTTATTCCACCTACTTGGCTGTAATTTTCAAACAAGACAATATACAGAGCTTCAGCACAAGGCCTCAGTTTCTCAGTCCATTGGACCATATCCTGCTCATGATGAAAAGATTCAGGGTTGTGGTACAACTCCTCTAAATCAGTTGCTGTGAGAACAAAATACCTGAGCAAACATCAACATCACACTGACTGAAACAATGTTTCAGAGAAAAATCTCATTAAAAAGAGACAAAGAAGAATGTTTAGGTGTTTTAAGGTCACTAGAACAAGGATGCAGGACATTCCATCCACAAACTCATGCACTCATACAAAGTCAAAAAGATAAGACATAGATCGACTTTATCAAGGCCTAGGAGTTAATAATAGTAGTAGTTCACTGAAACATTTAGTGGCAATATGGAGCTCACACTATCTAGTATTATTTCATTTGCAAAACAGTTTGGTGGTATAAGAATGTAAAAATCTCTAACAAAACAAAAGATGCTGATATAGGAGTGGTCTTACTAATACTCATTCTGTTCACATTACAGGCAGATTTGATCCAGACCAATAACCTAGACTCTTTTTGTCATGAAGGGTCAGTTTAATGCCTTTTATGAAAACAAAATTTCTCTCAATGTCAACAGCAATTCTTCAGAAAATTCAAACTTGGACTAGATGTTATCTCTTGCTCTGAAGAGTATCGACCAGAATGCAGAAAACTATATGGCAATATTTAAAGTGACCAACAAAAGGCAACATAAGTTACAAAACCCACAACATAACCAGATTTACTATAAAGATTAAGCAATTCTTATAGTTGCATGGAACTTGATAAACAGAATGGCTTTGCCTAATAAAAGTAATCAAGTATGCTCAATCAATCAAACACATAAGAACTTATAGTTTGAAGCAGTATCATAGACAAATTCATGAAGAGAAGCTTAGGTAAGATTTGAGCTACCTTCTTATCAGCACATTACACAAAAGTACAATGCGGTCACTCGGCAGAAGGGAAGTTAGGACCCCACCAACAACATTGGATATATTTTTCTTTATCTGCTCAAGTGTTATCCCATTTTCATCCATCACCCGACCAGTAAGACTTGGCTTATATTCTTTACACTCAAGAACACATTTCACCATCACCATACATTGAATCAGGAATTGCTCAAATGATAATAAGTCTGGCTCAGGATTGGTTATCTTGTTTAAACAAAAATCCATGACAGGTGGAAGGATAGACTTATCACCAAATGAGTAAGGATGTCTGCCTTGAATTGTGACTAAAACCTTCATCAGTTTTGTGCATGCCCTCCTTACGACATCCCAATATTTAGGATGAACATTCTGAAAAGAAAAATCTGTAACCATAGGCCACAAATGCAAAAGAATTAGTTTCTTCATCAAGCAACCAAGAAAAAATTTGTGAGGAATAAGTGACACTAATTCAACAACTCGGCCCATGCAAAGAATAAGTAAAAGGTGCATCATTAAGATGTGATAGCACAGTTTTGCATTCAAAAGGTTCAGAAACATGAAAGGCAATCACCATAAAAAATAAAGCAAAGGAGTTTGTGTAAATGTTTCAATTTTCTTCTTGGAGAGAGAAAGAGAGGAAGAGGAAGAGGAAGCGAATAAAAAAGTGGCAGTTATCTTTACAAATAGTAGTTTTGTGCAATATTACAACAGGATGTTCGATCCTGTATAAGTTAATAGCAACTACAAAAAATAGCTTCCGTATACGCGGTCCTGAAATATAACTGCATGGTTCATGCAAGTTGCCAAAACTCTAGCATTTGACAAGAATGTAAACAGAGCATACTGTAACCATTCTAGAATGAGATAAGAAACTGATGATTGTCAATGAATATCCGATGCACAAGATGCACATATCTATTGATCTCAGCTTAGTATTCACTAAAGAAAGTAGCTATTTACAAACAAGATAGTTGTCTTACAGTATGGAAGCAATGATTGAATTGCACTCAAAAACACAGGAGAGACCTCCTTCACTGGTTGAACCTCCTGAAGGATTTAAAAAAGGTATAAAGAAAAAAGAAGACATAACTGCTTTATCAGTGAAATTCATCCAAACTTTCAGATTCTGAAGAAATAAACAAAAATAGATAGGAAACAAACATGTACTTGAATGCTTTGTGCATCACTTTGGAAGCCAGAAATGATCAACTGACGTATTATTTTTAGACATAACAACCATCTCTCACTAGTCAGATAAAGTTCATCACGATGCTGATCCAGTGCATTTTGATTGTAACTTTGCAAAAGTGCAGAGAATCCATGTAGTATGGTCTGCACATCACTTTGCCAAAGGCGCCAGCTATAATCAAACAAATGGGACGATATCTGCCAAAGAGAGCTTGTGAATACATGACATCTCAGCTAACAGAAAGTAAGACTAAAACTCTGAACAAACAAGTAAACTAACAATAGGAAGTTGCTATGATGTACCATAATTATCAATGTACGGAAAAGATCATGTTCACTTGAAGCAAAAAATTCCTTCAAAAGATGAGTCAATCAAGAAATTTTGAAAATGTTCATTAGTTATACCTCGGCAAAGCTTCTTTGGTCAGCGGTGAGCCGTTTAGTTGACAATTCCTTTAAAGTTCGGAAGAGAGTTAAAAAAATCCTGTGAGAAGTTAGAACATCTGCTGACTGTAGCTTGTGCACTAGAGCTGAAAGAAGCTCTGGCCTACATAAGTAATTACAACAGAATATCAATAGGCGCACTTAGTTCAACAAAAAATTGAGATTATAGCATTCTTTAGCTCAGAAAATAATATCCTTCAACAACTTATACCACTGGAATGCTTACTACACATATGGGGAAAAAAAAAAAGGAAGAAATTGATCTCCAAAAGCACAAATATAAAGAAATCTCAGAAAAATGTACCATTCTTTAGGATAATCTAACCGAGCAATTTTTGAGATGAGGACAGCCAACATTAATGCTATCTGTGTTGGTAAGCACAAATAACACAAGAAATTAGAAGAGTAACCAAAGAAATAAACGCTAATTTCTAAACAAGATTCTAGAAGAACAAAGAGACCGAAAAGAAAAGAACATCCGCGATGTACCTTATCATCCTTTTCACTCAGATGCGATAGTAATTTCTGCCGCAAGTGGACCTTCTCCTCACTGCTTATTCCACTGAAGGAAAACGGAAATGTAATTGCGACATTACTAGCTTCACTCGAAAAACTAAAAGTAAATTTGCATTATAATTTTCTAGAGCAACTTACGAAGAATCACGCCTGTTCCTCCAATACCGACTGATACTATTCTTGAAATACACCGAAGCACTTAAACGAACATCCACCTGAGAAACTAAGTCCTTCGCAGTTATCACTTCCTACATTACAATCAGTTTCCAGATTCAGCAAGTTAATAAACAGAAACATACATATATGTCCACAAACCACACACATTACAGTAAATAGCAACTCAAAACCCTAGAAACGACATGTCACGACAAAAGTACCATGAGACAAGAGCAAAATCCAGGTCTGCTCTCCGACTGCGATAGCGCCGCCTCCGCCGGCTTTCGCACTCTCTCATCGCCGCTCAACGAATTAGCCAGCAAAGAGTATATCGCCGGTAAATCAGAAGCCGAAAGCGCCATCGCCGTGCTTTCTAGAACCTCTCGCGACGATCAACCACCGGAATCGACTAATCTACTAACTGAATCGTATCGAAACGAACCCCTCTCCGTCCGATTTTGAGATCTAAGTTGCAGTTATTTTTTAGTAGATGGAGGTCGTAGCAATGAGTGTTCTAGTGCACAAATTGGCTTTTACTCTGTGCCAAACAGATTTGAGAGAGAAATGAAGAAATGAAAGAAGCAGGGGAGCAAGAGACGGGCTGGTTGGCTGCGCGCACTTATTACATTGCTTCCCTCCGGTTGCGAGCAAGTTTATTAAGTATGTTGCGCGTTTGATTCTGTGCGGACGACTCTAACTGCATCCATAGTTCAAAGTAAGCAAAATTAAGTAGGCTTTTGGTTTGAAGATTTGAAAAGAAGAAATGAAATAATCGAAAAAAACAGTATTTGTTTTGAGTTTTCAATTTTAAAGGAATATATTTATTCTATTAAATTTGAAAATTTACTAAACCCATCAACAGGGGTGGATATTGAGGTTTTATTCTAATCCAAGTTTTTACCACGTTTATTTTTTACTCTTTTATTTCCAACTTTTGCCATACAATCCTCTTTATTTCCTTAACGTCTCTCAATTCTTTACGATCTTTCATCCTACCTTATAACGTCTCATAAATGAAGGAATTTTTTGTTCTGCACCTCTAGGTATATTTTCTGAAATCCCTCGTTTTAATTTGATATTAAATGGAGATAGCCCCAATAAACATATGAAGGGCAAATTATTTTCATTTTTATTGAGGATAAAAATAGTATTATATTATATTTCACTCCCATCAATCCAACAAACCAAACAACATTGTTAATATTAATAGAGAAACCCAAGTTATAAATCAAACATCATTTTTTTATTTTTCATACTCATTCTCATCCGCTTCTATTATTATACCCATATCTATAACTAATCCCGTGCTCAAACCAAACGCCACTTAAAAAAACAAATATTGTTTAATTCGATTCAGCCTATTTTGATTGAAATGCAATCCTATGATGATGGTCTCACATTCTACCCGGGACATCCCGGCGTCCCTCCTTAGCCATCAGGTCAGCCATTTTGTGGACTCCCGGTCAATGGAATCTGGCGGATGTTCGAGATTTCCTTCCGCCGTCGATTTGTCAAGCTATCGTCGACACGTTTCCTCCTTCCCCAATTTTGGGCCTGACAGGATGGTTTGGGGAGCCTCTGACCATGATCTTTTTACTGTCGCTTCAGCCTACGCCCTGCTTCGGAGAGACCTGCCTCCCGTGAGGGTGTGGCAGGCCACATGGCAGTGGACGGAGCCTCAGCGGGTGCGCTCCTTCTTATGGCTACTCACGAAGGATCGACTGCTTAGTAACCAGCAGAGGGTGCGACAGCACCTTATCGCGGACGGTACATGCCTATATTGCTCACTAGAAGAATCCGCTCTTCATATGGTTCGGGACTGTCCTCTGGCGCGGCGCGTATGGGCCTCCTACCAGACGGACATCATCACCTCGCCTTTTTTTGATCTTCCAACCAGGGAATGGCTGCACACTAACCTTCTTCAGCATCGTCACGTGCAAGGCCGGGATTGGGCGACTCTTTTTGGGTTGACCTGCTGGTTCCTTTGGACATGGCGAAACCAAGCTATTTTTGTTTCTGATTTTGTCCGACCTACCTCACCATCTTTTATTGTCTTATCTTTTGCAGATCAGGTTCAGCAGGCATTAAGGGTACAACGTCTGGGCATTACCGGCTTTCGCCCTCGCCAGGAGTACCAGATCGGTTGGCGAAGGCCCCAGGCAGGGTGGATCAAGCTGAACACAGATGGGGCTAGCAATAGCGTACAGTTCACGGCTTCAGCTGGCGACCTTCTTCGAGACAGTGACGACACTTGGCTTGGTGGATTCTCTCAGTTCATAGGATGGTGTTCCCCGCTGTCAGCGGAACTCTGGGCTGTTTACACAGGCCTCACCATGGCTTGGCGATTGGGCTTTCGTCGACTAGAGCTGGAAGTGGACTCGATGGTCGTGCATCAGCTACTTTCCTCTGTGACGTCCCGTTCTCAGTCCGACAACCCTCTCGTCATGGGTATCCTCGAGCTTCTCATCAGAAACTGGGCTGTTGTTCATCGGCATGTGCACCAAGAGAGCAACAGATGCGCAGATTGACTTGCTACCCAGGCATGTCCTGGCGACATTGGGACCATATATTTTGATGTTCCTCCTTTAGGGTGCCAAAATCTTCTTTTAGAAGATCACTCGGGACGCAGCTTCTCCCGTCTTATTAGTATTTGATGTACTATTTCCCTTTACATAAAAAAAATGTGTTTGTATGTACAAGTTGCTGGGGAGATTAATGCCTTAGGGGTCCCAAGTCGGAGCTTTTTGGACGTGGTGAAAGCATATTTTCTGACAATAAAGATCATACAGTACAATATATTTTAAAATTATAAAATAATTTTTAAAATTTTACTTCACTTCAATTATATCTTAAAAATTATACTAATACAAATTTAATATAACAAATACTTCTTTAATTTAAATATTTCATAATTTTAATTTCAAATATTATCTCTACATATTTCAAAATTTATTATAATATAATTCACATGTATATATTAAAAATATATATTATTAATATAACATTTAATAATATTAAATATAATAATATGAAATTAATACATTTAATTATAATAAATTTAATGACAAAAATTAATTTAATATATTCTTATTTGTATTTTATTATTTATTAAATAAATTACAAACAATTTTATCATAAATAATTATTATTTTATATAAAAATTTTATTTTTTCTTTTTACCCTTAATTTTTTTAATTTTATAACTCTGGATACCAATCAAAAGAGTCAATATTGACCTATACCAAAATTCAATCCAAAATTTTCTTATTCAAATACTAATTTTTTGTCAGTACAATTAAAAATCGACCACTAATGAAAATAATACAATATTTTAAACAATGGTAAAATCCCATAAAACTTTCCAACCCCTCTTTATGTCTCATAGCATGTCCATAATATATATATATATAATTTTACTTTCTTATTTGGTACTCATTTTATTCAGTGTTTCGTACCCCTCTCTATCTCACTCTCATACGCATGTGAACAGCAGTGGTAGTCCCCCAATGTGCGGCTTTTGATTGGATCAGTATTTCATAATATTGACCGAGAAAACCCAGGCAACTTTAGCTGAACATGAACCCATGCCAGCTTGCTTGCTTGCGCTTCCAATGCATAATTGCATACTACTCGAGGCAATTAGCGTTCTGACGCTAATTACAAGATTTTGACATGAAAAGGGTGGGTCTTTAATATTTACAGAATTTCGGCTCCTAGCAAGTTTTTGTATCGCAACATAAGCCTAGGAAACAGGAGGTAGGTAAGGTAAGGCAAGCGTGCATTCTCAAGTAATAAAGCAAGGAGGATGAAAAAGCACAGATATTGAGTGCTCTCACAAAGTTGAAACTTTGAAGTTTCGATCAACGATGGGCACAACACCAATCTTTCACAAACTCTTGGCTGCTCTAAATTTATTCATTCCAACAGACTCAATGGCTACTAATTAAGGTAATGAACATCCCATTCTGAATAATCAGCAAACCATAACCTGGACCATCAGCTTCAACAATGAGTATGAAGTGGCCGGATGAGTAAGAAGCACCATTGCACCTACCAACTTTGGTTCTCAAGAACAACTGAGAATAAACTATTGGGTTGGCAATACCAAATACAAGATTAATACCAAAATCAGAACCTTATGCAGAGCACTAAACCAGATCTATTGTTACAAACTACTAAGAGAACAGAGTTTCCTCTAACATCCCTGACCCTAAACAAAAGGAGAGGAAAACACAAGAGAGTACAGCACGACAACAAAAAAGGGGGGTCCATGAGTTTCAGGAAATTAAGATCTATTAAACAACAATGAAAAAGCATCATCTACCACACATTCTTGCAAGATCAGCAAAATAGGAAGCTATTTCTGTTCTTCATCACTCAGCCACATAACAATCTATGCATCCAAAACACAGAAAAGACGAGATCGATAGCAACCAAAACTTAAAACTTTCCTGGCATAGAATTGTAAATCAAGTAACTTTGGATCAAGAACAAATAAAAAGAAAAGAAATAGATTAAGCATCTCGTTTTATTTACAGAGAAGGATGTATAATCACTAATCAATAGTTGAGATTAATCCATGATTGTCTAATAGACAAGATCGTCAAGAAAAAGAAAAGCAAACAAGTGGGAGTACCATAAAAATGTATCTTCACTCATCAAGGGTGCATAAGTCAACATAGAATTTAAGATCGTTTCATCTTAAAATCTAATCCCATAAGTTTTGTCCTTTTTGTTTTTTCTTTCTTCTCCTTCAGCTCAAGAACAGAGCAAAGAAAGACAAAAAAAGTTGAAATCTTTTTCATCATAAACGAACATAGAAACAACGGTGTTCACCATAGTCTTCATCAGAGGCACAAAGCAGTGCAGTGGAAAATATCATCATCATCACCAACAAAGTCAACTCGATCAGATGGTGGGAAATTGAGATCAAAAGGCAAAGGCAACTTGCTGCTCCCGCACAAAGATGACGTCGTTCCAACATCTCCATCATCAACAACAACCGACGACGACGAATCACAATCGCTGTGACAATCCTCCGGCACAACCGGTGGCGTTCGGGGATAATACTTCCTCGGACCACCACTCGACGCGGCCGTCATCAACGCTGGCGGGCGTGGCCCACTAAAAGACTCAACAGTACTACTCAAACTGCTAGACGTAGGCCTCTGAGGATTCAAAGCGCTATTCTCATGAAACCCATTAGCAGAATACAATCTTTGATCGATAAAAGCTTCCGGCTGAGGGTTCTGATGGGCGAACGGCGAGATGGGAAAGTTGGTTTTGGCCTTGGGACCACGGAGGCTCCGAGCCGCGGCGTCGTAGGCGCGCGCGGCATCCTCGGCAGAATCGAAGGTCCCAAGCCAAACCCTTGTCTTCTTCCAAGGGTCTCTGATCTCTGCAGCGAATCTGCCCCACGGTCGCTTCCGTACACCTCTGTACTTGACGTCTTTACCGTCGACGACAACACCACTTGTCAGACCAGGATTAGCAGATCCGTTGGTTTCACCGAAGGCTCGTTTAACTGCTGCTGAAGTCACTCCTCTTCTTGCTCTCTTCATGGTTTTCAGAAGATGAGAGAACAAAAGAGCAGCAGTATAACAACCAGAAGCCAATCAGCACATCAAAAGATCAAAACTTTCATGAAGCTGATACAGAAACAAAATAGAGGTCAACAAAATAGATCAAAAAACGAAGATTAGGATGAAAGATTGCAGATTTCTTGGTTTGGAAGGAGAGAGGAAAGAGAGAGAGAGCGGGTTGGAGGTGATGATAGGTGGGGATAGGAACTTTGCATAGAACAACGAAGGAGACCTCTCTCTACTACACAAAATTGGGTTTTCTTTTTTGGTATATTGTCAAAATAATCACCCTTTTGATTTAAGTGCAAAATGAGAAATTTTTAATTATTGAAGAAGAATAAAGAAAAGAGCTTATCTCTCTTGTCTGTTTGTAAAACATAACCTTTTCTATCTTTATTTAAATTGCACAGAATTCTTAAAATTTAGAAAAAGATCTTTACTTGCTTAGTGTCGACTTAAGTCATTTTGATTTTCCCGTCCTTTCAACGACATTTTGTAAATTCTTTTACATACCTAAATTTCATAAAAATAGTCTAATATTATGAATATCGTAATAATTTAGTATCCAATTGGATTTTAGTAAATCAGTATACAAGTATCACTCAATATTAGGTATTAAGTAATGTTTTAAAATTATAAAATAATTTTTAATTTTTTT
>JAJMLV010000005.1:37508786-37520210 GCA_027123465.1 Erythroxylum coca
GGGGTTAGCATCATAATCATGACTGTTAAGCATTAGACTCTATATGGGAGCACCTAACTTGCATGTAAAAGGCCTTAAGATACTTGAGACTACTTATAAATAAGAGTGAAACAATTATTATGACTTTATATAGAATGATTATGCTTCATCCAAATTTTTAAAACAGTAGCAGTAAGAGGAGTATCAACTACATGTGCATATAATGACTTTAAAAGAGTGGAGAGGAGTTAGAAGTTGAAGAAAAGGAGGAGCTATTGTTTAATAAGAAGAGAAAGAAAAAAAGGAAGAGGATGTAAAGGAAGATAAAGAGAAGGAGCAAAATAAGGAGACTATCGAGGAACTATCGCTAGTCATCTTAAGTACAGAAGGCTCCTACTTCTCATAAGACAAACTATTGGATTGAAAAATTATTACTAAAAAGGGCATTGTGGAGTTAATTAATTTTATTAATTTGACACCTTATATCATATTATCTTGCAGCTTGTGGCCTATTTATAGGATACTTAAATTTGATGTATTAAAATTGGTGGAAGCAAGTCGTTAAATTATAGATACAGATTGAAAAAGGGTTTATTAAGAAGTTCAATTACAAGAATCATAAAGACACGATGGTTTGGAGCAACCCAATAATTATTTGTTTTTTTCTTTTTATTGATTCATTTATAGGATTTTCATTAGGAGTTAGTTATTATCATAGTTTTAGATTAATGGTCCTAACTTTATTAGTTGAGATTTGATGGAGATCTGTACGTTATAAAGGTGACATTATCTTTTGCTTTAGAGTAGAAAAGTTATCCTTTCCCCTCCTTTATTTTTTTTGTATTTTTCATTGTTCTTACATGTTTTGTAAATTAAAGGCAATGTATAACTTGGGGGGAGGGGGGCGACTGGACTTAGTAGTCATGCTTTTCAATTTTGTTATAATTAGCTCAATAATAAATAATTTGGAATTTTTTTAAAAGAGAATGTTTATTAAGATGATTCATCATAACTTTGGTTGTCATTGTAATTTAATTTTTGGGTAATTAGTTATGAGTTTTAATGATAAAGTTGATTTCAATTTATTTCATTGATTTTGAGAATGGATACTTGATTTGCATTATGATACTTTATATACAATTTGCACATATTTTGAGTTAAATATGAATTCTTTTTTAGCATTTTTGTTAGCTCACATATAAGAAAAGAAAAGAAAAATAGTAATATGTCAATAAATGAGCATAAATAATTTCACTCTAGCTTTGTACCATAAAAAGGTCAAAGTTAAAGAGTGGTGTTAGTAGTCATTTGCAATAGTGACTTAGTTAAGCAATTGGGAGTATTCATGATAAGGTGTTTACTCTCACATTATAAAGCTATATGACTTTTCAAACAAGCTTCCAAATGCTATTAAAATTTTTAATTTTCATGTTTTTTAATAAGGGTTAAAGGTGTTTAAAGTTTTTAACATTTTTCTTATATATGTTAAATTTATGCATTAAGTGGAATGGTATGGATTAAGTTGAAATTTGATGAATTGTGAATTGAATTGGATTGATTTATAATTTGATGCAAGTAACTAAATGCTTCACATTTCAATGAACTTTGCAATTCAATGAATAATTGAGAATCTTGATGGATATACTTTTTTTAATGCTTTTCTAGAGTTGTTTCTTATTAAGTTGAGAGTAATGAAATTGATTTATATAAGAAAAAACAAATACTTAAGTGTGGGGGAGTTTAATAAATGCCAAATATACTATATTTCTAATCCCATATTTAATACATTTTGGTTGTATATTTGATTGTTTCGTATTGGTTTTAGTACTAATCTTGTTTAAATTAGTTTTTAGGTCCTATTTTCCCTTATAGATAAAACGAAAAGAATTAGGTCAAAATCGAGATAGAAAATAGAAGAATTAGAGCTATTTTGGAGGGACCCTATTGATGAAAGACGCACCATATAAGTCTACACAACCGTGTGGGTGACTATAGAGTCTCTAAGACCATATTTCTTTGTAGTTTTCAAAGAATTAAACAAAATTAAGGGACATGATAATGCATAAGACTATGTGGGTGACTAAGACCACTTTAGAAACCTTAATTTCAAGCTATTAAAAGGAAAAAAAAAGAGAAAATAAAGGGTTTATAGGTAGTTAATAGGAGATTCATGGGAGGCTTGAAAAGGCTCAAGAAGACACATATTGATGGCCTATAGCAATATAGAGAATGAAGAACAACCAATAAAACATATTTGGAGCGGATTTTCATCAATCTAAAATAGATTTCGTGAAGATTAAAAGTGATCTCGTCATGGTTCTTTTATCTTTCTATTTTTATTTTAGCCTTGATATTATGATTATAACTAAGCTTTTGTTAGTACTTAGATTAAATGAACCTAAGGGTAGACCTTGTTGAGATTTTATTTAACTTAATTTGTTCTTTAGTTTTTATTAAGATTCATTTATATGTTCTTAATTACCATTAAATTAATATTGCTAGCATTTTATTTCATATATGATTTCATGCTGTTGAGATTGACAAATCCTTTTGTATGAATAGACCTACCATAACTGGAAGGACTTAAATGAATACCTAGATATAGGTCAGCATAAATCCTTTTGATTTGGGTCAAACCTAATACTGAAATTCACAAATCGATTAATGCAATCTTAAGGGTTTTAACTAGAAAGAGGGTTTAGTTAAACAATCGAGGGTTAGATGTTAATACCCTTGAGAAACATATTAGCATAAAATAAGAATTTCAACATTCTAATGAACTAAATATTAAATTGATTAGTGAAATCATGATCGCTCGAGTAGTCCTTGGGGATTTGAAATTTAGGTACTATTTTCTATGATTGTTTCTTAGTTTAATCTTTGTTCTAGTAATTAATCATATTGATTTATTTTAGTTTATTGTTTTAATTTTTCATTTGATTTATCTTAAACACCATAATTTGTTAGGTTAGATAATACAAAGACAGTAAGCACTAGTAATTCTAGTCTTTGTAGGATCGACATTTACTCACTAGTGCTAGTTATAGTTATATTGTGTTTTTGCGGTTTAAAACAAAAAAATTCATATCAAGTTTTTGGTCAGTGCTAACTATAACTACACTTTACGCTTGCGGTTCAAAACATAAAATTTCATATTAGGTTTTTAGCCAATGCTAACTATAGCTACATCATGCACTTACGGTTTAAACATAATATTGCGTATCATTTACCTTTCAATTATATAAATACATCTTTAATTTTTATTCAATTTTGGTTTTTATGGCACTTTTTATATTTTATATTTTGGGATTTTCGAAATTTTACTCTTTTTGGAAATTGAAATTATGTTTATATTTGTTAACAATTCTAACCCTTAATTTTGTCAAAACTTGTTTTTATTGCTTTAATTGATTTTTTTTAATTGGGCATAATATTGAAATTGGAGATTTTTCAAAATTAAACGTAATTACAAATGTTTCTTTCAAAAAGAACTTTTTAAATAATTACTTTGACTCTTTAAATATCCAATAGCTATCTTTCTTTAACAAACTTACCAATCTTAATAAAATTCATTTTGGTTTTTTAACTAAGTTAGCTTGACACCTAAAACTTTATATTATACATTTTTTAATAATTAATTTCTTTTTAATGATTCCAAAAAATGGGAGAGAAATTAGCAATATTAGATTTAGGGGAAGTGATAAAATTTGGGTAACTTTATATGTGGTATTTTTTATGTAATTTTATACTTAAGTAAATTTATGTTTAAGAAAATGTGTGGATTTTTCTTTTACATTTGACATTAAATATTTCTTTTGTTCTTCATTTTGAATTTAGACTTCTACAAGAATTAAGGGGGAACTAATCTTTATCTTGATTATATGCTTAATTTTCATATTCCTCTATAATATCATAAATATTTGTCATCATAAAAAAGGGAGAGACAGCTAAACCAAAGGAGATTCCGATCAATGTTTTAATGATAACGAAACATAATTACCTCTAGTGAGTTTATTATTTTGATGAAAAGCAATATAAGAACAAAATGAAACCATAAACTAAAAAAAGATAGCTTATAAAGATGACAAAGGGAAGTTCAAGTTTGCAATCGTTGAAATGAATACTAGAAAAGAAAAGAAAAGAAGATCAAGAATCATCAAGGTTATTTTATATCTTGTATTATTTATTGTAATCTCACTTTGATAATTTGATGCTTTAAGAGGCTCATCATACATAAACATTTAATTTCACTTTATTGCCAGAATCTTTACATTCATCAAGAGACATTAAAGCTTTTGGTTTTAATAGAAAAATCTCTTAATCTTTCAAACACTCTTTAGGGAATATTTTGGGAAGTATTAAAATCATAATTGCATTAAGCAAATCGATTCTAGCATTTGAAGTTGTTAAAACTATATTTTTAGGGTGATTGGTTAACCCATATAACTTAGTGGTCGACCTATATAGGTTAAAGTAATTAAATTTCTTGTATTAAGAGTTTGTTGTAATATTGCTTGACCAACGTGTCATATTGGTCAATCAATAGGTAATGTCTCAACGATTAGTGAATTAGTGCATTCAATGCACACTGATTAACCAATATACTATACTAGACAAACAATGCTCTGCAAATAGCTATTGTAATAGCAAGTTCTTGGCTACAATAGCTAGCAAGGGTCTCAAAACCCTATAAATAGTTTTTTATTAGTTTTAGCATTTATAAGCATTTGATAAGTGTTTTTAAATAATTTGAGCATTATTGTCTCATATTTGTGTGAAAGAGCATCTTTGGAGTTATTATGAAATAAAGTGAGCTATTTTGAGTTATAATATTTGGTTGCTTTACTTGGAAGTGATCCAAGTAAGATTAAGGTTTCATTTCACTTTGTGAGAATAATTTAAAAGGTTCTTCTTTGTCGAGAAAGATTACACAAATGTTATTTTTTGCCTTGAAAGAAGAGTTATAGCGGAATTTCAAGAAAAGTCTTGAAAGTGGACGTGAGTAAGAGTTTTTTACTGAACCACTATAAATCAATTTACATTCTCTTTTTCCTTTCCTCTTTAAATTATTATTCAATTGCTTGGTTGGTTTATGATAAGCAACCTATACACACACACACACAAAAACAATCAATATATAGATATATAGCGATTGTTATTAAATTGAGTTAATTGGTTAGAAAAATTATTCAATTTTATAAACACACAATGCACCTCTCCTCTTAGTTGTAATTAGGAACTAATAAGTGGTATTATAGTGGGTCTATAAGACTAGCATTTCTAACAAAATTATATAGCAAAGATCTCAATAGTGTATTTAAGAGCATCATCTTCCTAATTCAACCAAGAGAGACAAAGTATTAGTAGAGCAAATTATTTTGGTGGGAATGATTACCTCTATTGAAAAATTAGGATGAGGTTTTTCTTAAAGGACAAAAGTGTTAACCTATGAGAAATAGTTTCAATTAGTCCCTTTATTCCAACAAAAATCGTAGATAAGAACAAAGTCCTTAAACTAAAAGAAGAATGTGAACCTCAAGATAAGAGATTAATTTCTTTAAATACTAGGGCTGTACACATCTTATTTTATGCATTAAGAAGAAATAAATTTAATAGAGTCTTTATATATGAAATGGCCTATGACATTTAGCATACATTAGAAATTACAAATGAGGGCACAAATCAAGTTAACGACAAAAAATTAAGCATACTAACACATCAATATGAATTTTTTCAAATGAAGCATGATGAAAGCATATTTAGCATATATATAGTACATTTATCAATATTATCAATTCTCTAAATGTCTTGGAAAGAATTATACTAACTTTGAAATGGTATGAAATTTGTTTGGGTCACTTTTAAAGATATGGGAAGCTAAAGTGATAGTAATAGAAAAAGCTAAAGGTGTAACAACACTGTCATTAGAGGAATTTATTGTAACTCTCCTCGTATATGAAATAAGGCTTCAAGAAAAAAAAGAAGATGATGATCTTAAAGAAAAACATTTTACCTGCCAAAGCCTCAAAGGAAGAATCGAATGAAAAGGAAGAGGCATCAATTAGTGAAAGCGATGAAGATTACATTGCTCTAATCACTAGAAAATTCAAGAAGTTCTTGAAGAAGAAATCCTCTAACGGAAAGGACCTCAAGGAAGGAAAATGTGATTTAAAACAAAATTTATTTTAATATTATTTACTTTAAATGTATAAAACACAATCACATGAAGTTGTAATGCCTTCTACTTAAGGATGATGACAAAGGAAGATCCCTAAACTTAAGTGCCATACATACAATCATGATAGCTCACTTCACTATTATAGGAGACCATTCAACACCTTTAATGTCCAAAGGAAGATCCCTTATTATGCGTACATACATAGAATACTCAGTAATGCATTTATGCTTCATCATTACATATATAACAAGGTATGATATCTTTATGGTAATTTTGAATATATTGATAGATTTTGTTTTATCAAACAAAGAATAGAAAGCAAACCTTTGAAAGTGTGGGTTTACTTTCTTTTACTTTTGACTTTATTAATTAGTAAATTAAATTAAAATTCAAACTAAATAAAATAACATATAAAAAAATAATGAACCAAAATCAATACTTTAAGCATAAATTTTTTTAATTTTTTACAAAACTATAATTTTATTATTTATTTTTATATTTAAATTCTAACTATTTTAATCTTAACTTGAATATAATGAATATTAAGTTATTTTTGAAGAGTTTAATTGTTTTATTTGGAGATATAGCAAATATATTCCATTTAATTTATGTCAACTTATGTAATCATATTTATTCAATTAAACTCATTAATTTTATTGGTAACTTATATATTTCTTATATGAACTAATTAAGAGTAGAGCATTTTTTTTAATTGAAAGAAATTTATCAATTTAGCTTAAAGCTTATACATTACCTTGGTTTAGATGCCATAAAATATAAAGAATCCTATTAAGGGTAACTATCACATTTAATATGAAAGTATATTAAGCAAATGGTTAGTTATAAAGATAGAGAAAATAATGTTTAACCTTTTAAGTTCCAACTGAGCTTCATTTACTAGCTCCTACATAATCGTTGTTTGTTATAATGATTTCCTTAATCCAAAAGATAGTCTTAGTTACTAATCCATACTTGTCCCTTGTATAGCCTTTGTGTAGTCTGTTGTTGCTTTCACGCCATATTTTATGAATGGCAACACTAGATAAATATCTATTTTTCCATGATTTAATTCTACTTTTCACTGATTCAATCAATGGGATATAATTAAAAAAAATTATAGGTTTCTTAGTGGTTATAGGTATATAAAGGTATTTAAAAGGAGACAAATGAACACTTAACCTAAAATAGACTTAATGGTATCCATATTCATGTTGTCAACAAAAATGTAAAGCTTACATTTTTCTCTATTGACTTTCAGTCTTGAAAGTATAAATAAATGGTTGAGAGCGTTGAACATTATTTGAAGGGAAGAATATTCGACACCATAAAATAGCATAATATCTTATGATGAAATATAAAATGACCACTGGATCCAATATTGGAATTAATTAATCTTGTAAGGATTTCAATGGCCAAGGTAAACAAATATGTGGATAAGAGATCCCTTTATCTGATTCACTTAACTCAACTAAAAGTTTGTAAGGGAGTACCATTTACCAGGACACTATATATGGTTGATGAAATGCAATACTTAATCCATTCTATATAGGTTTTAGGAAAATCAAATACAGGAGATAGTGGATTAAAAAGCTAAATTCCAAATAATCAAAAGCTTTGGAAATATTTATTTTCATTGAATAACTCTTTATAAAGGCCTTGGTATTATATTGTTTAAACAACTCCTAAACTAATAAAATATTGTCTCCAATCGATCTCCCAATTATAAAAACCCCCAGATAAGGATTAATAAGCATTTTAAGAGCCTTCTTTAATATAATGGCTAGGAGCTTAGAAATACCTTGCACATTGTGTTGTAGTAGGAAATCAGTCGATAATCATATATAGAGTTTGGATTCTTCTTCTTGGGATCATATAAAAATGTGTTTTATTAAAATCTATAATCATTTTGGTACTCATAAAGAATTCTTAGACAATTTCAATCACTAATTCTTTAATTAAACTTAATGTTCTCTAGAAAAAGAAAGCATTGAACCTATCTAGTTTGAGAGAATTATTTGGATTTAAGCTAAATAGAGCCTCCTTAATCTCATAAGGACTAAAAGGCCTCATGAGACCATCTTTAATCTCTTAACTTATAGAACATTCTATAAATGATTTTAGTCCTTTTAAATAATATAATTAATGAAATAAATGGATTATTAACTAATGAATATTTTATTATAAATTAATGAATTTTATTATTAATTAATGAATAATAAAAGATAAGTTGACTATTCAATCATAAAATTTTTCTTTTTTCTACTATTCCAATCTAATCAATTGTAAAGATTCGATTAGAAATTAACAAAAGAAAAAGTGAGTGGACCTAACCCTTTAAATCTTGATTACATATGCTATTCTAATATTCAAGTAAAGCTCAGAATTCTATCCAAGCAACTTCTTATATAAGTTAAAAGCAATTTGACCAATCTTGTCTTTTCCTTGTATAGTTGCCCCTCCTTTTTAACCAATGAGGAATTTTGTTCTTGTTTCTTTGAGCTAAAATGGTGTTGAAGAAGTATTTAATATTATCATCCCCCTCACTAAGCCAATGCAGCCTCAGAAATGAATTATGGAACTGACGAGCTTGATTATAATTATTGAGGGCCTTGGGTTCGAAGACTTTGGAACCCTAATTGAGGAGATCTTTGTCATAATCATCCTAGATTTTCCGAAGAGTTTCCTTTACTACCTAAAGATTAGTTCTAATGTTTAAACATACCCTATACTGAAGAGCTTTCATACCCTTTTTGATAACTTTAAACTTCCTTATTAACTAAAGGGCCTTGCGGCTAACCATTATCACATTCATACCTACCTTAAGAACTTGCTTAAACCCTTCATATTTAGACAAAAGTCATATAATCTAAATTGGGCTTTAGGAGATAAAATGGAATAGAGATTTAATAATTGAATATTGAAGTGATCTGAAATGAGATGAGGGCCAAAATTGGCAAACGACGTTGGAATTGCCTCAATCAGGACCATTAACCGAAGCCCTGTCAAGTTTTTTTTCCTCATAAACTAGTCCTTTTGCTTATCATTGCTCTAAGTAAAGAATTGCCCTAGATAACTAGGGTCCAACTCTTCAATTTGGTTTATCACTTGACATAGCTCATTCATTATGCTTTTATAATTAACTTTAACTTCTTTTGCTTCATTTAAGTGTAAGAAAAAAATCAAATCACAATTAAGCATGCATGAACTTTAAACTCTTCCTTGAATTTATATGAGTAGATCCCATAGATTCAAACTTTGAAAAGTATGAGCAAATCCTATAGTTTCAACCTTTGAAAAGTAAATGTTGCAGCATAAATGACTGAGTCATCAAAAGGGCTATTGGACCATTCAAAACAACAAGTGAAGTGAATCAATTGATCAGTAAAAACCAAGTTAATAATTTGAATCAGAGATGAATCAAAAGCCAACACTATCCTACCATTGAAGTGTTGTGAATGGTTTTGAGATGATAAACCATTGAGTACCTAAAAATCTCAGACTTTCCCACAACTTATCAACCTTTATTTTAGAGGGATGTTTATTCCCTTAGTTTCTGCTAGTTCCTGATATATACCTGTAACAAATAATCTACCTATAGATCTCCAACATTTATTCTTAATAGAAGGTTTCTAAAATAAGAAAAAAAAACTTAAAATTTTGTTAATTCACTAACCTTGTTCAAATTCATAATTGATAAGTTTATGGTAAATCATCATTCCTCTTAACTTTAATGCAAATCCTAGCATAACCTTGCCTATCTAGCTTAGTTATTTGAGAGTCCAATCATAGAGGCTTACCTAAAGAATTGTCCAAATGACTTAGCCCCTCCATCGTCTAGTATTCTAATGGTACATATTAGAAATTTATCCGTAAAGGAATTAGTTCCTCTTTACCTCTTCCCAATTCCATTCTCAAGTGCCACTTCTATAGAAGCATAGGTGGCCACCATTATGCCATAACCATTGCTCCATAATCTAAATCAACTTAGTATCTATAGAAAAATTGAAGATGAATGCATCATCCTGTAAGGTTTTCTCCAACCTTTGTTTACTACACTTGGAAGACATCTAATACTGCACTTAAGGAAAAGGTCTCTTTCTTAGAAAAAAGATTATCAAATAGGAGGACCAAATGTCATCACTTGTTTGTAAAACCTCTACCAAGCGGTAATGATCCCATCAATTAAAGAGTTCTTGAAGTGGATCAGTTTGTCCTTAGAAGTGTTCAAAGATACCAACTTGCTCCAAGTTTTAGTTGTGCCAATAGGAATTTTCTCAACTTCTTACCCTAATAAAGAGTTCTTCTCTTTGACCTGATTATGAGATTAATGGTACCTTCTTTAGGCATAGAGGGTTCCATCATTATCGAACTAGAAAGTGTAGAAAATATTCTTTGTTCATGCATAAAACATTAAAAAGGCCCTTAGAGAAGCCTCTTGACATTGAAGCATTGGCTCTAATTGAGTTTAGTTAGGCTAGTAATTTCTCCATAAGGCCAAGCCTCCAAGCAGGAGTTCACATACATGAAGAATCTTACTAGAAATAGAAAATTAAAAGAAAATAATTAGGGGTAGTAAGGTAATTATGCTAGAAAGAAGCCAGAGAACATTAATCAACAGTTGAGTGTTGTTACACAAAAATATATTATTTTAAAGTAAAACATATTTTATTCTTGTATTTCATTGAACAATTTTAATGATTAAACTTTCATTATCTCACATAATATTTTTAAAATGATCAAGGTGACTAATCTTTGAAATAAATCAAATGTTAATTTATTGGATAGACATATCAAATATCATAATTCAAAAATGAAAATAAAAATCTTAACTTACTGCATATACAATTTATAGTTAGAAAATTACCTAGGCATATAATTAAAATTAAAATTAAATATTATTATTATAAACTAAACTATTATCAATTATTTAATAAATATTTAAGAGAGTACATAATAGTCAATTAAAATTATCAAAAAGTAGATAAAAACATCAATATAACTATAACCAATAAGCAAAGTTATGAATACCGTACCGGGCTTGGTACCGGATTGGGTTCTAGAACGGAATTGTACCGGTACCGATCAGTACCGGGTACCATTTCGGGTAATTTTTTAAATTTATAAAATAGTCCCTAAAATTTTTAAAAATTGCAAAATAGTCCATATTGATATATTGTATAGTTATACTAAATACTTTACTAGTTTACTGTTTACATCAACTATGCTTTCAAAAATCTTAATAATAAATAATAATGACAATTAATATG
>JAJMLV010000005.1:37739347-37750161 GCA_027123465.1 Erythroxylum coca
AAAAGTCAAACTTTTCACAATTCTTCATATTCTCACACTTTCTCTCTTTATTTCTTGATTTTCAACTTAATTTCAATAAACTCATCCACTTTTGAATCTTTCTTATTTTTAATCAAAAATCGGGGTCCAACATAGACCTTCTTTGTACACTCTGTATCTTGCAATCATCAATGAGAGATGGGAAAGACAACTTTCTGCTCCGTTGTTTGTATCTGGGGTGTTTTTGAATTTTAGTGTATATTTCAAACTGGATTTTATAAAGAAACCTGAAGTTAGTGAACGAATGCTATTCACTATTACAACAATTGTTGGCCATAAAATGATCCAAGATCTTTGAAGCTCACATATAGAGCTTTATAAATTGTCTTTTCGGGATTTTAAATTGTTGATTACTATTCGACAAAGGCAAAACTTTCTCCAAGTAGTAGTTGTTGCCTTTTTCTTTTTGTAAAAAATTAATTATCACTTTATTTCATTTGTAACGCTACTTTTGTTATCTTACAACTAATAGTTTCTTGGTGGATCAATTCGGAAGTGGTGTTCCAGAATTGCAAAGGTTTGCAATTTAGATTTTAGATCAATGTGTGAGTGCAACAGGTTGTGAACAAAATTGTGACACGTTTGAATTTATCAATTCCAAAAAAATGGAATAGATTGGAGCATAAGAGATTGAATGACTTGGTATTTGTTTGTTATAGTTTAAAGCTTTGGAAAAGGTATGCTATTATCATTATTAATTTCGATATAATTTCTTATAATTTTCTAATAATAATTTTTTTTTACTAGGAGTTTTAATAGCACAAGTAGTTCAACAGATCTAATTTCTATTGATAATATCGATCTTTTGGCATATTGGGTTTATGAGGAACCAGATTTGATAGATGTTAATGACTTGGAACATAATCTTGGTTGGGAAAGCATTGACATGCTATTTAGTGCATTGAATTTGAATGATAATGATGATGAGATGCCTCTCAATGATGACGATTTTGTACAAAATGATAACTAGGGTCAGTGTAGTTATAACGGGTATCCTCCTGTAGACGATTAAACGAAGTTATAGGTTTTTTTCCTCTTCTTTAAATTTTACTTATATTTGATGTATATGTTAAATTTTATATATGTAATGTAATTGTAAATATTCGTATTACATGTTTCACTTCTAGTTGGTTGGTCCCTCATGATAACTCTTATCGTAAACTGTAATAGTTTGAGAGTTAAGGATATTTATTATTCCTTTTATTGGATATTTTGACGTAATTATTATTTATTATATGATAAAATTGTAATATTTTAAGTACTTTGTATTATTCTTAATTTTATATTTGTACGATGATAATTATTTTTTCATATTAATTGTGGTTATTTTTATATATCAAATATCTAAAAATTATTTTGATTTTATATTAATTTTGGTTATTATTTATTATTATAATTTTTAGAAACAAGGTTGATGTAAACTTATGTTATTCGCAGCTTTGGTAAAATCTGCTTGAAATTAGTGTAATTGGAACCAAATGATAATCTTGACAGAAAAGCCAATCAATTTCACCACATAGCAATCACCAATTTCATGATTTCTTATTTCCCCACATTAGATATAGATTGTATGACAAAAATGTAACCCTCCAAATCCAGTTCCTCTTAGCATCTCGACAAAACTAAAAAAGAAAACTAAAAAAGTATTAATCATACTTTTAACAATTAACACAGGATAGTCTGAATGCATGAACAATTTCTGCTTCTATACCAAGACTGATGTTTTTATTATAGTCTTAAACTACATTTGGGAAAAAGGAAAAGAAAAGTAGATTAGTTTAATCTTCTGCAATGATTAAGTGTTTATGATTAATTAAGACACCAAATTAAAAATTGATCTAGTTATACCATTTTAATACTAATTAAGACACCAAATTAAAAATTGATCTAGTTATACCATTCTAATTTTATAGAGCATTACCCATCATTATATATTATTAATTATTCCAGAAACCAAGTCTCAAGGATTACCTTGACATTTTATATGGAAATTTGAACACACGATTAAGGTATTTCCACAAAACATAATAAAGTACAAATATTTCAAGTAGTATTACAAACAGGACCACAGTTGACGCACAATACATAAATCTTACGACAACAATCACAGACCAAGTTCAACAATGCAGACGGTGTCTGCTTATTTAGGCCACCACCACAATCTCAGTTACTTGAATTACAAACTTAAATCATAGCAATTCTTACTGCAGAACGAGGCATTCCTGAACTCCAGTTATCATAGCTCCACCAGAGCCTTTGCTTGTAGCAACCACCTCCTCAGTAGAGTGGGATTTGAACTCCGCATCCTTGACCAAATTCTCGCAATCCTGATTGCCATTATTCTTGTAGTAAATTGCTTCAAAGATGAGAGCACTGACTTCTCGAAATCTTTCTTCGGAGAGAGACACCTCAGCAAGGAGTCTCCAAGCATTTTCCTCAGATGCCTCCTCATAATCTTTCTTCCTCTTCAACACCATGTGACCACTAATTTCCCAAACCGCTGGATTCACCTGGGTATCAAGAAGCTCGGGACTGACTTCCCCAAGAGCTTGTTTCTCAGCATAACACTGTACATTCGTTTAACAAAGCCCAAGTACAAGTTAAGACTATGCAATTACCACCGTACCTTGACGAAATAATCACTTGGACCAGGCTCAAAACATTACCTGCGGGAAAAAAAAGATGCGGTTTCCACAATCTGAGATGAGAACATTGAACGGTATGTTGTTATTTTGAAGACAAATGCAAGCATTGGAGACAGTGGTAGACAAATCTTGCAAAGTATTTCCACCCTCAAAGATTAGACCTCTGACTGGATAGTTCACAAGCTCGGATATTTTCACTCCAACATCCAAGGTAGTTATCTTATTAGCAGGAGCTTTCTCAACAGGAAACGGCACAGTCAAGTAGTAAGCCTGATCCATAAAATTCTGTCATCAACAACTGCAAATAATTTTGTTTGCCAATCCACACCTCAAAGTTTATATCCCAATACCCAAACGGTAAATAACCTGGAAGTGGAGGTGGTTGATTGTAGCAAATGCGCCCAAGCTGTTATAACCCAATCGGAAAAAGGGACTCCCAGCCTCAACTGCCATGTAAATAGCGAGCAGTAAGCTCTCGTGGTCGATCCTCTGAGGCAAGCAATCCAGAATGGAAGGGATCAACAACACATGCCCATACTCGATTGGGCTAACCTATAACAGTGACAAAAGAAATATTGTCAATCCTTTAATGCCACCACAAAGGCAGCTCCATCAATCTGAGCCTGACCACAAAAAAAAAATTACTTACATTGATGACAACCATGCTTGGTGAATTTTCACAGTCAACTGGGGCACTGGGGAAGAACTGAACTTCACCATCCTCGCTGGCTTCAAACTGGAAGAGGACCTCTTCTTGGCCAACCTTAGAGAAATTAAATTTGTTACCATCAAATGGCTGGAGGACCTTGTCAACTCGGAACTCGGTTGGTCGCTTCTTCAAGTGACGGCCCTCGTTCAGCTGGGCAATGAAACCATACCGGCCAGGGATCACCTACACCCACATAAAGAGTACGGCGCCAAAGCCCATAACCATTAAATACTACGTTGCACAATCTTGACTCCAAAATGAAAATGAAAATTAGCTAACAAACATACCTTAACAAAATATTAAATAAAATACTAACAAATAAAGCTTAATAAAATATTAATAAACAAACCTTGGTTTCGCACGCAGTGACATCATAGCGAAAAATTCCCCTTTGCATGCGATCTTCCCACTGAAAGAAATCGAAAAGGAAAGAAAATTTTGAACCTCAAAACAAGATGATCACACCTAATAACAGTAACACGAAATTATTCATTTGCTTAAAGAAGGGTACCTCCCCAAGAAGAAGAGAATCAAGAAATGCAACTGGAGGCTCGCCAGAACCATGCTCGATCAACTCCTCCTCGTTAATCTTGTTGACCCTTTTGAAAGCATACAAAGGGAGCTTTGCACCTATCCCAGTGGACCGACAAATAGAACACAAAACCCAGTTACGAACAACGCCTAAACAGATCAAAAACCTCAAAAAAAAAAAAAAGGATCCAATATTTCAATCATGCATCATAACCCAACAGAAACAATCCATCGAGCACCTCGAATGCAACAGTCCCGAAGGCAATTGCGACCACAACCGCCATCACGTCGGGCACCACCTTCAGCCTCCTCCTTCTGGTAATTGGACACGACGGTCGGAACCCTCTTGATCCTCAACATCATCTCCATGCTGCTGTTGTTGCTGTTCATCTTTACACGATCTTTTTTGATTAACCAATACCTTAAATACCTTCGTTTTTGGCTAATACAATAACTTGCTTCGTAACTAGGTATACAAACAACGAGTTTTTCTACCTAAACAAGAGAGATGAAGAAAGACGAGCCACCGCCAGCAAGGAAGAGGAGATCGGAAGGGCTACCGCCTTCGGAAGGCAAAGCGCCACGCCCGCCGTGCGGCGAAGGGTTGCTCTCAATCACACATCCCCTGCGTCGTACAGCACGGACATAAATTAGGGGTCGCGTTACTCCGTGTATAGCCGTGATGTCTGCAACTTGTTATACCCCTTGGTCTTTACACCCACACCAAGCCACAACACTCAAACACCCAACAGCTTCTTCACCAGAAAGAACCGAACTTTTTCTCCCTTCTACGTAGAAACCTACCAAAACGAGCACTTCCCAGACGGTGAAAATAACAAAATGTGGTGGTTTAAGGTCGAGTTGGAAAGCCAAAGCAAGATGGGTAAGTGGATATACGTTGCTTCTTTCCAGAAATGCTGCTAATGTTATATATATATATAGAAAGAAAGAGAGAGATAAGAGGAAGATGGTAGTTGTGGCTGTGATTTAAGCTAGTGGCAATGATGGGATGTTTGTCTCTGGTTCTCAGCTTTGAGTGGGGTTCGGTTTATTTTGGTTTGGCCCGGCCGATGGACTCAGGGCCGCAACTCGCAAGCGTATTCCTGCCGCTCTCCTTCTGGCTTCTGTCTCTACTGCCCTGGGGTTTCATTTACTTTACGGATGGGATATAATACAAAGTTGATTTGGATTCGAACTTTCACCAAATTTGTTGACTAGCATTTTTGCACGGAAGTGTCACTTACGTATGCTTTACCAAGGTTTTAGCTTTTCACGATCTTTAAAATATTCACTTGTCACACTGAAAAAAATAATGCTATAAAAATAATAAAAAATAAAAATAACAAGAAATAAGAAAGACACGATAAGATCATCTTTTATATTTCTTTCTTCCAAAAAATAGTAAAGAATATTCTCTCTGATTAAAAGAAGAGAGCAAAGATCAAACGAATTATATATAGGCACGGAAGTTAAGTTATAATCAAAATCTCACTTAAATTGAACTGTTTAAAATCGTGCTAAAATCATGTTTATCTCTATTAAATTACTTCAGGATCAATTAGATCACACCTTTATTAATTCTAAATGATACGATAAAATTTAAAAGATAACAGAAAAATAAATTTTACATTCAAATAAGAAACTAATATTCTTATTTTTTTAAGATATCTGAGTTCTATTATAATTTTAACTCTTAATTAACGTCACATCATTCAAAATCTCTTAACAATCTCTGTCTAATGATAATATTCAGTGTGATCTTAGTGATTTGCTTTTCATAATAAGTCCAGTAGTTATGGCGTATGTAGCTAACGTTCCTCTTAAAGCACATCGTCAAGGTCACTTAAAAAATGCTCGGAAATTTAAGAGTTTAACAGTAGTCAATAACCACGAGCATACTACGACCCAATTTCTTTCCTGGGGACTAATTTAACCCAATTCAATATTCATGCATCTTCGTGACCTTTCAACAAACGGGTAGTTTCTTTTCATATGAACAATTGTGATAGTATTGGTTCACTAAAATCTAAAATTATTCTTTCAGTTTAAATATAGTTTTAGAGGTTCCTAAAATGCAATAATAATAATTATTATTAAAACGAGTTTATTAACTAATTATTCAACCATGTAAATTACTAAATTCAAAGTATATTAAAAGGAAATCAAATCATATGTTATCCTAATTTATCTTATTTTAAACTAATATTAATCACATTTATACACAATATATTTATAACAGAAATCTTCAAAATATGTAACGTTGAATAAGTACGGTTGTACTGTGCAAAAGATATAATTCACGACTCACTCGTGTTATCCTATGATTTGGTTTACGGTCACAGAGTAATAAATCACTCACCTTCTATGAAGTTTCTTCGATAATGAGAGAAAAAAAGCAATGGGCGGACGCCCTTTGGCCGAGTCCTTACCTCCTAAACCAATGGTTGGTGTTTAACGTTTAGAATCATCATTTTCTTACATCCTTTATCTTTGGACAATTCATCCGTTCATTTCTTTTGAGGAAGAATTATTCGATTTATTCTTTTAGATATGCCAATATTGTACAAAACTAATATTTATGTAAAGCTTATTAATCATTTATTTATATTCACATATGAACCGAGTTATCCATATGACTTCTTTTTTCTTTTTTTTTTTGCTGTGCTTAAAAATTTGTAGGTAACAGTAAGTGTTTCGCCACAAATTTTCTAAATGATAGCTTATTAAAGTAGTACTCAAAAATAAATATTCTGCAGTTTTTTTTTCTAATTTAAGTACCAAATGAAAATAAATTTGATAATAGATTACATTAAAATTTTTTTAAAGTACAAAATTTTTTTCGTGGCCAAAACATTTTGGCGAATAGGCTACGTGTTCGTTGCTAAAATTCAAATCAATCTGAAAATAAAATCAACTGTCTAAACAACGTTTTAGCGAATTGTTTGACAAAGAAATTTCCCTCTGGTTCTCTCACGTCTAAACATATCCATTGCAATGACTCTCTCTCTCACTTCGGTCGTCACCGTCAAGCCCTGGGTTTTTTTCTTTTCACGCTGTGTCTAGGTGCCAAGCTTTGAGTCCGAACCCAACAGCGTAGCTGTGGTTGTCACATGTGCATTTACGGTTGATCCCAAAGCCGCTAGCCAGAAGAATCAAATCAGAGGGTTATAATTCTCCTACAAAAAATATACTCCGAATTCAGAAACTTACTAACTTAAATCACTCCTCAGAACAAGAGATAATTGGGAGGAGAAATCGATTTTTTTTACAATATAAAAGATTTTGAAATCAATAATTTTCATATACCTGATTTTGACGATCGATTTTTTTTACAATATAAAAGATTTTGAAATCAATAATTTTCATATACCTGATTTTGACGAAGAAGATATGATGTTTGATCTTGATAGCAATTACCTTCTTTGTATAAAAAATTTGGTTTCTTTCCCCTTATCCTTTTCTTTAGTTTATACACACTTTTTTTTATAGATTTTTAGTTTTTCTTAAACATATAAATTAAGGTTGAGAGAATATCAATTTTATATGTACCTTTTTTTTAATATGATACGTCCATCAAATATTAATATGTAATTAATTAACGGATGTTAATTTTTTATATTAATAATTTTCCCTAATAATAACATATTTGAATAGTTGTATCTAAATAAGAAGTTACCAGTCTCAATCCCTAATTTTTAGGCAATTTGAGAAAATTGCCTTTTGACAACTTTCAACATTCTCCCATCTAGCCTAAAATTGGATGAAACTAATGTATAAGTATGATGCATTTATAATTAACCACCAAAACTGATCCTCAAAATATCATAATTATCTAAATGTGATAAAACACCAAATATGGGTTATGGCAGATATATATTTATTACATAACATGCTCCTTTCTATTTACCACAAACACTAGTGTTTTACTATACTAGACCAATAAATGACATATAAATTTCATCATGGTTCACAGTAATGTTTCTAGTAAATTAAAGTTTTGCCATGAATACAATTATGTGCACACTGTAACTAGAAACAATAAATGGTGTATATTAGAAACACATCAATGAGTTCAAAATTTCAACTTCATTAGATGCATCATTCAAAAGGACAACCAAGACCAATTCTTTGTACGTGTTCTTTAAATGCCTTTAGTCGTAAGCCTTTAGTTAACGAATTTACTATCATGAGATCTGCTTTAATATGCTTAATAAACACTCTCTATTTTTGAACCTCCTCCTTCATAGTAAAATACTTTAGTTTCATATGTTTGGCACCTCTTAAGTATTTGTCGTTTTTTGATAAGAACATTGTTGCAGAATTATCACAATAAAATGTCTTAGTAATGATGTCGACAACTCCAAATCTTGAAATAAAGTTTCGCAACTATAATACGTGTGTTGTGGCTTCAAAACATGCCACAAATTCTACTTCCATATTAGATGAGGCAATGATAGATTATTTAGTTGTTTTCCATGATATTCCTCCTTTGACAAGCAAGAATAAATAACCATAAGTTGACTTTCTGCTGTCAATGCATTAAGCAAAATCTAAATGTGAGCATCCAATCGCTTCTAATTGATTAGATCTTCTATACATGACCATGTAATTCTTTGTTCTTGAAGATATCTTAATTTTTTTTGTAACTTTCCAATGATAAATTTCGAGGTTACTTTGATACCTGCCGAGCATTCCAACCACAAAACTAATATCCGGTCTTGTATAAGTTTGTGTATACATTAGACTTCTCACAACAAAAGTATAAGGAATTGGCTCCATTTGCTTTCATTCTATATCATTTTTTGGACATTACATAAGACTAAATTTATCTTCTTTTTGAACCGAAACAATTCTAGAAGAACATTTTTGCATATTAAATCTCTCTAGAATTCTTTTAATATAGGTATTTTGAGAAAATCCTAATAATCCTTATGATCTATCACAAAATATTGCAATTCTTATCACATAAGATGCATCTCTCATATTTTTATTTTTAAATTCTTCGAGAGATAGTCTTTTATTTCAACATACTCAATTCATTAGTAGCAAGTAACATATCATCAATATATAAGACTAAAAATAAAATTTTGCTCCCACTAATCTTTCAATATATACAACGATCAACAAGATTTTCTTCGAAACTAAAAGAGATGATGGTATCATTAAACTTAATATATCATTGCCTAAAACCCTGTTTAAGTCTATATATTGATTTCTTGAGTTTACATACCATTTGACCTTTTCCTTCGATTGAATCAAATTCTTGATCTAGTTATATAAGACTAATCCAAACATGTTTGAAGGATGATTTAAATTGCATTCTGCCTCTACCATTTATATACAATTACATAATTTGTTATTTTTTTCATTTTTTAAACTTTTATTTTAAATTAAGTATATTGAATTTCTTATAATTTGATATTTTCATTTCAATTATTACATTTTAAAAGTTGTTATTTATATTTTTTGAAATTTAGTTAATTATTATATAATTAATTATTTTGTATTATATTATTATTTATAATTTAAAATAATATTGTATGAAAATTTAAGAGTTTTAATATTATATAATTTATGATAAAATAAAAATTAAGAAATATAACAAGAAAATTATGTGATAATTAAATAAAACTATAAAATAAGTAGTATTGTTTTAAAAATATATACAAATTAAAATAAACATCTTAAATTGCAAAGAACTTTAATATATTTGACCCAGGATTAAAAAAAAGAAAAAGAAAACCACAGAACTACTCTTGACGAAATGTTTGACTGCCTACGTGGGGCGACGGTTCACCCTATAGATAAGTGGAGGGCATTGATTCCGAAATTAGTACAGACACCTTATCAGAGAAGCAGAAGATGAAAACCAGACAGAGGCCTCTCAAAGCATCTAAGATTCGGAATCATTCCGTGCGAAGCAACTTTCCACGTGGCGGTCCTAATGGTCACTGATTGTGACCTGCCACTTGAATCCCACTTTCCCATTGATGGAAGATCCCTTTCAAGTTTCCAATTGCCTCCTTCTTATTCTAGTGGTGGTCTTTAATAATTAAGAAAAAATGGAAAAAGGTTGGGCTTTTGGTGACGTGCATGGTCAAAGAACAGAACTTTTCCTTGGTGTGGGGATGGCTGAAACTGCCTTGGCTTTCTCCAATTTATTTACCCTTCTAGAGTCAGCAAACGGTCCATACACTGTTGAACACGGGGACAAACGGAAGGAAATTTCCTCGTCCTAACGTACGTTTCACAATAATATGAAACCTTTTCGTGAAAACAACCAGATGTAGGAGACCATAAAAGTTAATTCTATGATGGTCAACAATCTGGAAAGGGGCAAGTAAATATAGATTCTAAAATGGGCAACAATCAAGAAGCTTCAGTTCCTGATCTCTTTCGATGATGAGCACAATTCATGATTTCCTTATTCATTATTTATACGAAACTTGTTTTTATTACCTTAGCAATTATTTATTAATTGATTAATTAACTAATTAATTAATTAATTAATTAATTAATTAATGTTGAATTCGTTGGAATCAAAAATGGAGGAGATAGGCTTTGACTTTTCAAAGCTTAATACTTTATTCTTTAATGAAATGAATGGACATAAAGCTCACACTTGGCCATCTCTTATGTAACTCTTTTAAAAGGTTAAAAAGAAACATAAGAGGGTTTACAAGTGAGAGAGGTCGACGGTGGTGGCATGGAGGAAAGAAGAGAAGTGGAAACTTAAGGGTTAAGCTTCCATTGGAAATGGTTTTCAAGTCTTCTTCCAAGCATCATCGATTTCTCTCTTCTCCAAGCACATGATTCCAACGTTTCCTTCAGCTCTCCAGGACAGAGGTAGGCTCTAGCAGGCTTTAATCTGTTCTAGCTATTCCCGGGTC
>JAJMLV010000005.1:37759344-37770080 GCA_027123465.1 Erythroxylum coca
CGGGGGGGGGGGGAATCACTCATCCTTTAGAGTCCTATGGAGGGCTAGGTTTCTTGACATCGGTTCGAAGGTGATATCAATGCAGAAGAACCCAGTTAAACATTTCTCTCGTTGTTTGTTTTTCTTTCTCTTAGGGATTTATTGTGTTATCCTATTTTTAATGTTTGGGTGTTGTGTGAGAATGATTGAATACTTTATTTGATTATTTTTATGTAAAAATCCGTTGCTAGATTTTCAATATAATTCGTAATTGTTATATTGAGATTCATTTGTAGCGACTAATGGTTTCAAATTATTAGGGATAATATAGCCTAGGTTAAATGACCCGAGCTTGTATAGTTGTCTACTTGTTTAATCTGTTTTCCTAATCCATAATGTGGTTGCCTAATTATATATAGAAAGCTTATTCTAGGTTGTTTGATAGCTATGTTTAATTAACGTGCCCTTCTTAATTAAATATGACTTAAGGGAAAACTGGGGTTAATAGTGCTTATTGTTAACCTACAATTAATAGATTCTAGAAGAGGTATAATAACAACAATTTAATGAAATATGTTTAACTGGGTGTAGGTTGAGATTGAACTAAAGAACCAGGTCTTAATGAATTCATCACTTTCATCAGTTTTCAATGTTTTCTTTAATATGTTTTCATTAGCTTACTTTCATTTTCATTTTCTTATTTTAGACCAAACAAAACCCCCTATAACCTAAACACTAATTATTTTCATAACAAAAGTTAACTAAACACTCTCTGTAGGATTGACCTAGACTCACCACTACTATACTTGTATGTTTAGTTTATTTTTTGTAGCATTACGACATGCTTACGACCAATTTTAACGTCGTTGCCAGGGAATGTGGTGCTTTAGTTTTTATTTTTTTATTTTGATTGGTGTTTTGTACATACTTGTTCATAATTAGTTTCCTTTCAGTTATTTATTGATCTTTTCACTTTTTGTTTAGTGTTTACATGTTGAAAAAAATATTTATGGATGGAAGTAATTTTTTTATAATCACATTCCCAATCTTATGACCATGTTTGGAATGATCATACTAACTTTAGTTATAGATGGGATAAGAAGAAAATTTACTTCTTTAATAGTATGCAAGATACACAACAATTCTCTTATAGACCAGAAGCTTCTTATTACAACTTAAGTCTATCTTTGGAAGAATTGGTTAACGTTGTTGCTGCTAATACTCTACAATTCCAGTAGGATGAAAGACGATTTTGGTCTAGTTTCCAGAATTTGTAGAGCCAACAAAACTCAGGTACATCTCTAAAAGAATTGATTAATATTATGAATGCTAATACTTTACAATTTCAATATAGTATATAACAACAAATTCAACAGTTTCAGAAGGAGAGAAGCAAACATACAAAACTTGGTAAGCTAGATAGGTAAGATGATGGAAACTCTCGATCACCTAGAATCATAAAGCGAAGAGGCGTAACTATCTCAACCTGAAGTGTACCTAAGGGACATTAGTGCAGAGGCCTTACAGAGTGAAAAGTATCTTGATAATATTACTCAAAGAATTGCTTGTGTGGAAGAAGTGGAGAAGGAGATCAAACCAGAAAGGGATACTGGTTTTATCTCGAAGGTAAATACTGAGTTCCTAATTGTTGTTAAAATTGACTCTTTACCTTTACTTAGCATGATAGAGAAATTGGCCGAAGAAGAAAAAAGTGAAGTGACATTTGAAATATTTCTAGAGTCTTAGTAGAGATTGAAAGTCAAAGAATAGGGAAGATACTGAATGTGAATGATTATCAATCAATGCCCTATCCTGAACAACCTCACATGGAAGTAGCTCAAACTATGACACCAAAAGATCATAATTTTGTTATGTGAGAAGAAAACATGGAGTCGAGCCAGTGACAATAAATAAAGATGTTGCTTGGGAGGTAACCCAAGGGAAGTTAAAATTCTTTTCTTTTACATTTATGCATTTAGTTCTTATACGTATGTGTGTTTTTAGTTGTTTTAAGTTTTCAACAAAAAGAGAGGGGTAATTAAACAAACAAACAAACAATTTCTCTTTTTTTCTATTGCTTCTAGGACTATATAGTCATAATTAAGGTGTGAATTGACTAGAAGAATCCATGGCAACTTGAGCACGTACTTTTTCTCTTGTGATTGGTCAATGTGCCTTATCTTTAGAAGAGTAGTGATGGTGGACAAAGCCAATGAGATTTTGAACCTTTATAGACTGACACATCCATATCAGTCTCATTGTCTTTTGTTTATATGTGACCTTCATAACATGTAGATCCTTACTTTGCTTTGATTTTCTATTTAAGACCATATTTTATTACATGCAATAAAGTGAAAATTATTAGGCATTCTTTGTTTTTCTAGACCCGTTATATGATTTTCCTTTTAATAAGCCCCTTTGAGCTTTGTTATCCTTTCTTTGTGTACTAACTAGATTACATGCTTTTAAACTTAACCAAATGTCCTACCTAAGTTATAAAGCTAGTGGAGCATTTGTGATTATTGAGTTTGTGAATGTATAAAATTCTAATTGTGGGGGTATGCGTATGTATGGGATGGTTATAATTATTGGGGTGTTATTTTATGTCTTATCATTGAAATTCCAATGTTTGTATAGTTTCTTTCAATGTTTATATATAAAAAAGAGAAGAAAAAAGAAAAGAAAAGAAAGAAAAATGTTTAAATAAAATTATTAAAGAGGAAATGCAAATGTGTTGCGAAGTTGTTTATGATTAGTTTTTCCTCCTAAAGTTGTATTAAATGAGTTACTTGATTATATTGGATATAAGGTGGATGTTGCTTTCAACGGTCACTCCTTATGGTTACAAAGTCTTGTTGATGATAAGCTTTTGTGAGTGATATATGCTTGATATGGTTTGTGATGAGTGAGTTTGAATTTGAGCGAGAAAATATAGTTTTTGCATTCGACATAATTGATGTACATAATTCTGAGTGAATGTTGGTTATTGCACTTGATGGTATCTTGAATGTTTTCCCTTATTTCACTAGCTTTGATGGCTTTCATGCTACTTTACCCAAATGAATATCACTTTACCTTTGCCCACATTACAACTTAAAATGTCCTTTAATTCATGATTTTGCATGTGAACCTTAGTGTTAGAGAAATTAAATGATTTGTAAAGTTATGGAATGTCATGATCATGAATGGTATTGAGTGTACCCATGAATATATCTTATTTAAACACATTTTGTCCAAGTCTACCAGTAGATTGCTCAGTTTTTGAAAGTGATGATTTTTTTTATTAATCATGAGTAGAAGTTTTGAATGTTAAGTTCTTGCTATGGTTTTTGAAAGTCATTCATCTTTGTTTATGATTATGTATTCTCAAAAAATATGGGAACTAAGTAAATGTTTTTGGGTCGATGATCTTAATTTTAATGTTTTTCTTGAAGACAATCAAAAGCTAAGTGTGGGAAAAATTGATATGTACTTAATTGTTGATACATTTAACCCTTTACACTTAGTGATTAATGATATAAAAATGCTTAAGATACTCTCTTTAATTCTTATATGGTTTTAGGTACAATTTGGATGTAAAAGAGCTAAAGTGAGTTGAAAGCACAATATTTGAGCCGTCTTCTTGAGATTCACACTCACTTGTCTTTATAGAGTAAGAAGAATAAGGATTAGAGCAAAAGGGGACAAGAAAATGCCAAAAGGAAGGAAGAATAACATATGTCATGGCTTAAAATACATATCACGACCATGAAAATAAAGTCATGGCCATGAGAGGTATGTGTCATGGGTGTGACACTAGTTGTATGGGCTTGGCATAGGTGTCTTATGGCCATGAGACAGTGCCACCTCACTTGAAACCATACATTTTTGTATAAAAGCATCGTTTTTTTGAAGACAATGATATGTTTTCGTCTGGGAAAGTTTGGAGAATCGATAGGGGGTTTCAGGAGAATGAAGAGGGGTAAACCTCTCATCCTTTGGAGACCTATAGAGGGCTAAGCTTCTTGACGTCAATTCAGAGGTGATATCGTTGTCGAAGAACTCGGTTAAGCATTTCTCTCATTATTTGTTGTTCTTTGTATTAGGGATTGATGATGTTATCTTATGTTTAATGTTTGGGTATTGTGTGAAAAAGATTGAATGCTCTATTGTTTATTTTTATGTAAGGACCCTTTGCTAGAATTTCAGTATAATTCGTAATTTTATGTTAAGATTTGTTTGTGGCGACTAATGGTTTCAAATCATTAGGGATAACATAATCTAGGTTAAGCTTGTGTGGTTGTTACCTTGATTAATATGTTTTCCTAATTTATAATGCAGATGTCTAATTAAATATAGAGAGCTTATTTTAGGTTGTTTGATAGCTAAGTTTAATTAATGAGCTCTTCTTAATTAAACAAGAATTAAGGAAAAACTGAGGTTAACAGAGCTTATTGTTAACCTATGATTAATAGTTTCTAGGAGAGGTATAGGAACAACAATTCAATCAAATATGTTTAATTGGGTGTAGGTTGATATTAAATTAAAGAACTGGGTCCTTAACGAATTCATCATTTTCATCATCTTTCAATGTTTTCTTTAATTTGTTTTCATCAACTTAATTTCATTTTTATTTTCTTATTTCAAACCAAAAAAATCCCCCATAACTTAAACATCAACTATTTTCATAATAAAAGCTAACTGAACATCCTCTATAGGATTGACCTAGACTCACCACTATTATAGTTGTAGCTCTAATTTATTTTGCGTAGCATTACACAACCTTATGTCAGACACTTTGAAAATAGTTTTCAAATATCATTAATTGAATCACTTGTTAATAGTGGAGAACTAATATGATTGGACTCAAATAAAGTGGACATTATTTTCATGCCCTATTTTTTAACAGAACATTATATGATAAAAGAATTGAATTATAAAAGAATCATAAACAAAAAGATTATTCAAAACCACTTTAATATTCCTAAATATTTAGATGGTCATACATTGCTAAATGTCAATCTTGATCTTGGGATATAAATTGTTTAATTAGATAATTAAAGATAAATAAAGAAATTTAATTTATCTAATCTTAAATACAATTTAGGTTTATAATTTATAACCATTACTAACATATTTGAGAACTTAATAGGCCACACATAAAGAACAAATTGAAGACAAAAAAGGTGTTTAATTAATCTAGACTTCATTGTAAAATTAAAGAAACTTTAATTAAATATGTGATATTTAATAATAAGGACCAATGTGAAATATTGAATCCTATTTGGGCTCAGTTAATGTTTAAGTAGAATTAATTGTAATTATAATTAAAGTTTGATTAAAATTAGAATTATATTTCAATTAAATTATTAAAATGCACAAAAGCTATTATGAATGGGCTTAAGTTCCAATAGAGTTAATACTTATTGCTTAATCTTCTCTATAATAATTGTAGAGTTCTTTCAACACATTTTATATATACCATTAGAGATTGAATATGTGTATAACTATGGTGGTTGAGATAAATTAGCTTTTAAAAACATTTTGAGGGAAATGACATGAAAATGAACAAGCTTTATAATAAGGTACAAATTACATTTCAATCTTTATTATGATTTATATGTTAATGGTGTTATAGAATTTTAGTGATATTGACTTTTAGGAAATTAAACATGAAAAATATTTGTTCTTATTTTACTACGTGCAAAATCGGATCCGATCCTAGATTCTCAATAGTGGTATCCGAGCAATCTTTTAATTTTATAACTTGATTAAGTTTGTTTGATTGTTAATGATATTCAATTATATGATTGAAATTACAATTATTGTAATCCCTATAATTTTTGAAAAGTTTATATTAAAATTAAAAATCCTAAATCATAAAATTAAATTAGTTTTGAATAATAATCTCAAAAGCATTTATTCAAGTCCTTATAAATCCAAAATTATTGCATCTAAAAGTTTTATATTAGAAATCCAAAACCCCTTAATTGACTCCTCAACCTTGCGTTAGGAATAATGAAACTTATAGGTGCCTCTATATATATGATGTTTGTTCTTAGAGTAGGGATGGAACATTTATGTGTTAATGAAGAAATTAGGCTTGGATATTGTTAAGTGGCTATGTTTTAGGTGGAGGTGATGAAGCTACTAGTGGTAAGAGGTGGAATGAAGCTAGTTTCTATTATGTTTATATAAGTTTTAGATAGTTGGTTGACTGGAGATGTAGGTTAGAACTTGAGATTTTACCTACGGTGAGTGGCTATAAGAGAAGAAGATGCCAGGAGAGGCAACATTAGATTAATAAGTTCAAGATATAGTTTGGATTGTTGTACGCTAGTGGGTAAGGCTAGTAAAAGGTGAAAATAGATAGAGTCTCGCTAGTGGCTGGAGTAGGCTAAAGGGCAAAATTACTTGCGGGAGTTAGTGGAGATGTTGGCATTTAGGAGCTTACAATTGTGATGATAAGGGTTATGAGGAATGCATGAAGGCAAGCATAATAGTTGTTGATAGCGATAACTCATTAGTGGCGACAACAAATAGGGTTCTGATAAACAATTAATTGACTATATTTAAATACCCATATTTAGTGTTTTTTGCTTATTATTTGAGAATCTTATGGTATTTATGATACTTATTCTACTTCAAATGTGTTTTTAGGTTCTAGTTGCCTTCATAGACTAAAAAAAAGAAGAACTCAAGTAAAATCGTGGCATAAAATGGAAGAATTAAAGCAACCTTGGACCTACATGACTGTGTATAGTGAATGAGTAAGTCACCATAAATGTGTGGAGTTTAGAAGATGTTGTTTATGCCCATGTGAAGATACACACCCATGTATTCTGACATACACGATCATGTATTTTCTTGTGTAAGCTTCTATGACCATGTAAAGTGACGATTGGGAGGCTTTTAAATATAAACGATCCCCTATAAGGTTGTGTAAGGGCTGTGCATCTTGAAAAAAAACCTAGTTTTTACTATAAAAGGATATTATGAAGGCTATAATGAATGAGGCATATTCCATAGTCAGTGGAGACACCAAAAGAAGAAAGAAAACACCAAAAAGAAGGGCTACACATTATAAATAAAAAGATCAAGAGCAGAAACATCAAGATTAACTATAGCTTTCCAAAATTTTCAAATAAGGGCTTCAAGTTGATTTAAGGACTTAAATAATTTCCTTATGTGATTGCAAGTGCATGAACATAAGATGCACTAAGAGTTCAAGCTAAGTAAAGGATACACAAACTTCTAGCATCATCAAGAAAAGGAAATATGGAAAGTGGGATGCCAAGAAGAGATAGAAAGAACAATGTTGAAGGGAAAAAATAAAACAGAATAGCAAAACCCTTATAGATTTCACGAGGCCAAGGTTTAATGCAAATTAACAAGGGCTAACAAGACCATCAGTACAGACCGATACATTCAAAATCAAAACAGCACTGCTGAATATGTTGCAACCCAACATTCAATTTTATATACTAGACAATAAGGATTCTAATGCTCATCTAGCTAACTTTCTTAATATTTGTGACACGTTTAGGTATAATGGGTTCTCAAAAGATGCAGCCAAGATGAGGCTCTTTCCTTTTTTTCTCTTAACCTAATGAATGCCACAACATAGGAGTAGCTAGTACTAACCATTTTAGCTAAATACTTCCCCTTAATGAAGACCACTAGACTCAAAAAATAAATCACAAATTTCTAGCAAATTGAAGAAGAGTCTTTATATGAAGCATGATAGCAATTCAAAGAGTTGTAGAGGAGCTACCCATACTATAACTTACCAAAGGAGTTCCTTCTACAAATATTCTACAATATAATGAATCCACACATGCGAGGCACTCTAGATGCTAAAAGGACCCATCCTAGTGTTCTCTTTTTGGAACCTGAGTGGAGCTGTAATAACTCGTTCTCCATATTGAGGGTTAGAGCTTTAGTTGTCATTGGGAATTCATGAATTGCATTTCATTCACATGCATCTCATTAGCATACATACATGAATTATGAATTATGATTTTGTACACATTGCAAGGAACACATATGCACTCAATTGACTCATTTTGGGGTATGAAAAGATTAAAATGTTCATGATATGAATTGTGAAACATTTATGCCTTGAATTTTAGTTTGATTGATTACAATTAGTAAATTTGGAATTAATTGATATAATTGAAAAATTGAGTAATTAAATGTACATTTGGTCTAGGAAAAATGCTTAGTGGTAAGAAAAATTGATATTTGAAAATTAGGATGATTAAGCTTATAATTGAGTGACATTTGGCGTTGATCGTTGTGTGACAAATGGGTTAGTAGTTGATGAAAATTGGCAGCTGGGATTACATGACATATGACTTACTATTATTGGTGACATATGGCAACATATTTACTTAGACCCTGTTTTCGAAGCCCACTAATCCGGAGTTATAAAGCGTGAGTGGAATACCCTATAGGGTTATTTCAATGAACCCTCATTAACTATCATCCCATAAGGGTGGCATGCCCCCACCAGTCAAACACCAAAATCACAAAATGACTTCTTCAAAAAAATTGTAGCTCTATGTCTCTAGTTCATTTTGAAATAAGAACCATCTCATTCGGAGCCCTATAGCTTAAGATATGTTTAAAAAGCCAAAGTATGTTCATAATCTAGTCATGCTCTCCCGACCGATCCCTCACTTTCTTTCCATCAATCTTTTTTAAATCAAGACCAAAGGCTATCAATTTTTATGGAAAGATAGAAAAATGTGTTAGGAATCTATTGGTTCGAGAATCACTTCATTTAGAGATCAGATGATGAAGTTATGGCTAAAAGAATCAAATTTGCATTTGTCCTCAATCATATTGGACCTATTTCGAGACAATTGGCATAACTTTCACTAGAGGTGTCAGACTAAGGTCATCTTCGGATGGTTTCGAAGAGGACTTCTAGATCTATAATTTTATGAAGAATTTGAAAAGAGATTGTCATTTTGAGAGTCAAAACAAACAGTCGTGTGAACCCACGCGGGTAGCTCATGTTTCTTATAGGCTGGTGCTGTTTTTGCTTCAGGAACACACAGTCAGTATCAATTTTACACGGCCTGACCGTGTATCCTTTGGGTTTTTGCTCAATTTCCCTTCTACAAGACCTCTCCAATGGATCCTACACCCATTCTAACATCACTTTCACTCATAATCTTCCCAAATTCAATAATCCTAGTGTGTAATCATTTCATTTACCATAATCCTTCTGTATATACATCCTATGTAACATCACCAACTTATAATGATCATATCTCTCAACTATGATATCCATAATTTACATACTTTATACCGTTGGAAAGCTAAGAGATAAGCTACAACTTTCATGAAGACATCTTTGGGTAATTATACCTAGATCAATATAGATTTTCCTTTTAGTTCAAAACACAATTTCTACATCTATGAAAGCTTGCAAAACACAATATCTCTTTGTATCAATTAAACTACTAAGTACTTTTTGTTAAACTCTTGAATCTTACCTCAAATGATTCATTCCATTACAACCTTTCCAATCACTAACATGCCATTCTAAAACAAGTAATAATTTGCAATCTCAACGAAGAAGAATATGCATATGCACATTCCACTTCCACATCCATCACACTCAACCTTTAAAATAACATATTCATACATAAAAAAACTTCTCAATTTCTCATTCTCACTGATAAACAAAGTAAATGTTTGAACAAGCTTTACTTACATATCAATATACACATCAAAAGCTTAATACAAAGTACAAAGGATGCTTATGTTTGATATGCCTATAAAGCTATCCAAAATAGTCACTAACTTAGTACAAAAGATTTCTAGCTATCTTGGAGTTTTCCGAATGCCTTTGCAAGGGTTGCTAATCTTCTCGTTCTGCACCTGATGAGGGAAAAATGATGGGTTGAGTTATACAGCTCAGTGACTAATAGATTTATAGCCATTGGCAATGAGCCACATAATCAAACATATATGTGAATATTCATATATGCATGCACGTCTTATCTTAATCTAATAACGTAAGTTCAGTATTCACAATTCTAGTTCATAACTCATAATTCAATACTTCATCACATAAAACATATTGGATGTAATTTCTCATCAAAGTATAACACTGAAATTGCATCATAACTTAACACATCAAAATGCATGCACAAACAAATAACTCGAGAGTTTTGTGGAACAAAATAGAAAAACCAAAGTTTACACTGTCAACAAAACGAGTCTGATTTCTCAGGATCTCGTAGCCTCAAATGGGCAACTGGGAGAAGGCCATAGGTCAACGTGCACGTGACTAACGAAATAGGTTCTTCTCTTGCCCAATCACAAACAAATTCATGCTCAATTCAATCAATCACAAATTCTTGGTCTCATGCTTTTTCTTCTTTCCATTTAATCAAAATGCCATGATACAATTCCAAGGCATAGCATGGTCATAATCACAATTCAATTATATCAAAATGTCATACATCTTTCAATGCATGACATGAAAGACCTCATCATGCATTTTCCATATCACAACAAACCACAACAAATCATTTTAGCATACAATACACATACAAGGCATTTTGTTCATATTACACAATAACTATAAATAAATTACCCACCTTATTTTGCTTGAAAATCCAAATTCAATTGTGCCCTTCTTCTTGCTCTTGGATAGGGTTCTTAATTTCCTAACATAACTAAAATTCTCATTCAATCCACATTCAAATGGAAATCCCCTAAAACTTTCATAATCGCAGAAATGCACTCAACATAAATTA
>JAJMLV010000005.1:37885788-37902598 GCA_027123465.1 Erythroxylum coca
CCCGATTTACTTGGATTTATCCTCTTAAGCTCAAAAGTGATGTGTATTCTATAATTTCACAGTTTGTTGTAATGATAAAAAGACAATTCACCACCAAAATTAAGGCTTTTCAATCTGACTGGGGAGGGGAATTTCGCAATGCCAATACGTTTCTGAAAAATTCAGGAATTGTTCATAGAATTGTTTATGCTCACACTCATGAGTAAAATGGGACAGTAGAAAGAAATATAAGGCATGTTGTTGAGCCAGGATTATCCATATTGGCTCATTCCAAGGTTCCATTGCAATTTTGGAACTATGTTTTTACAGTTGCAATTCATATTGTGAATCGTTTCCCATCTCCTGTGATTGCAAATCTATCTCCTTATGAAAAGTTGTTTGCTCAATCACCAGATTACATTGCTCTAAGGGTTTTTGGATGCACAGCCTATCCCCTTCTCAGATCCTACAATACCAACAGGTTCTCTTTTAGAAGCACACCTTGTGTTTATCTTGGCAATGTTACTAATCATGTAGGCATAATCTGCTTTAATCCTCAGACTAATCGATCCTACATTTGCAGACATTATAGGTTGGATGAGACAAGGTTTTTGTATCAAGATGCACCACTTTCCAAGGTCTTTATCTTGGGAACGCCACAGGTCACAAACAACGACTTTTCACCATGGTTCACTCTACCTATGGGCTCTCCTGTCCTTTCTACGCAATTACCACCTTCGTCTATTTCTTAGGTCCAAATACAGGAGATAACATCTCCTCTATCAAAACCTGTACCAACAATCAATGCCCCAGACTTAACGTTATCTCCTACTGCACCAGCCTCTATGTCATTACTTCCAGCAGTTACAGGTGACACACCTACTCTGGCATCACAGTCGCAAGAACTTGATCCACCCCCTACCAGACAAACTCATCATCCAATGACTCTACGACCTCATCCTAAGAAGAAAATTCTATATGCAGTAACAATCACCTTACCTTCATCATGATCTTCTATTTTCGAACCTACATCTTATTCCCAAGCATCTAAGCGTAGCGAATGGAGGAAAGCTATGGCGAATGAGATTACAGCTTTTCTTAAACATGGCACTTGGGATCTTGTGCCCAAACCTGCTAATGTTAACATCGTGGGCAATAAGTGGGTTTATAAGGTTAAATGTTATATCGATGGTAGTGTTGAAAGATTGAAGGCTCGATTAGTTACTAAAGGGTATACTCATCAAGAGGGGGTGGATTATTCTGCCACATTCTCACCAGTCATCAAATCCACAACAATACAATTACTTCTCTCATTGGCAGTTTCCAATCGTTGGCATATGCAACAGTTGGATATTTCTAATGCCTTCCTCAATAGTTATTTAGAGGAGGAGGTTTACGCGGCTCAACCTCAGGGGTTTGTTGACTCTCAATGTCCAGATCATGTTTCCAGGCTACGAAGGTCTCTCTATGGGCTCAAACAAGCGCCAAGAGCCTGGTATAATAGGCTTAGTTCCTTTTTGTTATGTATTGGTTTTAAGGCTTCACACACAGATACATCTTTGTTCATTTTAAAGCAAAATTCTCAAATACTCTATGTATTACTCTGTGTGGATGATATTGTTTTGACAAGTAGCGATCACTTTCTCACTCAGCAAACGGTCAACTGTTTGTCTACAAAATTTGAACTAAGGGACTTGGGCGATATTACATACTTTCTAGGTATTGAGGTTTAACATCGGCGTGATGGCTTGTTGCTTAGTCAAACAAAGTATCTCACTTACCTTTTGAAGGTTACTCATATGGATGGTGCCAAATCAGTACAAACTCCTATCCCTGTTACTCATCAACTTGATCAATCTGAAGGGGAGCCACTTTTCGATCCATACATTTATAGGAGGTGTATTGGAGCCTTATAATATGCCTGTATGACTCGCCCAAACTTGTCTTATGCTGTTAACAAACCGAGCCAATATATGTCTACTCCTATTGACATACATTGGCAGATGTGTAAGCGCATTCTGCGATATGTGAAGGACACACTTAGCTAAGGCATCCTACTTTTCCCTAGTTCTACAACAAATCTGCAGGCTTTTATGGATGCCAACTGAGCAAGTGATAAGGCAGACTAGCGATCTACTAGTGGTTTTGCAGCCTATCTAGGAGAGAACTTAATCTCTTGGAGCTCCAAGAAACAACAAACAGTGGCCCGATCTTCCACAGAAGCAGAGTATCGCTCTGTCACCAATGGTGCTACTGAAATCATGTGGTTGCAATCCTTGCTCACTAAAATTGGTCATTCTGTTTAGCGACCAGTGGTAGTTTGGTGTGATAATCTTGGAGTTGCTTTTTTATCGCTCAATCCTGTTTTCAAGGCCAGAACCAAGCATATCGAATGTGATTATCACTTTGTTAGGGAACAATGCAGCCAAAGCAAGCTTACAGTGAAGTATATCTCCATTACTGATCAAATTACAGATATTTCACGAAACTGTTATCCACTCCACGTTTTTTAGCATTAAAGATCAAGCTGCGAGTTATCTGACTGCTCCCTCTTGCTTGAGGTGGGGTATTAGTGATATTAGATCAGCGATCACATGAGTGATCACAGGACCTTAATCATAGCCTATGGTTATTTACTTTCTACACGTAATGGTCAGATTGTACAGCTGTTATTAGTAGGCAGATCTCTAGCATTAGTTTGTTACCATAAGTGTGGTTAAAACAGCTTGAGTATAGAATCGTGATTAACTAGATTAACGCCACTATATATTTTATTTTTATTAGCATTCTTGTCAATATAAACTAGGCTTGAACCTTCAACTTATTCTTTTTTCTGTTAATAGCAATCTCAAAATCGTTGATGGGCTAAGGGACATTAATGTCACTTTCTATAGAAGCTAAGGGACACTCAAACCTAAGAAAATGCACTAATGATTTTAAGGAATGTGTGGAAGGGTTGGGATTGGAAGACTTGAGATATGAGGGTTAAATATTTACTTGGAGTAACAAACAGGAAGGAAGAAACTTTATTAGGAAAAAAAATTGGATAGAACTTTGATTAACCTTACATGGCTTATTAGCTTTTCCAAAAGTAAAGAAAGATTTATGAAGTCTTGATTCCTAGATCATAGACCTATTTGGATTGGACACTTGTTCCAAAGGGTAAGTAGAAGGTTTTCATTTACATTCAATAATTTCGTTGCTTTTAATGAAAGGTTTCAAGAGGTGATATTAGAGGGCATATTATCAGGGTGGCATGGCTCCAGACAATTTGTATGTATGCAGAAACTAGAATCCATCAAGGGTGAATTGAAGAGGTTGAAACATGTAAAGGTATCTAACACCAAGCTAGTGGCCTTGGAAGCAAAAGATAAGCTTGAAAAGATTCAACAAAGTCTCTAATTTTAATTCGAGTAGTAAAGAGATTCTATTGGAAAAAAAGCTTGGCCTGAAAAGTTACTTGAGTAAAGTAGAGGATCATGCCTCCCTTTTAAGCAAAGGACTAGGAAATCTTAGATGAAAGAGGGTGATAGATGTACTACATTTTATTCAAATCTATCATGGCTAGAAGTAACTCCAACAATATTTGTTTAACTATCTCCCAAAATGGGGATTTGATCATTAGTCAAGAGGAATTACTAACTAAGTTAGTGTCTTATCGTAAGAACCTAATTTGCTCTTATTCTCCTAGTTCCTCTTTAGTATAGCTTCTAAAAGGACGTATTAATGTACGGATTAGACAAGAGGAGGTTCTATTACTCACTAAAGATGCTGATGATTTTGAAATTTAACAAACTATGTTCCATATGAATGGACAGAAGGCTCTTGGCCCTGATGGTCTAAATGATTTTTTCTTCTATAAAGCATGTAGAAGTTTATTCAAAGAGATCAATAAAACTTTCCTATTACACTTAAGATCCCTAATCCTTCATCTTTTGGGGACTATAGACTAATTGCTTGTAGCAACTTTTTATACAAAATCATTGCCCAACTATTGGCAAATAGATTCATAATGTTGTTTCAATCTATTATTAGTGACAATTAAATGGCCCTTCTTAAAGGAAGGCAAATTGGTTACGATATTTTCATTGCAAAAAAATGTTAGAAAGGTAATTTGCAAAAGCAGTTATCTTAAAATTGTGATACTAAAGTTGACTTCCTTAAAACATTTTATTGCTTAAGTTAGGAATTCCTATTCATATTACTTGAGGCACTTGGTTTTCTTATATGTTCAAGAAATGGGTGAAGTCTTGTATCTCCTTTACATTATACAGTGTGTTGATTAATGGAGTAACCTCAAAGCTTTTTAAAGGTGAAAGGGGAATATCTATGGAGGCATTGACTCAACTTTTGAAGCATAATATCTTGAGGAAATTTAGGTTCAAATATCATAATAAGTGTAAGAAGATTAAGATAAATAGTTTATGTTTTACAAATGACTTGTTACTATTCTCTAAGACTAAAGCAAAAATAGCACTAGTCTTGATGAAACCCCTAAGGCAATTTAAAGAGCTTTTTGGTTTAGACATCAACTTTAAAAAAAAAACCATATTATTCTTGCCTCTAATACTATACGACATGTAGAAAGACTTAAAGCATTGACTGTTAAGGCTACAAAAGCCCCTCCTTTAATGTATTTAGGACTACCATTAATGACAATTTGAAATTTAGGGAGTGCTTGCTATTGGTGGAAAAAATTCAATAGAGAATGGGTAGTTGGACTAACAAGGCTCTCCTTTGGTTGAAGCCACTAACTAATCAAATCTATAGTCAATTCTATGCACATCTACTAGGTGCACACATATTATACCCAAAGGTCTAATTAAGAATATTGAAGAAATAATAAGGAAATACTTGTGGGGAAAAATCAATGTTGGAAAATATAATGCAAAGGTCAAATGATTAGAGGTATACAAACCCCTTAATGAAGGAGGACTTGGTATCACTCATATAGCTTTAACTAATAAGGTTTTGATGATTAAGAGACTTTGGAGAGTGTTAATGGATAAAAAAAACATTATGGAAGAGATGGATGCATAGTTATATATTGAAGGGGAAATTATTTAAGCTCCAAAAAGCAAGGCTTGTTACTGTTGTTTTATTACTTAAGCTTAGGAGCTTAGTAGGATCTAATAGGAGCTGTAGCGTGGGGGATGAAACCTCAGCTTTTCTATGATATGACAACTAGACAGGCAATTGAACCTCCAATTTATAAATAATTTTTCAGCTCAAGAAAAGGTTAGTAATTGAGTTGAAGAAGGGAAATAGAGTAATTATCCAATAGAATTGAGTCATTTAGTTCCTAATTTACTCTCCTAATATTTTGGTAAGTGTTAACTATATGTGGAACAATCAATTAAATGGTAAGTTAACAAAAAAAAGCTTATGGAGGTGGATTAGACTAAGATATCATATTATGGTTTGGCACAAACTTATATGGGATATGAATCTTATTTCTAGAGCTTCTTTCTTTATATGGTTGACAGCTAAAAACAAAATTAACACAAATGAGAGACTTCACTTTCTCCAAATGTAAGACATTTGAATTTTATGTGGACTAAAAGTTGAAATCATGTCATATATATTTTTCCAATGCAACTATTCAAATGCCATATGGAAGCAAGTTAAGGAACTTATGAATTGGAGGGCTAATATAGGAAGCTTCCTGAATTGTATCCTATGGTTGTTAGATAACTACAACACTATCTCTACTGGTGATCTTGCTGCTATCTATTTTCCTTTGTTACCTATTTACAAATTATATAGAAAGAAATGAATGATAAGAGATTTAAACAACAAGAAAGGTAGTAAGAATAACCACTGACTTGAGCACTTGCTTGTACAAGAGAACTAAGTCTTTGTAAAAAAACTAAGGAACTAAGTGACCATATATTGCGTGTAAGGAGAATAGACTAAAAGTTGCCTTGTTCACATACAATTTTAAAGGTTGGATGTTACCATAACATGGAAGTATAGAGAGAATAGATACATGTATCATTCTAGAGAAACAAGTCCTAACTTCTATACATGCAAGTTCCAAATTTAAAGAGAAGTTGGAATAAGGACTCACAGTTGCATATCTTGGCTCCAATTATGAGCATTCAATTCTAAGGAGATTATGATCAAACCAAGGAAGCATTAACAACCTAGAAAATTAGCCTCATATGCTTTGTACTTATATTCTAGACAAATGAGAGAAATTAGTTTATAAAGATTTAAAGATTTAAAAGAGAAGTTATGATGAAAATGGTCACATTCATCATGTTTTCTTAATCAATATAGGAAGGAGCTTTTGTTAGTTCAAAAGGGAGAGTTATTGTGTAATTGAGGACAATGGTTAATGCTAACTTGATCTAGTAAGTTTCCTTGTCTATGCATATAATGCATGTGGCTTGGCATATCCCCCACACTTGTCCAATATAATTGATATGTGTCTTCTCTTCACTAACTGAAAGTACAAATTTGTATTATCAATGGCCCAAACCTATATCGTGTCAACTAATTTTATCTCCCATTTTAATGAATTTTTATTAAGAAAATTTAAGATCTCTTAATCTTGAAAAGAAAAGCAAGTTACTAAACTCGTCTACACTATGTGAATGTGATAGAAAAAAAAAACTTGAAATAATGTATACTTTATTTTATAGTTTAATTTACTTCTTTAACTTTGAGTTTTGGTCAATTATACCTTGAACTTTATTTTTTGTTATTAAACTTATTCAATTTGAGCTAACAACATAATCTAAATTATACATGAAGATCAATAGTGACATATCACAAAATTGATCACAATTTTTTTATATCTTTTACTTCTTTTAATAATTTCCTAAGTGAAAATTTGGACAAATAATTAAAAAATTTGTGCAAGTTCAATTAATATAGTAAGAATCTAACTGAACTTAAAATTATAATTTAAATTAGATCATTAGTCTTAAATATATGAAAATTAGCAAGTTTATAGGAAATGTTCTCGTGATTCTTCTAATAAAAGACAAAAAGTAAAATGAGCTAGGTACTACTTTCAATTCATAATCTACTTTTCTACTTTTCTTTGACTGAAAATGAACAGATACAGCAAATGAATAGATACAGCAAGTTTATAGGAAATTGTCCTTGGTATACGACAACCACCTTCCAGCATGCCTCTCTACTATTCTCTCTATATATATCTCCATATATTAAGGCCTATACTTGCTCTCCACTACCAAAAACTCCCCTCTAATCTTCTGATTCATCAACCACCACATTACTCCATAATATCTTCTGTTGGCATAGACTATAGAGACAAAAAAAAGCTATGAACAAGTTCAAGACTTCTCAGATTCTCATGCTTTTTCTTCTGGCTGCTCTTCTCTTTATTACACCCCTCATATCCTCCTCTTTAAGGCCTAAGTACCTCTACCTTATCATTAATCTGCTCATTTTTGCTCTGGGGGCTGAAGCTGGCCTGCTATCTACTTTCTCCAAGCCTTTAGAGGACAAAAAACATGCTGTTCCAGTTATCAATAAAGCTGTGGTATCATCACCCGCAGAAAGTAATTCCTCTACTCAGACCAAAGTTAGTACTGCTTGCAATGAAAAGAAGGCAAAGGTGGTGGAGAAATCTCCATCTGAGAAATTTAACGCTAATACCGATAAGGTGGAAAAAGTGAGAAAGTGTCCCTCCATGCCAAGTCTTTTCTTTATCGGAGGTGGAGAGACAGAAGCAGAAGATCACGTGTCTCTCCATGAAGAGCATATTCAAGAAGAGCTGGAAGAGGAAGTTGGAGGGCTCAGTGGGCAAGAGCTATTTACCAAAGCTGAAACGTTCATAGGCAACTTCTACAAGCAGTTGAAGATGCAAAGGGAAGAGTCATGGAAGAGGATTCATGGGTTTTACCAGAAAGCCTTCTAGTAATTTAGTTCTAGTTAGATGCCTAGCAACGTCATTCTAGGTCACACATTAACAGTCTAGCTAGAATCATTGGTTTATTGGATGGAGCCGGAGGGAAATCATATAAATTACGATATGGTTCTTGCTTAAGTTGTGGGTTAATATGTATACTGCTACTTGCCGCATATGTTAGCAGCTTATCATAAGGTCTCGTAGTTATGTTCTTGAATCTACGACAGGAAATTAGTGAAACTCTAGTACTCAACAGTTGATATATAGAATGTAAGCTACTGGTGTCATGGGTATATCTATTGAATGATCCATACGAATTTAGTTGTATTCTTATTTATTTTCTTTTGTTTGAATCATAATGATGAGATATGCTTATTGTTAAAATTGATGCTTCAAGTGTCTGGCAAGAGTCAATCTATAGTTCCATATTATATATGAAGTGAACATGTCTTTCTTTCTGAGACTATGGATTCACCTTTCAGTCAATCCAGACAACTTGAAGTTTCATTCCAGGAGGCAATATCAACTTGTATAGTTATTCAGGCTAAAAATCGGAGCGTTTTTTCTTTTTTCACTTCTGTTCTCTGTAAGATAATCCAGAAAAAATTATTTGAATACTGAGATGCCAAGATGTAAGTAATTTTATTCTTTCATATGCATAAGCCATCATGAGTACTCTTATTGTAAAGAAAAACGGAGGGAATAGTACAGGCAGCATATTTGTTTGTAACTAAGAAGTTGTATGTGAAGCAAGTCAACAAAACAACCTGGGAACAATATTACCATGCACATTGCCTGAATAGTTATGGGATACAATATCAGGATAATCCAAAGCAAACACCATTGCACTGTTATCAAACAACAAAATCCTGGAGAAAATTTCTGGGCCCAAAGATTTGTTTTCCAAGTCCTTTTCTCTCCTTTTCTAACAATTTCTGTTCTTCTTGGATTTGATAGAGGCCAAAAACAGGACTCAAGAAAAGAGAGAGAGTTTTCCTGAAACAGATAATAAGCAAAGAGTGCATACACAAAAAGAAAAAAAAGGGGAAAGTTTAATGTACGTAAAGAACTGGCGGCAATATCAAGGAGTCTTTACTTCTTCACCTATCAATTCTTCGGGACATAATGCAATAGAATTTGACAAGATTTGAAGTGTAAATTTGTATGCACACACACAGTTGTGACATGCTACCATTTTCTTACTGCTTTGATACACATAAAAGTGAAGTTAATGTTCCCCACTTGTGCTTTCCGACGTGTGAAAAAGCTCTATTATATGGTCAACAATGCATAAAAATTGAGATGAAAAGAAGACCCTTTAAGCACTGTAGGATAAGATCGGGCGAAAAGTACAGCAAGTGTATCAGCGTCAACAGACATGTTTTGGCAATAAGTTTGTGCTGTTGAAGCCTTTAGACAGGATAATGACTAGTTTTATTGAAGCTGAATTTAAGGAGCTTTCTCATCTAGAAGACTAAATTGTCTTTGCTTGAAGTTTTCACTTTTTTATTTTTGTGGCACAAGCAAAATTATTGTTTGGGAATTTCTTGGATAATACTGTTCTACAAATGGGAAAGTAAAATAGGCCAAGAATCTTCACGATAGGAGTAGTTCTGGTACTGCAAGCTAGCAAGGTTAGTTGCTCTTACCCATATAGGAGGGAGCAGGTAAAACATCATTGATCTCTGACGCCAGGACATTGTACAATCTTGGCTTCATCGACTTGATCATACTTAGACCTGAAGTTTAATTCTTGTAAGAATCAACTACTAAGACGAAACCTATAACTTTGCCATTGAAGATATATGTTATTAAAAAGAAGGATATATGTTTGTGGGGTAAATGTGGTTGGAGTATATATTTCCAAAGGATTTTTTATCTTTTGAATCTTCTCCTCATTTCTTTCAAGAAAGTTGGCTCCCTTTTCCCCTTTGTCTCGATATCTCTGTGGTTGTGAGTGTGAGAAAGAACAAGGCCGGCAGTCTTTTGCTTTTTTCTTTTCCATACGAACTTAAAATTCCTTCAGCATTTGTGACGTACATATGGGGCCGGGGGACCGTAGAGTGGCTGCTTACACTAGATCCTTATCTTGCTTTTTGCAAGAAGTGTCTTGGATATTCTCATCAATATGTCTCAGTCCATAACCATTTTAGAGTCCCATCGGTGATTATCAAAAGATTCAAGCTTTTGATCCTAAATATTCTGAAACAGGTAATTATCACATCTTGCTGATAAAAATTTTAACATATTTAGTCCATTGCCTGCAGATGATGATGAGTATGATAAGATCATCATCCCTGCTTAGAGAGGTCAAATGGTGACAAGTGACAAGAGCTTTATTGCTCCCTCTCCTAGAGATTTGTTCACATCAGAAATCTTTTAGATCCCTCAGATCAAGCATCTACCAAAGAATCTTATAATCATCGGCTACATGAAGGAGAATGGCATCTAATGCCAAGGCTGCGTCTTGAAAGACCAATAACAATTCGTTGTACTATATCACCAGGGTCGGCGAGTGAATTAACCTCAAGTTATTTCAACAAATCGATCCAGCGTTTGAGATGAGATGAGATGAGATGAGAGGGATCGTGTTGAATATGTGACTTTGAAACAGTCAAAGATATTATTAGAGATATTATTGGGATAGCCATCAAATAAATTATATTTTATTCTATGCTAATTTAGATTAGATGTTATCTTATTTTTGAATTTGAGTTAGAAAAAAGTTGTATAAATAGACAAGTTTGTATTCCATAAATATGGTGTTATATGGTGTTCTATGATAAAACCTTTACTTTCTCTTCTCTTTTATTCACTTATTATGCTTCAATCCTATAAAAACAACAGATCGGGTACTATTTACGTGACATGGTTCATCATGGGGCTATAGAGACTCTGTTTATAATATATGATTACATTCATCTTATGGTTGACTATATGTTCATGAATATTTTAGAATATAGTTAAATTATATGATCTCCATACAATTGATGATTACTAAGGAACCATAGTCAATTAGTGCAATATTTTTTTCTTAAAAGATGGTATAAAAGAAGAAAGCAAAAATGAGGAGTAGGACTTTCGCACTTCTTAACCAATCACTGATTGGTTTACATTATCTTTTAGAATACTTTTCTTTTTGTACATTAAAAGGCATAAAGCATTTATATAAATAAATATTCGATTTCATCATTGCACGCATTCACATCATTTATACCTATATTCATCAAGGAATGATCTTAACTCTGAAATCATCAAACTGTAATTTTTAAAACTACTTTTCTCCAAAACTCTCCCCTCTTTTCCTCACTCTAGAACGTCATCAGCTGTTCATCTTGTGCTCAATAAAAATTTATCCTTATTCCTAACCTCATACACCAATCTATTTCTGAGTTCTTGCCTTATTACTCTCTTTCCTTTTTATGTTTCCCAACTTCGTGGTTTTCTATAAAAGGAAAAAAATCTTAAAAATCCATCTGCTAAGCATTTTCCTTTTTTCTTTTTTAGCGATCATCATGCTGGAGCAAGAGAGCCCTTTCTCCAACTCTTCTTTCCCTCTATTAGTCTCTTCTACTAATCCCATTCCGTTGAATGTTAAGAACCCTTTTTCCCTAGTTGAGCCTTTCACAGTAACCTCCCAGATCATCTTAGGATTGTAGAGTCTCCAAGCTAGTGGCTACCACATGGTCACTTGTTATTGAACTTCTAACAAGGATCCAACCTCTGATTCAGGCAAGCATGTGCAAGTAACCATTACCACTTGGTGCCATATGGTGGGAGACTCTTTTCCTTGGAAGAAAGTTAAATAAATCCCTCTATTAATGATAGATATTATCAATATGGTCTGTCCTCTTTTGGAAGTTCTAAAACTATGAGCTTTAAAGTGATCGGCCTCAATGGTGAGTTTTTTCATTAACAATGGCTTGCTTACCTAATCATGAATGTTTTGCCATAACTCACTTGAAGAAAAGAGGGATGTAGTGTAACACTCTACAACTGTAAAGTATATACCCCAATATCCAGAAGATATTCAAGTACATATCTTATGACAATGGTATGTTAGAGCAAACATAATTTCTCAAATGACATTATAAAGAATATACAATACTTAAAACTTCAACACTTCATTTCATTCATTGACAAAAGTTTATATTGTAGTTATTGAAACAAATATTTACATTACCAAATATGAGAAAGTTTACAATCCTTTATAAAAAAAGTTCTATATGTCAAAGAAACTACAAAATACAATCTATAATTCCTTTGATGTCAGCTGATAGACTTTTGAGTCATATCTTAATCCAAAATGTTCCTATAGAAAATCTTAGGAACTAGATCTCCTGTTTCGTATCTGAAAAGTCACGTTGTAATTTTTGATGAGTTTTACGAACTCAATTAATGAATCATCATTGATGATCTCACTCAACTCAAATACACAAATATCAGATAACCAACCAATTTCACAAATATTTTCCATCTTAATAAGACATAATGAAAGACACACTTTTCACATACATTCTTTCAGAACATGTATAACCTAATCAATCACATTATTATGACATATCACTTTATCATCACAATTTCAGAAAAGATTTCATAATCATATAGTTCATAAACATAAATATACAAATGCAGATGCATATAATACTTCAGATTTGTTAGTATTTGTTGTGACCGCGTGTCTTTCAGATATAGATACAGATATAGATACTGGCCCATTGAGCTCATTTAGATATAGAAATCTAGGAGTAAAGCTCTACGTACAAAATTTTGAGCTTAAAGCTCTTTTAAACTAGCTAATCTGATCACATTGTCTTTATCTGAACATGCATTTTATAAAATGCATCAAATAACAAAATATGCCATGAATAGCATTCACTTATGATGTATAGACAGAATCTTATATTCATCAGACCTCAGTTCGACATTTAACTTTTTTTGAGTATTCTAAAATCATTCAGAATTCAGCTTTAAATATATATCATTCAAATTTTAGATGCAAACAGAACACTTCCAATACATTCCCGAATATCAAACTTCTCATATCATTAAAGTCCAGAATTCATATACAAATTAGAAATAGTTCAATAATTGGAAGTTAAATAGGATAAATCAATCCTAGGAAGATCATTTAGGTTGACTCACAGTATGTTCCAATTTATACTATTATCTTGATGGCTCGGCAATGTCTGAATGAAATCCTACTTTAGCGTCTAAAATCATACAATTCCCATATAATTCACATTAAAAATTCGATCAATCAAATACATATTCATTTGTGAACATATATAAATATGTCATGTTCAATGCATGATTAATTGATTTTTCCTAGGTATGTAACCCTATTCAATTTTCTTAACCATTCTACATCATACTTTGTATACTACCATTTTGCAATAAGGTTTGTCCCTTTAAAATAGCTTGATTTACTCCAAATTCATCAATCATACTTTATACTTATCCTTAAACATTTCCATGATCAAAAAGCTTCTTATAATACACAGATAATTGGTATCTTACATCTAAAATTTTAGTAAGCTAAATCTATATATTCACAAAAAAATTTCCAGCAACATATACTCATATATTCACCCAATTCTCATTCATAAATACCCTATTTTCTTCAACACTCATTCATCCATACCTTATACACATTATTCATGTCCTAAAGACCATATTTTCATTAAAAGAACTCACTTATTTCTTTAACAAATCAGAATTTCCAAACTTGAACCAACACATCCAAAGTAGTCCTTTCTTTAAGTTATGATTTCAATTAACTACATAAACTAATCAAGATATCTTCTGGCCAAAATTTTTTACAGAAGCATTAATAAGACATCAATAATCATTTTTCATGTTTTATACTTTGATTAATTCGAGCTCTAAAGTCCATAAAATTAAGAAATAATATAAGGTTCCTGCACAGAGGTCTGTCACAAGCAATATTAGGAAAATAGACATAACTCAAGATCTAGTCACTATTTAATCAATCCACTTTACAAAGGTCAAGATAAGACCTAGATCTACAACTTTCATTCTTTGAGTTTTTTCAAATTCATGCCCTAAAGATATGTAAAATAGGTCGAAATAGGAAGATGAAATTGAAACCAAAATTTCAACCTACAGCTGTAATTTTCTAGATTTTGTTTTGCACTTTATACCAAAGTTAAAAACAGCCTTTTTATAGTTCATCAATTATACCTCTATTAGGCCTAAATCATACTCCAATTCCTCATCAATAACATCTCTTATTTCAGTTCAAAATTATTCAATTAGCAGCTCACAAATTATCAAACCAGAAACCTTTACATTATTATGCATATAGTCCTAGTTCTTTCCCAAATCAAGAATATCAAATTAACATCTTTCTTTGGCATAAAGCCACCTTCATTATACTTCAAATCCAGACCTAATTCATCGATAAATCAATCTATATCCCACAATTTTCATACACCAAAACAAAACAGAAACACTTCTAAGTTCATGCAAAAATTTTCAGCACAATCAATCATTAACATCATATGTAATTCATCTTAATTCATCGTCATCAATTCTCTATCATAACATGCTATAAACACTAATCATTTACTTATATTTTAAAGTCCAATTACAGCTCAAAAGATCAAGCCAATTCAGTATTCCAAGCAAGCAGAAACATCACACATTGGGGGTAGAACTTGGTTGGATTTCAGCTAGAACATGTGGGCAACTTCAAGCTGATCTTTTACTTAATTTTGTGAGGGTAAAACATGGATTTTTGTATAGAAATTGGAAATAAGCATGAATGTAAATAGGGAGATGAAAGAAGTGAGGGTTTCGATGGTGGGTGAGAAGAAAGAAGAAGAGAAATGAGCTGAACAAAACTTGCTCCTGCAGAAACTCACCATCTAAGGTGTTAGGTGTCATGTTAAATAGCCACAAGTCTTATGGCATGTTCAACACTTATCAAGCATAGGTGTTGCCAAATGTCTCCAATTAACCAGGTCACTTGTCCATTAATCAACTACGCCATTTGTCATCCACTTACTAGCCCATTTGTCACACAATAATTGATCCATTTGTCAATTAATTACTTGTCCATTTGTCACTCATTTAACTATGTCAAATGTCACTCAATTATAGGCTAAATCATTCAAATTTTTCATGCATCAATTTATCCTACCACTTAGCATTTGTCCTAATCCAATCGTACATTTAATCCATCAATTTCCCAATCCATAACATTAATTCCAATTTACTAATTGAAATTCAATCATACCAAAATTCAAGACATATTAATTCATAATTCACATCATGATCACTTAACATTTTTCACACCTCGGAATAAGTCAATTGAGTGCATATGCTATCTTTGTAATGTGTTCTAATATCAATTCGTGTATGAATACTAATGTTATGCATGTATATCCAATACTTAATCTAGGACTAAACCCTAAGCATAGATTGAAAAATAGGATATCACAAAAATCGTAGGCACCGACAAAGAAATCCACAAAAGTCAAGGATTGCTGCCCATTTGGTGAACAATAATCACAGAAGATGACAATTGTTTATGCATTTATTTTTGCATTAAACTATGCAATTACTGCAATTTAAGTATACGGTATTATTAACGTGTATGGTACTATTCATACATACACATACGGTACAATTCACATATATGAAACTATTCATACATACGGGTACTATTCAAGTAAAATAGTAGGAGATAAAATTTTGTTTGTGATAGAAGCAATGCAGTAAAATTTGAGATTGAAATGTTCAATAGGAGTAATTTCTCATTGTGAAAGTTAAAGATAAAGACTATCTTGAGAAAAGATAATTGTTTAGTAGTCATTAGCGAAAGGCAAGCAACATTCACATATGGTAATAAGTGGAATGACATGGATGGGAATGTTATTGCAAATCTTCATCCAGCACTAGTAGATGGGGTGTTATCAAGCATAGAGGAGAAGAAGACGACAAAAGAGATTTAGGATCATCTCAATAAAATTGTACGAGGCCAAATCACTCCGCAACAAAATTTTTCTAAAGAGGAAATTATACACTTTACGCATGACGGAATCCACTTTGGTGACGGAGTACCTAAATACTTTAAATACTCTATTTTCTCAACTCACATCATATGGGCACACAATAGAGATAAGTGAATGTGCGAAACTTTTACTCCAAAGCCTACCAAATTCGTATAATCAACTTATCATCAATTTAACAAATAACACAGACACTCTAGCCTTCGACAATATTGTAGCTGCTATTCTGGAAGAAGAGAGTTGGCACAAAAGTAATGAAGACAGGTTGGCAAATTCACAACAAACGGCGACCTTGGTGGTGATGAGAGGAAGATCAATAGACGTCGCCCAAATGGGAGTCATAGTCATAAAATCAAGGAGTAAGAAAAATTTCAAGTGCTATATTTGTGGCAAGAAAGGGCACTTGAAGAAATATTGTTGGAATATGAATAAAAAAGATTCTATTTCTCAAGGAAATGCGGCAAATACTTCAGATGATAGAGGTGCAATGTTCTGTGAAGCGGCAACGACTATTGGAGGTAAGAGAAGATTTGTTGATGTATGGCTTCTCGATTTACCAACTACTTTTCATGTGATCTCTCGAAGAGAATGGTTCTATCAGTATGAATCTATCTTTGGGGAATCTGTGTATAGATGTAATGATCAAGCTTTGAAAATCGTTGGTATCGGCACCATCAATTTAAAGATGTATGATGAGACAACTCAGACTATTGAAAAAGTGTGACATATGGAGGGTCTGAAGACAAATTTGTTGCTTGTAAGACAATTAGATGATCTCGGTTTCAGATTTGAGATTTAAAAGAAGATCATGAAAGTGATTAAAGGAGCGTTGGTGTTGGGCCCCGGGCCCCGGATGCCCGAATCCCGAGGCGGCCCCTCGGGTCGCGCCCGCGCCGAGCGCCCCAAACCG
>JAJMLV010000005.1:37914571-37926060 GCA_027123465.1 Erythroxylum coca
ACAAAATAGTATTTAATTTTGGTTGAAATTAATCACATAATTAGTAGCATTTTCTTTTTATTATGAATACTATTTGACATATTTCAATTTTTAAATTTTTTTTGAAGAATTCAAAATCAAAATCTTTGTATTTAAAAAATTTTAAATTTTGTTTATATTTAATATTATTATTATTTAATTACATACCACATAAATTATATTAATCTTATATTGGCTTTTATCCTACACTAAAAATGGGTAGAATTAGAAGCTTAACAATGCTATATAAGGATTAATATTTTAACTAGAATTAATTATTATTAAATTTTAGCTAGAATAACTTGGAAATAAGTTGCTAATCAGAGATAAACAAGTTGCAAATTATATAAATGAATGAAATTGATTAAATTGAGTTATTGTTGATTAGATTTGAGAATATCTTGATGTATTGGCTATAAATGAGGATATATGGGATAGAAATTGGTATACTTGATTTTTGAATTGGATTATTATAGATTTTGCAATGTAAATGCATGTGGACTCAATTGAGAATACACATATAGTTTGGAGACTAAAATTGAATTGTAGTTACTGGTGGATATAGAAGTGTATTTTATTAAAGGAATGACCCTTCTTTCAAAAGGGAGGATGTCCATTTTATAGAGAAAAATCTACCAAATTTTCAATAGGCTCCTTGTATAGAATATAAGAGATAACATCTTGATAGCTCAAGAATTCTTCAAAGGTTATATGAGGAAGGGATTAGGCAAATTTTGTGCTATTAAGATGAAGCTCAAGAAAGCTTTTGATTCAATCATATTGGATTTCTTATTTCAACCTATAAAGGCATTAGGATTCCCTATTAAATTCATGTCCTAGATCAACAAAGTGTCACCTCAACCAGTTATAGCATCTTAGTAAATGGTGAGCAATCACTATAGTTCAAAAGCAAGAAAGGCTTGAGATAAGGGGATCGGTATCCCCTTTCTCTTCTTGATTTGTATGGAAGTATTGATTCAAATTACTGCTAGTAACATTACTCAAAGCTCAGAATTCAAGTACCATAAGAAATGTACCAAATTAAATCTATTCATCATAACTTTTGTAGATGACCTTTTACTATTTCGCAAAGCATATGCTCCATCAGTATCCATTCTAATTGAAGCAATTAAACAATTCATTTAGATTTTAAGTGTGGAAATTGATCTTGACAAGAGTACCTTGATGTTATCCAAAGATGTTGGTTCCTTTTATGAGGAACTTAGCATTATATCACAAATGGAAGTGAAACAACCCCCTTTCACCTATCTTGGTGTTCCTATTACAACAATTAAACCAACTTAAGGAATGTAGACCTCTATTTAAGTAAGTTAAAAGGAAACTCATTAAATGGTGCAATAAGGAACTAAGCTATGCTAGGAGGATGCGAACCATAAAAACAATAGCCTATAATTTATACAACCACTAGATTACACACTTCATTCTTACGAAGAAGATGTCTAAAGGATTTGAAAAACTATAGAGGAACTTCTTGTGAAATCGGAATCCTCATAATTCTTTTGGTGCCAAAATATATTAGGACGTATGTAGTCCAAGGAAACAAGGTAGCCTAGGATTATCCTTTATCCAAGTCTCAAACAAGGTCCTAATAGCCAATAGAATATGGAAACTTCTAGTAGATAAAGGGAACCTCTGGATTCAATAGATACACACTTAACACTTACAAGGTTTAAGTTTTTGGTAAGTTAAATGCAACTCTAATGTCTCTTGGAGATAAAGCTATATTCTAAAGCTAAGAAGCTAGGTAACACACACTTCCAAAAACATCATTGATAATGGAAATATTACATCCATCTGGTTCGACTACTGGTGCAAGAAAGACCCCTCATACTTATATCCAAACTTGTTTCACTTAAGATATATGATCAAACTTGATGCTAAGGAGTGTGAGTTGATTATTAATTAGGAATCGAGAACCAACACAACGTGCACCACGGAAGGATTGATGTCGATTGATGGTGTTTTCAATGAGTGTTTTATTTTGGCATGTTTCTGACCTTGAGGAATTAGGGAGGATGGAAGTTTCGAATTCAACAATCAAGAAAATAAGGATACGCAAGGTTTAATTTCTACAACACCTCTTGGAAACTTGTTCCAAATAATCTCAATGATCAAAATAAAACCAAGAAAAACGAACAATTGACACGCTACAATTGGGAGAACAATTGATAAGTGAAAGATAATTCGAAAGTTAGCAAGAACAAGAGAATAATGTTTCTCCCTATTGAAGTCGACGGCACTCGGATAATTCTGATCTAAAAAGTTTGAAAATTTTGACCTAAAGATACATATTTATACCTAAGTTAAATAATAAAAAGTTGGGCTAAAAAACAAAGTCTAAAAAACTAAATAAATAAGTTTGATGTATGACATCACTACTAGATCCATTTGCTCTTGGGCTGGTGCAGCAAACACTCCTTGAGCTTAAGCGATAAAGCGTTAAAATAGCCCAAGTCTTCTTGTCTTCAAGCTTCAAGTGTATCCGGTCTAAGGATTTGAGTTAAATATATTAGTTTGAGCTCAATTTTATTAAACTCTCCTCCAATAGGCTTGGAGTTCACCACCCTCTCAAGATAAAAGCCCACATGTGTGTAAAGAGCCTCTTTAAGTCTCTTGACCTTAGCTTTGGTCATGGGCTCTTTTGGCATGGCTAGCTCTCTGCCTGGTCCTGCTCAATGGTCTATAGTCCCGCTCACATTACAACATTAGAGATTTTGAGTGGTTGGACCAAGTTATTCCTACTACCAGAGTCAAGCCTAGTATGGAGGATAAAGTGACATAGACATTGCATCCCTTTAGAAGATTTACAAACATAATAATCAAGGGTTTGCTGATGCAATAATCACCTTATGTCAGCTGGCGTATTATCATTTGTTCTCTAGTAGCCTTGATATGTTTTCACTAGCTGGTTATCTCTCTGGAATAGAATAGGTACAACTGATAGAATGAAAAGCTCCTCATCTTTGGATCCTACTTGCAACCTATGCACCAATTCCCTAGAATCCAGAGATCACTTATATTTTAAGTGTATCTTCACCAGAAGCCTATAAGGAACCATTAAATATACTTGTAATATAGAGGGCCTAAGCAATCAGTAGATGGATTTGGTGACTGACTAGCTAAGATCAAGTTATCAAAAAGCACCTGCAAGTTACTAAGGTTGGCTTTCGGTGTAGGGACCTATAAAGTATAGCAAGAGAGGAACAAAAGAAGATTTAGGAAGAAGTTGATGAACATGACTCAATTCTAGCAAAGTGCATTGTTTAAGATAAAGGCGTATTTCATAACCTGTTTAAAAAATGAAAAGCTAGGCAATTAGTGGCCCAAAGATGAGAGCTTCCATAACATTTAAAATTAAGACTTGGATCCTAGTTCGTGGGGTTTATTCCATAGTCTCAATTGTGTTCCCGAGCTCTTAGTTTATATTGCAACTTATTGACCTCCTTCTAATCCTTTTGTAAGGCCAAGTCTTATTCTCTCAGAATTTATATTTTAATTTATAATAAAAACTAAATAGACTTATTTATTGACCCAAGTTATTTGACAAGATGGATTCATATTTTTAAAAATGAATTTAAAATTAATCATTAAAAATTGAATATACAAGTTTGAATTATATTAAATAAATAAAAATATAGTCTAATATTAATAATTTATAATTACTTTTCACTTATAAATCTTATTGAAATTGTAAATTTATATTTATTTTGTCATAAATTATTTTATTTTAATAGATCATTTATACTTTGAAATTAAAACATGGATTTATTGGCTCAATTTAAAATTAAAAATGTTGTAATAAATCATATTTGAAATTGAAAATGAGACTCATTTCATAAAACATAATGGATATAATCTTAAATATCTTTTAAAAAATTTTGCTAATATTTAGTTAAATTCGAGCTGTGTACAAATCTACAAACTAAGTACACAAATCTATATTATTGTTTGTTTCAAATTCCAAACAAACCGGTGCAGAGCAGCCTGACCAGGAGGGCAAGCTGACTCGTTGTAAAAGAGAGCTGATGGCAGTAAAAGGGCCTGGGGTGGAATCATATTGACTCTTGTGCCAGAGAAATCTCGCAAATAGGAAAAAGATTGTAGATGACTACAATTACAGGTGACAGTAAAGAGCCTTAGCAATTAGCTATTTCTTGCCCTATACAAAAACGAGGAATAAAGGAGATTATGCTGCTTCCTTAACCAAATCTTGACTATAGAATCTTCAGTTCCAGAAGTGCACGCATCATTAAAGTAGCGGCAGAATTTTCTGCATCTTTTACTCTTGTCTTTTCGTCTCCTATCATATAATACAGGACACCACTTGCAGTTGCAAAGTTAACTGAACATACAAATTTTTTGTCATGTTGAGGACCCACATCTTTCTCAATCCTGCATTTCAGAAAAGAATGAGAAGTCAGGTTATAAATGGAACATCAAGAAGATGGAAAGTTAAAGTTTGGCATTAATAAGTTGTTTATGAAAGAATAATTCATGGTAGAGAAGAAGATGCATTACAAACTTGTGAACTTCCTAACTAGCTACAACTGCAACAAAATGCCAAACCAAAGAGACAAATTGTTTTCATGCCAATCAGATAAGATTTACAAAGAAATAACTACACAAGCACGTTATTTGACTGACTTCCACATCAGTTGCGTCTGAACATAAGATTGACAGCAGCTCAGAAGACACAAGCATCAATAAAGCTTCTCAGTTTTTCATAATCTTCCCTTAATCTCAACTGCTTGGACTTTGTTAGATTGATTCTCTCTTTGCATTCAGCACTTACCCTGTCTCTTTTCTTTTGGTTCAGGAAGCATGCTATGGCACTTGAGCAAGGCTATTCTAACCTCACCCCACCACGTCTATATGGGGAGGCATTCCATTAGTTTTTCAATGCTTGGGAAAAATAGTATCAACAATCCACATATATATATCTGTGTATATTCAAAAGACTTCACAAACTGTAGCCAAGATCAAAACTGCATCTCAAAATAATGTCATATTCAAAAGAGTACACAAACTGTAGCCAAGATCAAAATTGCATCTCAAAACAATGTCCAGAATCATTTCTACAAGTTATATATCCTTTTTCAAAGCCAACCATTCAGACTTCTGCGACCCTACTCTTTCTCTGTCTCTCTCTCTCGACACTAAAACCAATCTTTTTCATCTTCTCTAAACCCATAATCACGCATGTTTGCTCTTCACTTCAAAAGCATGCCATTACTGAGTATGTAACTTTATCATTGATGCAAGGTTTTAAATTGCGGACTACAGGTTATACTGGGCTTGCAGGCAATCGTGACAATTGGAGATGACACGGGCATAATTGCGAGAAATCTGGCCGTAATTTCAGCAAATTGTGATAATAGTCTGGACCGCAGTCGCTTATTGCAACCAGATTATTATCACAATTTGCTAAAATTACGGCCACATTTCTTGCAATTATGCCAATTGTGGTTGCAATAAGCGACTGTGGTCCAGACTATTATCACAATTTGTGCAATTGCAGATCATAATTTAAAACCATAAATTGATGCAATCACCAACAGATGAAGGGCAACAACACACAACAATGCATGAGGATGATATGCACTAACTAACCTGCACAATTTCTAAAATTTGCAACCACAATTTAGAACCATGGGTTGATGCAATCACCAACACATGCAGTGCGACATCACACAACAAAGCACGAGGTTGATATGATTTAGCTAACTAACCTTCACAACTTTTAAAACATAGCGTCTAGTTAAGAAACAAGAGTTTTCACAAGTAATACCTTTAATCTCCACACTTTGTTGCCTCTAGTTCATATCCATAAGCAAGACGAACAAACTAAAGAAAAATTATTAACTATAAAATATAAAATAACGATAATTATGGATGCAATTGCTTAACTAAAAAGAACCAACTAAGCGTGACACAATAAGGTTTACAATATAAACTACGCCTTCTTATCACTATACTAAAGCAGACCGCAAGCAGCTTGTTTGTGCTAATAACTTAATAGATAGCAAAATATACCTAGAAACAAAAATGAGTATGCACGTAACGGGTGATACATGTTAGTCAGGTTAAAATTAAACAAAGCTTTAAGTTTAACAAAAAAGATAATGCATACTTGTAATTTGGCTTGGACCACTTTTTCTTGCAACATAGATCATGCAACTTCTGTTTTGCCCCTTGAAGAAAACCATTTTTATCAATAACATATTCTGTCATCCCACTTGAAGTGGGAAGTGATTCGGATAATTTGTGTATAGCTGATTTGGCAACATTCAGCTTGGCGATTTCTTTTTGCTCAGAAGAACCTGATGCAATAAGTTCCCCGTCCACAAACACACTAACAATGCTTACCAGCCCCTTCTTCCAGTGTTTGATATCAACCTGTTTCCCATGCTTTTGGCATAGTTCAAACAAAAGAGCGACGGGCTGCGGTTGTTGTTGCAGGTGCTCAGGCATAGCAATTGGCTCCAATAAACCTCTGAATATCTGAAAACAAAACAGCAATCCAGTCCATAACCAGTAAGGAAAACCAACCAAACTTTATAGAAAGAAGAATATAATGAAAACTTAGTAAAGTACCCACCACCCACAGGCGTTCAAGATCAAAATCGACATCAACGTAAATAGCAGCAGCCACGGACTCCACAATATCAGCAAGAACCTTAGGTGCTTTTACTGACCCAGCATGAATTACTACATCATCTTCTTCTTTAACAGAATCAATAAACTCCCCAATCTGTAACAGACAACAAAATTAGAATTCAACAATCAAACACAAATCTTCCCAACTAAATACCGAATTGTCAACCTCTCAAATTACCTTGTCATCAAGGGAATGCACATTGTGGCGGACATACTTAAAAAGTCCATGCTTTATGGCCACGCGGGCGAGTTTCTCCGTACTGATATTAGCAGCACGCAACAGAGACAACTGACCCGGATCAAGATTAGGGCAAGTAAGGAAAAAGTAGTTGGTCAAAGCTAGCCCAAGAGCGGCGTCTCCAACGAACTCCAGCCGCTGGTAGTTGTCGGGGAAAGTATAAGAGGGATGGGTCAGTGCGGCCTCCAGCAGCCGTTTGTTTCTCAGGCTATAACCGACAATCCTCTCAACGGCGAGCACCGGGGCCTCCATCTCCGGCGACAGCGAGAGGGACTGGAGAGCGAGTGCCATAGCACAACCAAGGGGGAGCACCAACGACTGGAGTCAAAGCGTAATGTTTTGTGGTCGTATAAAGTAATACTCAGAGTCAGAGATTATTACATTATTACAAATACAATACAAACGCATGTCAGGCAAGGAGTCATAGCAAGACAGGAATCGCGTAGAAAAGCAAAGCAAGTTCAAGTACTGGTCAGCAGTCAGACACTTTTACCTTTTTCAATGACACACGATATAAATTTATTTTACAAACTTTAAATAAAGTTTTCTTTTTGAAAGTAAGTAATAAATCCATTCAAAAGTTCAAAGATATGAATTATAACTCCTAAAGTTGAAGTTTGTGCAAAAATCCAACTAATTACAATGCAGCAATTTTATATTCTCATTTTTTGCAGTAATTTCACCTTTGTTATATTGATATGTGTAATAAAATAATTAAATGAATATCGAAAATAAATATTCTTACGTGAAGATATTACAACTTTTCCACAAGGGACACATTTTACACTTGTCAATAAGGTGAACATTGCAGTGGAGTACGTACACGTTTATTTATTTATATGATCAATTAATATTGAATACCATTTAAAACAATTTTAAAATTATAAAATAATTCTATTTTTATATAGTTAAAATATATTCACTTAATTTCAATTTAATAGTCTTATTCAATTACCAACCATCATTTCAAGTCTTCGTTTTTTTTTTCTTTTTAAGGTACAACAAAACAAACTAATCATTTGCACTGCCGGCCCTAGGCAAGGGCCAGTAGGGCACCTGCTCAGGGCCCATAATTAAAAAGGACCCCCTAATCTCATATTTTAGCTTTTAACTCCTACACTAATTCACTCAAAATTGATCTAACGTTAATGATGTTTTGAAGAGTAAACATTAGCCAAGTTCCAAGATTGTAGATAGTAAGTACTCCAAGATTGCAAGTTCCACGATTGTAGGTTACGTAGGCTGCAGGTAGAGGCAGTAATAAATAATTTTAACGTTGGTGATTTTTATCGTTATAAGTTAACGTTAGGCAAGTTTATTTAACGTTATAAGTTAACGTTTAACGTTATAAGTCAACATCTTATGCTTATAAATAGTCTTGAAATATTTAATTAAGTTAACGTTATAAGTCGACATCTTATGCTTATAAATAGTCTTGAAATATTTAAGTGTACTTTTACCTTCTATTTTTTTAATTTCATCAACATATGTATTTAAAGTACTCTAACTCAAAAATTAGCAGAAATTTTTTTTACGATTCTGTCTTCTGAGTTCTGAATATAATTTAAAGGTAAAGTTTCTATTTTTTTAATGTATTTTTGCTCTTTGTTTTTCATTTTTAATATTAGATATTAAATTTTGTTATTTATTTTTTTTCCTCTATCACATATATAATACTATTTGTATATCTTTGTGATATATTGTAAAGTTGTTGGAGTTTGGTTGTATATTTGTTAGTGTTATGATCATTTAATATGTAGTTGATTATGTAAACTTATAAATTGAGTCATTTATGTTTCATACAATCATGTAAAATTAAGTATAGTGTCAATTTATTGGGGGCCTTTTTTTATTCCACCCAGGACCTATAAAACGATAGGAACGACCCTTATCATTTGTCAAGAAGACTATTGTTTTAAAAAAAGGTTATGTTCATGAAAAGATGTTAACTAAGTGTAGCTCAAAAGAAAAGATGTTTTGGTTTAAATAAATATGTTTCATGGGTTAAGATTTTCCAAGAAACTAGATTAGGTAATATAGAAAGTACATCTTCAAATTAAATAATCATAGTGTGTATGTCATGTATTTGTCATGAATGATGTGAATTTACTTGTTTGCATATCTTAGATTATTATCAAACAAATAGGATAATATTTTGATGATCATATGTTCACCCAAAATAATACATGTGACAATATGACCCTATGAACAATATAAACTCAGTCTATTGAAAATTTTAAATCAACATGTAGTATGAATCAATATAAGCAACAATGACATATCTATTTGAAAAAGAGCATAGTGACTAATATGAAATAATTTGTTAAAAGGTGATTATATCGTCTACACCAAAATTGAATCCTAAATTTTTATAAGAAAAACAAATGTAGTATAAGAGAGTAGGAATCTTTCTCATAAAGAATTCTAATAGGTTAACCATTACATGACAAATTGATTAATCAAATAGAGCGTTATGATAGTATAAATTTTGTAACAAAAAATAAAAATTGAATTCGGAAAATAATAAAGGTGAATTATTAGTTAAACCAACATTAATTTACAATTACATCCGTCGTCTCGTTGGAGTTAGATTGATCATCGATATAAACAAAAGTCATTTTATTAATGAAATATTCATTGCAATACTTAATACTTAATACTTGTCTTTTCTTACAGTTAGCTAACCATAAGCAAGTAATCTAATAACCCTAATTTCTTCACAACTTTATATATGATCTAAAATTTAATTAATGAATGGTTTAAAAAACAGACTAACATAGTAAGATAACACAATATCTGCAATTGCATTTAATCTAGTTAAATGCTTTTTATAAAAGCTAATAATTCTTGATGTAATAAATTACAAAATCCTAGTCACTATAAAGATTAAAGAGAATAAAGATTTATGTATTTAATATTTAATCTAGTAGTTGAATATTTCAATTAATAAACTAATCACATGCATTAGAAATTAATCAAAGCAATCAAAAAATATAAGCTTATAATAATAAATAGAAATAATTTGTATTGAGACTCAGTTACCTCATAATCTACGAAATTCCAAGGTCTTTAATTCCCTTAAACCTAGATATAAAATCCACTAAAGACCGTAACTTGTTACTAACATCTATTGAAGAAAAAGAAGAATAGAATTTAATGAAGAATTTCTATTCTTCTTGCCTTTAAGCTTTTCTTGTTTTCTCTATAGGTACACCATAGTGTCTGGCTCTTAGTCGTTATTTCTAGAACATGTTCTTTGACCTCACCCTAGTTTTCGTCTCTTTACTCGATATGCAAGCTGTATCATAAAGTTATCACTCTTTAGCCTACTGGTGGATTTATTTTCTCTCATGTATTTTGCATATTTGCTTGATGCTCCAGTGAATTGTTTTACCTCTTTGCAAGTTTGATTTTCTCCTAAGCCTTTATCTCTATCTAACTCTCTATGACATAGCTAGTATTAAGTTGTAATTTCTGGCCATTAAATTCAATAATATTTGTTCTCTTGCCCATCATATAGTTTCCATTACAAGTTGAATAACATATTTTTCAATTCCCTTATAATATCTCGTGTTCCTTTCCACTTATAGTTTATAGAGACAAGATCTATAAGCAATTAACATGAGTGATCTATCTTCTTTTAGGATAGTAGTTAATATAAACCATGAGATTGCCTTTTAGAATTAGTCACCATTTCTATTTTGAAGGCATAATTTCTTGATGGAGCTTCATATCTCATTATAGAATCTACATCTGAAGATTCTGCAGCTTCTCCTTTACATAAGAAGCAATAAGCCTTCTTTTAACTATTGATCATATATGGAATGATAGTTTTGGTAGTAGAGACATATTTTAGACAATTTTGTGCACTCCTTTTATCTTTAGTAGGTTCATATAAGAATTATTAGTAAATTTTCCTGTGTTCTTTCTTATCCAAATGCATTCATCCTCCTTATTTTTATTAAGTTTGTAAGGAGGTAGAAATTGCACTACATCCTTAGGCACATTGTTCCACTTATGTTCCTGTATCCATTTACCCATTTTAGTATTACTTGGGAATATATTCATCTAAGGGAAGCATAGTTGAGTCTTTATCAGGGGACCTATTTGGCTTTAATTTTCATATAGTAGCTGTGTTATTTTTCCATTCCCTATTTTTCTACTTGGTGTTCCTTTCCATAGATTCTCTCATTTTGAGTAGTTGTGTGATACATCAAGAGTAAGTAGAATTACATTCAATATACCAAAAAATATTTCCTTTTAGGATGTATGTATATGCCCACTTTACCCAAAATGTCCTCTTTATCCATCGTTAACCTTTGTATCATTTTCCCTAATAAAACTTTGTTAGCCAACTGATAGGAACAATTCCTAACACTTCTTCATCCATTGGTGTATAAACCTCTCTCTAGGTTACCTCAGTATGACACTTCCTTCTTATTTCCCTATCCTATAGGAACCTTCATATGTTTTTATTAATAATTTTACTCATTGCCTTGGTTAATAAGACGTGTGAAGACCAACGAACATGTAAGGAGCTACTGATAGATTTAAT
>JAJMLV010000005.1:37941358-37953612 GCA_027123465.1 Erythroxylum coca
TTATAAGCTCTTTGATCTTGAGAGACAATGTGTTTTATTAAGCAGAGATGTTACTTTCTGTGAGAATGTGTTTCCTTTTAAACCTTCTTCATCTTTTCCTGATCTGTCTTGTTCTGAGAGTCCTCTAGTTAATATTTCTTCACCTATTCATACCATATTTCCTTCTTTGATTGGTTCTCCTATTGATTCTGTCGATAATATTTTACCCGTGAATGTCTCTAATTCTCCTCCTCCTCTCCTGTACATTCTACTTATTTAACTCCCACAACTGATTCTTTCCGTTCTTCTTCACCAATTCTGCGCAAATCTCAAAGACACAAAAAACAACCACATTAGTTACAAGATTTTTTTTCCATATGTTCATGCCAACAACGTACTTCTTCCTCAACTTCACACGCTTTTTCTACATATCATCCTCTCTTTTCTTCTACAAAATTTGAACACCTACCTAATGATTATATGGTCTCATTGGCTAATGTGTTTACAACTTAGAAACCTACTAACTTTCTTGCTGCTAGTCAGGATAAGCTATGGGTGGAGGCCATGGAGTCGGAGCTTAATTCTTTAGAGAGGAATAATACTTGGGAACTAACCACTTTACCTGCAGGACATAAAGCTATTTCTTCCAAATGGGTTGATAAGATCAAATACAATCCAGATGGAACCGTTGAGAGGTACGAGGTTAGGGTGATCATGAGGGGTTTCAATCTGAAGGAGGGTAAAGATTATAAGCATACTTTTTATCCTGTGGCCAAACTTGTTACTGTTAGAGTTGTAATTGTATTGGCCACAGCTCAAAATTGGCCTTTACATCAAGTTGACATTAAGAAGGCTTTCTTGCATGGTCATATTGATGAGTAGATATATATGATCCCTCCTGATGGGTATCATGCTGCTAAACTTGGTTAGGTTTGTCAATTAAAGAAGTCTTTGTATGGCCTTAAACAAGCCTTAAGACACTGGAATAAGGAAGTTACTAAGTTTTTTACTCACTTGGGTTATGTTTAGTCCACTAATGATTACTCCTTATTTATTAAGAGAGCAGGAGATAAGTTTACAGCTGTCCTTATATATGTTGATGATATTTTGATTACGGGTAATGATGATTCTGACACTGCTAGTTTGAAGACAACTTTGCATACTAAGTTCACCATTAAGGACTTAGGACTTGCACGACATTTCTTAGGTATTGAATTGTGTAGGAATGAGTAGGGAACATATTTGCATTAGAGGAAATTTATTATGGATATCTTAGCTAAAGCTGATCTGATTGGAGCTAAGCCTTGCTTTACTCCTCTTCCTTAACATACCAAGCAATCACTTACTGAGGGAGAACCTCTGGAACATCTAGAAACTTATAGGAACGTTGTTGTATTTTACAATGACTAGGCCGGATATTTGTTATGCAGTGCAGCATTTGAGTCATTTCCTATTTGCTCCTCATCTTCCTCATATGTAGGCTATTACTCATGTGCTCAAGTATTTGAAAGGTTCCATTTTTACAAGGCTGTTTTATCTTGTGCAGTCACAACTCAAGTTAACTGCATTTTTGAATGCAGATTGGGCTTCTTGCTTGATGTCTCGTCGATCGTTATTGGTTACTGCATCTTCTTGGGGCATGCTCTAGTTTCTTGGAATACAAAGAAGCAATCTAACATTTTTAAGTCATCTGCTGAAGTCAAATATTGAAGTATGGCTGCTACAACTAGTGAGCTAATTTAGTTATCCTATTTGCTCAAGGATTTATCCATTCTAGTTTAGGTTCCAGTTACTTTATTTTGTGATAATAAGGTTGCTCAACAAATTGTAACTAATCCCTGTTTTCATAAGAGAATAAAACATTTGGGCATTGATTGTCACTTCACTCAAGAGAAAATTCAAGATGGCTTTCTTCAAGCTGCATATATTCCTTCCAAACTGCAACTGGCTGACCTCATGACCCAACCTCTTGGTCACGATTCTCACCTGATGTTGTCTTCCAAGTTGGGTCTCACTATGTTCCCAACTTGAGGGGGGATGTGAAGACTACTCTGTGTTACTGTGTTATTATGTAACTGTATTAGAGTTAGTTAGTTAGTTTCTTTACTGATTATGTATATAAAGGCTTCTTGTATATTGCATTATAAACTAATGAAGAATATTTTCTCTCTCCAACTTTATCTTTCTTACTTTACCTTTCTTATCTCTCATTTCTCTTTCGATTCTTAAGATGTTGTTGCACAACCTACAACATTGCAGAATATTGTTGTTTCCTCCCGTTCTATCTAAGGTTGCCTCACTAATAATTTCAAAATGAATGAAAATCTAGATGGTGCTTGCTTAAACTAAGATTACTCTAAACAAGTTCATTTTATGTGCTTGGTTTTTTAATAGTTTCTTAAAGGATTTATTGGTAAACAAACCAAATGGGTGTTTTATCTAGATTATAATATTTTATATGCTTTTATTTATGCCATAGTCATGATACAAATAGAATATCAATATTTTAATGCCATTAACTATCTTTTATCACTTCTTTGACCTCTATATTTTCTAGCAAGTAGTTTCACAAGTTAGACATTTCATTGATCTAATTTAAAGGCCTTAGTTATTTAAATTATCTTACTATGGCTACCATTATCAATTCTAAACCTTAGCTCATTGTATAAGTTCTATCTTAGCATAAGTAACTACTTCATTGTCCATAAATCAATTTTTTTTGTCTAATTGCCAAAAACTTTCACATTTTAAATAATTGAAGTGTATCCATTTCACTTATGAGATCTCTTTTTTAGTGGTATGAGGGCATTCGAATTGTTTTAGAAATTAGAGCCTTATTGATAAATTTGATGGATACAATACCAATTCCTCCTTCCTACTTTGGCATATAAAGATTTAACAGTTAGACTTTAGCTATTATATTTTTATTTAGGTCACCAAACAACAAGAAGTGTCTCAATATTTTTCTACATTGTTTTGATTAGATATTTAGGAAAAAAGAAGCAAGATAGCCAATAGATATGCATAATGTTGATGAATTAAACTCTACCCACAAATGACAAATACCTATTACACCATTTCCTAATTCTCCTTTGAATCCTCTTAATAAGTGATAAGTAGTCTTTCAAGCTTGGTCTCTTGGTTGCTACAAGGAAACCAAGGTAAGTAAATGGATGGTTCTTTAATTTTAATCGTAATAAGTTGGCAAGCTATGTTGCTTGGTGATTGGCAACAATTAATACCTTTAGGTAGCTCTTATCTTTATTAGTGGGGAACTTAGATAAATCCTTGAATGAACGTAAAGTAGTCATCAGGGTACTTAGTAAACTGTCATCAACTCCAGATAATAGAAGACGATTTTTTTAATAAAAGATAACATAAAAATTCATAACTTAATACATTTGTGATACATCATGAAATTCCTTTCTTGTCTTATAAAATGATCAATCAATCTAATTAAGGTATCTAGACATAAGGTGAACAAGTAAAGTGAGATTGGATTAACTTGCATCAATCCTTTACAACCTCTAATTATGACATTGGTTTCCCCATCAATCAACATGTAAAAAGAGGTAGCAAATATGCATTAATTAATCCAAGTTCTAAAATTTGGTAGAAAGCCAAATGCTTCAAGAATGTGCAACATAAATTCTTAGTTGGTAGATTCAAAAGCCTTATGAAAATCAATCTTAATAGTATAGCTTTTGAAAGAGTGCCTTCATTATAGTTCTTGAAAAGTTCATGAGCTACAAGAATATTATCCCCTATTTTTCTTCCTTAAATAGAAACATCCTAACAATGATTGACATAAGACTTTAAAACTTCCTTTAACTTTGATGTTAAAAGCTTAACAATGATTTTATATATAATATTACAATAAGAGATAGGTCTAAAATCCTTTAGAGAAGAAATGTTTGGTATCATAGGGATAATAGTGGTTAATATTTTATTTAACTCTCTCAATGTCTTCCTATTCCTAAAGAATTTCAATATTACTTAAGTTACCTCATTCTTAATTAGGTTCCATACTTTTTTTAAAGAAGAATGCATTTAGGTCATTAGGCCCTAATGTTTTATCAGGGTTTAGCTGAAAAGCTACTTTTACCACAACCATTGTATTAAAGGCTATGATGAGTGATTTTGCGTCTTCCATAGTGATTCACTCTAAGATATATGATATCAAGACATGTGCAGATGAACAAACATTATCTTAGGAACCAATTGTGTCACTAATTTAGTTATGAACTCTTGTATTATGTCCTTTTGAGTCTATACTAATTCCCCATTGTCCTTCAGTACAAAAGAAATTCCATTAGAGTTCCTCCCTAATATAATAGATTACGGAAAAAGCTTGAGTTCCTATCTCCATCTTTGATCCATTGTATTCTTTATTATTACTTTAATATGAGTTATGAATTTCTAAAGCTTGAATATAACTTGTAAGAGTTGTTCTTTTCTCAGTTTTATTAATAGATTAGTAAAGCTCACCTTGAATATGGGTAATTTTTTCTCTATTTGCCATCACTTCTTCCTGATTATTGCCAAATCTATTGTAGTTCAAGTCATTAAATTCTTTCTTTACCATTTGGAGTTTCTTTATATAAACATAGGATTACAACCTTGGAATTTTAAAGTTTTGACTTTTGCAATTGCTTTTTAGAAGCCGTCAACTCCTTTTAGGCAATCATTAAAGTGGAAAGGAGCACTTCTCTAGTAATTCTTGAACAAGTTTTAAATGACAATATTTATATGATCAAAGAAAAGGGGATTACTATAATTTCCCTTGCTATCAAGAAATTGGGTTGGTCAGAGTTCTTTAATAATAGCTCTATATCGCTTCTTTATCATGAACTAAATACAACTTTGATTATTATTATATGTAAAAGCTTCCCTTTAACCTTTGTATTAGTGACTTTAATGTGGTTTTGCATAATTCTTGAATTTCCCATTGAAGCTTCTCAAGCAAATATTACCTTTAGCTTCCGAGTGTAATATGGTACTATTAAAATCTCCTAGAACTATCCATGGTTATGTCTATAGAAGAAGTAAAAAACTTCAGAGTACTATAGAGGGACATTGTATTGGTTTATACCTTACAATCAATTGGTTAGTTGTAGTTTAATGTCATAATTCCTTAAAGGTATTTTTTATCTCATACATATTCAGATGTATATGATAAACTCTATAAGGTAAATACACTTTACAATTGAAATTATTTGTATGTTTATGAAAAATTTCAGTGTGATGATTGTATAAGTAATCTTTTAACTTGAGATCACTAAAATATCTTATATAGGAATCGTCATATTTTGATATTACTTATAACCAATTCTAGTCAAGGGTAGCTCAGTCAGTAATTATTAGATATAATATGAACTATATAGAAGTAGCTGAGTGGTCAATATATAATTTATTACTCTAAAAATGATTAGAGAAAATATTTAATTATTTTCAATTAGTATTATTCGAGAAGTCATTGATCAAGGTGGAATGATGCTTTAAGAATAACTTTCAAATGTCATTAATGAAATCAATTACTAATGGTAGAGAATTAATATGGTTGGACTCAAATAGAGTAAAGATTATTTATATGCTCTATGTCAAATTGAAACATGGTACGATGAATGAATTAAATTATATGAAAAATCATGATGAAAAGGTTATTTAAATCTACTTTGACTTTCTTAAATATTTGAATGATCATGATGCATTACTACAGGTCAGTCTTGATATATAAATATAAATTATTTAATTAGATAATTAAAGATAAATTAAAGGAGATTAATTTATCTAATTCTTAATATGATATATGCTTATAATTTATATTCATTGTCAACATACTTAAAAATCTAATAGATTTGACATAAAAAATAAGTTGAAGAGAGAGGTATTTTAATCAAGTTAGACTTGATTGTAAACTTTAAAAAACCTTTATGATTAAAACTAAATATGAAATATTTAATAAATAAGAACCAATATGAAATATTTGATCTTATTTGGGCATAATTAGTATTTGATAATAATTAATTGTTATTCTAATTAAAATTAGAATTTTATTTCAATTAAATTACTAAATGGTGCAATTTAGTTAACACTTATTGCCTAATCCTCTTTACAACAGTTGTAAAGTTCTCTCAATATGTTTTATGAATATTGCTAAAGGTCTGACACGTATTCAACTATATTGGTTGAAATGAGCCAATTTTAGAAACAGGTTGAAAAAAATGACAAGAAAAAGAATCAATCTTCGTAATAAGATATAAATTAAAATTTACGTTTTATTATATTTTACGTGATAATCATATTATAGAATTTAAGTTATCTTACCTTTTGAGAAATCATACAAAAGTGTTATGTTCTTATCTGCTGCATAGAAGGTCGGTTCCTACTTCAATTTCTCAATAGTAGTATTAGAGAACTTATGTTTGATTGTTATTGATATCTAATTTTGCAACTAAAAATAGCAAATCCTAAATATTATAATAAGTTTTGACTTAAGAATTCCTAAATCACCCTATTTATTTTATATAAATACGAATTAGATTATACAGATAAGGTGAAGCAGATAATTAAACTGGGAATTCAAAGTCTTAAACTTGAGAGAGATGCCACCTTGTTTCAGAAACAAGAAATTCTAAAAACCCAACTTGAGAGAGATGCCACCTTGTTTCAGAAACAAGAAATTCTAAAAACCCTAATCATCGCCTCCATGTGAAGCTGGAATTATGATAGGGGTGTGTGGGCTCGTGGTAGCAGATGTTGTTCCCAACCCTAAAAACTCCCATTGCTAGTGACAGTATTGGTGTGGGGTCTTTTCCAGACATCTCCCTCTACAAGTGGTTTAAAATAATGAAACAACGACCCTTGTGCGTGTGTTTTCTTGCCAGCTAAGCCGCTTGAAAGTCTACTACTTGCATCGTGCAATGTGCCAGTAATAACTGCAATAAAAAATGCATGAGTCATCTACCATGAGATCGAGATGGGGTGGCTTCAGGCGTAAACTGGAAGTGTTGGGGCGCATCCAAAAGCAGGCATTTGTGGCGTGTGAGAAGAGGAGCAGTGGACCAGTTGGAGATGGCTTCAAAAGCTACATTGGATATTAAAGTAATCTCAAAATTAAAATAAGATATTTGAAATATAAAATAATATATCTAAACACAGTTTGTAAGAAGTTTAATTTTCTTGGTTTGATGGAAATTAATTTACCATGCTGAGAAAAAGGAATAAACTAAGACGAATAAACTTTCCTAATCAACGTGGCCAAGAAAGGAAAAACGATCACCAATGGAAAAAATTATACTTGATGAAGAGACAGTGAAAAGGAGGTATAACATTGAAGCCATGAACATCAAGTTTTCTATGGACCTCTATCTGGGGGTCTAACTCAAAAATGATTTTGAATCTATTTGGCACAAAATAAGGTTGAATGGTGTATTTAGTGCAATAACTATAGGATTCAGGATTTTCAAGAAATGAAATTCCTAAGATCTCAATGATGAGATAAAAAATGAACTAGATATTAACACTATGGACTTTGAAGAAGCTGTTGGTGTCACCATGAATTACTTGAGGATGGAGATTAGTATAGAATAGCCTAACATTTGTAAGACTTATATGACATTTATTTTGTAAAAAGGGACTACAAGACCATAGGCTTTGAAATTTTATAAACTAGTAGGAGAGAGAACATGATTTTCATGTAATTCACAGGAAGGATAATCTTAAAATTGAGGAGAGTCAATATCAAAGTACTCATCCTCACTAAGATGGGGCATAGGAGGAGGAGGGGTCAGTGATCTCTCTTGAATCCTATGAGTCCTAAAGGGTGTGCGAGTACCTCTACTGTGAACGAGTGTCCTAGGCATACGAATTAAACTTCCTCTGGTTCTTGCCTTGAGAGTAAGAGAAAGTTACAGCATAAGGAGTAAGAAGGAAGGTTCAAAAGATATGATATGGACTAAGTATTTTAGATCACTTGCAAAAAGAACAATTTAACAAAATCCATTCCAAAAACTTCAAAATTTCCCCTACAGTAAGGTATGAATAATCACAAAATATAATGCAAAATGGAGAGTCACAAAGGACACGAAGAAGTATTATAAATTAAAATATATAAATAAATATTAATTTTGTGAAATGATTTTGAAAATTTTGGGGAGTAAGTAATAGAATTATTCAAAACATAATTTCTTTAAGAAACCCAATAACTTAATCGAATTAAAAATGAACAAATTAAATGAATTACTTAAAAATATTCTTAATTAAATTATAAGGTCATCAAAATACACAAAAATTTGGATTAATTTCAAAGATCCCAAATTTCATTTAGGAAAAGGGACCAAAAACTCCAATTTGGAAATAATTAGAAAACCTTAAACCAATATTCAATTAAACTAATGAATCTTCAATTTCAAAAAATAATCTTGAATATGCATAAAAATGTGAAATTCCCAATTATGAAAGTATAACTTGCCCTAAATGACAAATTAATAAAATGTAGAGGCTAACTCTTGAAATTGAATTATGAACTTGCATAAACATGCTTATTAGTGAGATCACAAGGTAAGGGAAACATCAATTGAAAGACAAAAAGAGAAATTGGAGATATCCCTAAAGCCAAGATAAGAAACTAGATGAATTGATATTGTAGGTCGATGGCATGTGATCTTTGGGATGCATGTGAACTTCTTAGGGCTTTGGGAGTCACCAAAATCTCATTAAAGAAGGGAGGGAGATGCTAGAGAAGAGTGGAGCTATAAGGGAGAGTCCCCGATGGTTAATGTCGTCTTAAAAAATGGTAGGAAAGGTTAGGTGAGTAAGGAATGGTTAGTGGAAAAATGTAGTTAGGTGCATAATGCCTCAATGGAGGAGTTAGATTTTTAAAGAGAGGGGAGAGAAAGCAACGAAGGCTTGGTTAACAAAAGAAAGAAAGAATTTTAGTTTTAAAATCTTATATATTGGTTAACCATTCACATAAATTAGTCAACTGGTGTCTAGTGGTTGGCCCTTAAATGTCAGAGTATTTACTTTATTGGAAACCTATATTAGTTGTTGGTTAACTGAAGTGTGTGACCAGTGTTTCTATAGATTCACTATAATAAAAATTTTTGAAGAAAGAGGTGATATTTTTATATTTTTCAGCCATTAAGTTAAATTGGTTAACTATAGAGTGACATTGGTTGAATAGTATGACCAAACTAACTAGTAAGAAAGGAGTTTCAGAAGCAAGGACATTGATCAATCATTAAAGGATATTGGTTAACCTTTACGACTATTTGGGGACCACGCAATGAACAAACTCTTTGGAAGGCATAATAATCCCTAATAACTTAAACCAAACCCTTTAAAACTCAAATTAGAATAAAATTATGTAGATAAGACATGAATAAACTCAATAAAGATCTCGAAAAGGTCATTTAATATGGTGATTTTCCATCAGTCATCCTCTTCTCTCTTCAAATTGAACAAGAGCTATTCTTACTCAAAGGTTTGGCGAAATTATTACCCAAATGATATAAATAAATAAGCCCATAGTCGTTAAGTTTAGGTACTAAGGTTTATACTATAAAAAGAAAAAAATCTTATTCATAATTCACTCAACTAATCAATACTAAGGATTTATACTCAAATTGATAAATATGAGCAGTATATGAAAACTTTCTAAAGAATGAACTATTAGTTGCCTCTTTTTAAATATCATTTATGGATGATTTGAATGAATATTCTTTTTGTGTTTTGATTATATTAGAGGCATCTCATCCTTCTTATCACTTTCACTAGTTAATGTCTCTTCCTCTTCATGATTATTCCTTTGAGTCTTTAAAAACTAAATTCTTTTTATTTGGGGGTGTGATTTCTTTTTATGTCATTTAAAGTCTCATTTTCTATATGAGGAGAGATCAAATAAGTTCCTCCAGTATTATTGTTGTTAGATCCTTAGCTTTTTTATGGATTTCATTTTAGCTTCCCATATATTTAGAGTGACATAAACAAATTTCTCACCATTTCCACATCAGTATAGGTCTTTCCAAACCTTTAGGATCATAATGATATCAATAAATATAGTATACATGCTAGTATAGGTCTTTCCAAACATTTGGGAGCATTGATGATATCAATAAATTTAGTATACATGTTAGATATACTTTCATCATATTTCATTTAAAACAATTCATATTGATATGTTTTCATCCTTACTTTTCTTTCTTTACTTAATTGGTTCCCTCATGTGTAACTTCTGAAGTATGCCAAATTTCATGAGTCATTTCAAACACAAAAATTCTATTGAATTCATTTCTTCCTAATGAACAAAAGAATGATGTGTACGGTTACATTATCTAAGGAAACCAATCCCTTCTATTGAGATTCTCATTCTTACTTTAATTTAGGTACCATTTTGTTATCTATAATTTTTCAAGAATAAAGGGACCATTTGAAACTATTTCTCATAGGTTTACACTTTTGGCCATCAAGAAGAATCTCATCCTAGTTTTTTAATAAAGGTAATCATTACACAGAAAGGTGGTATACTAATGTTTTATCCCTCTTGGTTGAATGCTGATGACGATGCATCTAAATATGTTATTATGATCTTTGCTATAGGATTTTTGCAGAAAATTTGGCCTAATAGACACATCTGATACCACTTGTTAGTCCTTAGTGGCACCCAAGAGGGGGAGAGTGAATTTGGTGTTTATAAAAATCAAGAATTTTTATAACCAATGAGCCCCATTTGAAAACAATTAATATATATATTTAAACAAATGAATTTCTTAACAAAAACTAATCAAAAAATTGAATAATAATTCAAAGAGGATAAGAAAGAGAAAATGTAACTGATAGTGGTTTAAAAAACAACCATTGCCTATGTTCACTACCAAGACTCTTCTTGGAATTCTATTTTAATTCTTCTTTTATGGCAAAGAATAACTTTCATACAATCTTTTTTTATAAAGAGGAACCTTTTTACAATCTTCTTCCAAGGTGAAGAGGAACCTTAATTTTACTTGGATCACTCCAAGTACAATAATATAATCCCCTAACCAAATTTTACAACTCAAAATAACCCACTTATTCACGTGATAATTAAAAAGAGGCACACTTACACAAATATGAAGCAATAATGCTCAAATGATTGAAAAAAATTTAAAAATGTTTGTAAAATATGTCAAAAATTCTTGATGCTAAAAATAATGAGCAAACACATATTTATAGTGTTTTGGACCCTTCTTACCTATTGGAGCCAAGAACTAGCCATTATAACGGCTACTTGTAGTGTATTGGTTAACCAACACAGCAAATTAGTTAACCAATATACATTAAAAGAACTAGATTTACTAAACGATGTAATAATGTTCAATCAATTGGCATATTTGTTAACCAATATGGCTTATTGGTCAACCAATACTTTAATCAATGTTACTACAAACTCATGGTACATCAAATTTGATAACTTTAACCTATATTGATCGAAGCCTCCAAAATAATACCAATTCTCCAAACTTTTGTAGTAGTCGTGGAACCAGGTTAAATCCCTAGAGAACTGAGCACTAGTTTCTTGATTTCTAGCAATAAAATTAAAAGGGGGTTTGATTAAATAACTGATTAACTGAAATTAATACAAAAACAAATTAAATCAATTGAATTTAAAAATAAGAAAGTCAAGATTACCAAACTTCGACTCAAGGGAATGATCTCATCTAATTGTAACATTGATCATTCATTCTAAAAAAATATTTTCACGATTTAAGCAGTTAGTCCAAAATATATTAGGATAGCCGTAATAAGTCTCAAATTTTTCTAAATTAATTATTTCAAACCCAACATCTAAACCAAAACTTATCATTCTTTGACTGCGTGTGATAGCATTCCATATCAAATAAATGATAGCAATAAGCCCTTTGAAAAAGACTAAATCCTAAATTAAATAATCGAGATAGCTACAGCTATTCAATTTAGTTTATCATAAGTTAAATAAGAAATTCATAAATAACCCTATTTGCTACTTGTACCAATCCTTCATGACAATTACGAATCACTAAGGGGGCGTCTGGTTTGAGCACGGGATTGGATATGGATATTGGTATAATAGTAGAAGGGAATGGGAATGGGTATGAAAAATTAAAAATGATGTTTGGTTTGTAACTTGGGTTTATGTATTAATGCCAATAATGTTGTTTGGTTTGTTGCATTAATGGGAATGAAAGATAATATAATACCATTTTTCATATCATATTTCTATATCATATTTATTATTATTATTACAAAATTAATAA
>JAJMLV010000005.1:37973369-37984439 GCA_027123465.1 Erythroxylum coca
ATGTCAATAACGTGCCCACAAGTTTAGTCGCTTCGTTGATGATTCTGTGAACAAAGTCAAAAAGTAGATTGAGCCGCAGAAATTTAGCAGCTATTAAGTAAGTAGACGTCGACGTAGGCATGCGTTCGTTATGCAGACCTTAACGCAGACGTCGACGTCTGCATATACACAGACTCAACACGCAAACGTCAACATCTGTGTATTAAAGAGCAACCCAACAGCAAATATTAAAGAGGAACTAACCTGTAAGTATTGTGGGTGTCTTCGGAGTTGTGAGTGATTACAGAATAAGATGAGTCGGGAGTGTGTGAGGAACAGAAGAAAGAGAAAGAATTGAAAAAGAGACGTTCTAAATTGTTATTTATCGAAGTGACGCGACTTGTCTACCTGAAAAAGCTAAAATTTTAAGCTTTTCTGAAAAGTTTCAATTTTAGCTTTTGGAAAAGCTGTATTTTAACTTTTCAAAAAGCTATTTCTACTGTAAAAGCACTTTTGAAGTTTTCAGCCAAACAGTCATTTTTTTCCTTTAAATGACTTTTGCGGTGAACAAAAGTGCTTTTGGAGATCAGTTTTTCTAATTCATAATGCTATAGTTAATTAAATATAGAGATCGTATCTTAGGCTATTCGGTAGTTAGGTTTAATTAACGATCGTATTTTGATTAAACAAAACCTAAAGAAAAACTCAGATTAAGTATTAACCCATGATTAATATTTGCTTTGTAATAACTCGTTTTTACACTTAACGATTTAAGTTGTTAGATTGAGTCATATCATATGAGAATTCATAAAGTGCATTTCATTTTCATGCATCCTATTCACATCCATGGATGAATCATGATTTAGAGACATTGTAAAAATAGTATATGCACTCATTTGATATATAAGAATGAAAGATCTTAAATGATTATGATGTAATTGTCTATTGATTATGACTTGAATTTTGTTTGATGGATTATAATTTTTGGATTGGGAATTTATTGTTACAATAGAGTGATTGATAAGATGATCTACGCATCTATTCTAGGAAAAATATTAAAGGACAAGATAAAATGATACATGGGAATTTAGGTTGAATGAGCCTATGAAATGGTAACATGTGACATTAATAATGGAGTGACAAATGACTTGAATCTATGAGTGATAAATGGTGGTATAGTTGAATGACACGACCTATTGATTAAATGACAAATGGACAAGTTATGGAGTGACAATTGGGAGTGTAAGACAAAAACATATAACATGGCTCTTAGCATAACAGGTGGCATGCCAATAGTCCATTTTCTTCACCACACACTTCACCCACGTCTCTCACACTTGCAAGACCACCTTCTTTCATGTTTTGGTCTTATGTTTTCTTCTTCGTCCTTTCACCAATGACATTCTCACACCACCTCCATAACCCTTGAATTTTTACCAAAATTTAGTAGCCTTCATCTTGTGTTTAAAAACCTACCTTTTATTCCATCTTGTTCTTAGAGTATGTTTAAATGCTTGGGAGGCTTGCTTAGCTTGTTAAATTGAGGAGGCCTTGAGCTAAATAAGTAAGTATTTGATTGCCTTATTGTGATATATGTAAGTATATTATTCATAAAGATTGATTGGAGATGAATTGCATATAGGGTTGATGATAAGAAGTGCTTAAAACTTGATGAATGAATTTGTTTTGCTCTTGATGTAAGAAAACCCTATGTTTTATATTGTTTTAGGGAGGAATTGATGAGGAGTTGAAGTATTTTTAAGGTATAATTGAGGAGTAACTAATGAACTATCATGAAGAGGTTAGAATTTGGAAGATAGATTGAAGGAAAAGAGTGGAGAATTTTTGGTTCACCTATCCCACGATCATGAGAATTTGTATGGTTCCTTCCAACGATCGTGGAAATGCTTGGTAGAGAGGAAATTTGTATTTTATGTTCTGGTTGAATCATATAAGGATAATATATTATACATTGGTGCTTTTAGACTTAATTAGGGCTTAAAATAAACATAGTTTGATGTTGAATCAATTGGTTAAGTGTTTGATGAGTTTAGGTTGTTAATTGATGTTATAACTTAAGGAATGAATTGTATGAGTTGTTTGTGGGTGTAATGAAAGATTATGTTTGTGAATCAAACGTAAAGAATCTCATATCTTTGGTAATGTAAATACATAGATTATAAAATGTAATGACAATGTAAGCTTATGGCTATGAATGATATGAAAAACTTAGTTCTTTGAAATGCTTATGTTCTATATGATGCCATTACAAGTTGATGTGACTGCTCTAACATGCCGCTTCCGCCAGATATGTGCTCAGATATTCTCTAGAATGTCAGTATATGCTCTGTGGTGGTGAGATGTTACATGCTATGAGAGATTTGGGAGGACGAAAACAGAAAGAACTATGGAGTTCAACTTAGTTAGGATATAAGAAAGAGATAAACATGATGCTAAAATGACTAACAAGGAAACCTGACAATTGTAACAATTGAAAAGTATTCCTAAAAATGTAAGATGAAAAGAGCGAGAATTACTCTTGAAATAGCAGAGGATAGAGCTCCTCTAGAGCTCAAAGAAGGATCCTAATATATTTGTTAAGCGCCAAGTCCAACCAAACTAAAAGGCCCGACAAGTTGTGGAAAAGTAGGCGAATGACAGAAGGAAGCAAAGTGAACAGAGAACCCTCGACAGTAAGAAAAAGGTTGACAGCAAGAAAAGTCGTCAGAAGTAAAAGGCAACTAATCAACAAGGTAGAGCAGCTCAACATGCCGTACACATACTCTGGCATGGCTACTACTACAGAGAAGGAGCACAAGAGGAAAGCTAGAGGTTCACGAGAGGGAAGGTTTTTTTTTTTTTTGCTTTTTTGTTCAAGCTTTCTTTACTCAGCCAAGTATTCTCCTGGTTTGCTATGTTGATGTTCCACACAAATTGACATTCCAGGAGAAGAAACATCAAATACCGTATTCTCACCATTAAAATAAAATATGGAGATTTAACAAGTTGCGGAACGACTCCAAAAGGGTCTGCAGGCTCATTTCAACGAAGTTTTGTTCATAGTTGAGATTGACATGTACACGAGTCGTACACATCCTATTTGCAAATTCAATTTATGAACCCCGAGGATCAAACAATAAGACAATTTAAACTTTTTCAGCGTTATAATCTAAAATATATATAATCGAAGCTGTGTTATAAATCATAACAGAGTTATCCAAAATGCAAGAATACATTGCCTGAAATTTCATTTTCTACATTCATACTAAATATTATTTTCCTTTCGTGGATTCGCTCTATAGTGTCACACAACTATGAGTTATATGTGATATTAAAACGTACATTTTAAGTCAAAAAACATTGAAACATTGAAACCTTGAAAGTGCCAACTAGTAAACAAAGATAATGACTAAGAATAACAGGTTCTTCAAATAAAAAAAAGATCAAATGATAAGAAAATTATAAATATTCAGCATTATATACAACCTTGACATAATGGCTAGTTAACAATGAAAACAGCTTTGCTCTTCCATTCCAGTGTGTCCACTTTGAAAGACAAGCTGCTAATTACAGTTCCAGACTCTGCTTACCTCATATGCATGAAACCAAAAGGGGATATTTGAGGCAATGACATGTCTGGTTGCGATGTCGATTAATTAAAGAAGACAACATACATGAAGAACGGTTTAGTTCACCAGCATATGATCAAAACCTCCACCAGCCTGAAGTCCCGCAACCCTACTCACTCCAACATTGTGAAGCAGCTGTTGCAGCCAGCGTCTTGTTGTCAGATCATCCTGGAAGTTAGAGAAGGCAAATTATTCTTACTTGCAAGAAACTTTGATGTAATGTGCAATTTAACATCACTATTTACTGTTATATGAACAGCCTTACACGAAGACAACTATTGAAGGTGCCATCTCTCAGCATATCCGGCAGACAACTTCTTAGAGCATCACAAGCCCTGATACCAAATATTGCCAAATCATACATTTATTCCGAAAAAAGAACAAATCAAAGCAAGTAAAGAAGACCATTGCAGGTCAATGAAACAGCAAAAGAGTACAAGGAAGATACGAGAAGAGAGGAAGCTCACTCACTCCTAAAAGAACATATAAATACGACACACTGTACCTCGGATTATCTGAGAGTCGAAGATAACATCTAATAATGTGCTTCAACAAACGATTTGAATGTTGCTCTGCAAGTGATGCAACCATGTTGCCTAGGACTCGACCTACTGCAAAGAACCTTTCTGCTGTAGTACAAATATAGTCCAAGCCCACATCATCTAGCAGAATCTTTTGAACTATAAATGTGGCAACCTGTCATCAAAAGGATCTTAACTAAGATACTCATTTTCCAGATCCACCAACAATTATAGACAAAACAACCTGATTTTGTAACAAAAACAGACAAAAGTACAAACTTACTTAAAAAGGCAACTGCAAAAACATAGAAGAAAGAAAATTCAAAGGTGGAAACTTCTCGAGACATAAAACAGCAACATTAATATTCCTACTAGCAATACAGTCAGAAGAAAAAGATTCAACAAGATTAAGAGAACAACATACACTAGGATATCCCAGAAAGGCAAGACAGGTTCATAATCCAATTTTGTAAGTAAAAGACAAATGAAATCTCAATTCAACATTACAAGTGAACATAGCACCATATTTTAAGTTTCATTTTATTGAGATAAGGACAGGGGCAGCAATACAACTTGGCATATCAATGTCCTTCCAGTGAATAGTTCATTCCAACAGATAACTGATAAAAATTTGAATCAGGTTCACGGGAAAATAGATCCATTAAAAATTTTCTAAAAAAAAGATCCATTAAAGCCAAGCACATGCCTGAAAAAGATGAAAAGAAGCAAACATATACTCAACTGTTTTCGACAATTCGCTGCCCATTTCCATAGTCCGAAGACACAGCGGAATTATCTCAGTTGACAGAAGGAAACTTATAACCTCTGTGTCATCAACCTGTTAAAGAAGAAAACAAGTTCAGAACTTAAATGGAATAGACACAAATACCACAAAATTTAGCCCAGTAATACAAGATCCCAGTTAGCCTAATGTAATTTTTATGTGCATATATGTAACTGCAATAATGTGGTCATTTTTCTTTAAAATATAACATTTATGAACAAAGAAAAGTAAAGTATAGAATCATGCCACCACCAAGTGAAAAGAATGTAGAAAGCTAAGCAATTAAGTACATGCTAGTGATGATAAGTACCTTTACAAGGGCACCGATGACACCTAAACTAGTGAGCCTCAAATACTCAAAAGGCCTTGATTTACTAGTTGTGTTAAGGAAAGGATACAGATATAAAGGTATATGAGCTGCAAAAAGAAGAGGTGTCCATTAACATAATAGTTCAATTACATGATATAAGTGGAGGTGAAAATAATTCTTCCAGCAGACAATATTTCTTCATGATATTATGCAACTACAAAGGGAGAATATCTTAGCTTCTTAATTACTGATATAGGTTGGAGAACAAAAAGACGAACCCTACCATTCAGAAATAACATCCTTGTGTCTGGATGAGAAGCCACACACTGTAAGTACATAAAACATTATGTAACATCAATATAATGAACCAAATTTATTTTCTATTGTAACATAACCAAACGTGCGATGTAACACAAGAAAAACCTAGGATATGTCAGCAAATTACTGTCTAGACCAATTAACCCATCTAAATATAAACTTAATACATTAAATGTTAGATACTGTTCGCTGTTGTACTTTCAAGCATTGAATTCAATGAAACCTTCACATTTGACTACAGCTAAGCTATGAGGCATGTCAATGCAAAATAGTTCCTTCAAAGGGACCCAGAAGTGCTTTCTAAAACATATACATAAAGAGAGGTGCATATAAGAGGGAAACATGATGGAATTTTCATGAAACAATGACATGAAATGAATTGGTAAAATTACCTGGAGAAGAGCAAGAGCATTGCAAACACGATTTGATTGCACAGGACTCAAGGATGGTGGTGATAAAACAGGGTATATTGAAACTATCTCCTGGAAGAAAGAAATAAGGATATTGAAAAGCATAAGGAAACAAAAGCATATACAAAATAGGCAATAAAGAAATAGTAGCAATTACCAAATTGTGTTCCCAATTTCCCAACCCTAACCTCAAAAACAAAGTGCCGAGTCTTAAAAGCAACTATGACCTCATCTAAAAAAAAGAAGAGAGTCTGAAAAGCAACTATAACATTATCTAGAAATAAATCTATCACATGTAAAAGCACACTAGTACTCTTTTAACTTCAGATAGTAAAGGATTAAGCATGATTCTAGGACCTTAAAGATATGTTAATGTACTACAATACGGCATGACAAAAACTAATTGACTATTTATAATTTTCCCAGAACCAGGATAAAGAAGCATTGTGGGTGTTCACTTTCGTAATAACCTCCAATTACAGGTACATGAGAACACCCCAGCCATTTGCTAGCAAACTTTTTCAAAGCTTAGAAGTGAAATCCCAAGTATATAAGGAGTGAAACACATCCCAACAACAAATGCTAACAAAGAACACTTTATCAAATTATGAAGTATCGACTTTGGACCAAAAAAATTACCTTCGACTTCACCCAAAGGATGATGTCATTTTCTCATCCTATCTAGCAATAATCCAGATTTTACAAAATCTAGTCAGCTTCGATATTAGAAAAGCACAAATTTAAGATTGCATTTTAAAACTGATTCGAAGAAGCATTTCTTTTTCAGAATTACTATGAGATCAAGCATATTAGATAAAGTATGCACAACACTGAGCCAAATGAGGAAAAATGAGAAAAATGTAAATACAGCAGTGCTTCAAATAGCCTACCTGTAACAGGGCTGCAATAGTACCAAAAGAATTCCACAATAATGGAGCCAAATCTTGAAATAATTCTCTCTTCTAAAAGATGAAAGACAAAAGAAAACACAAGTTTATTAGGCATACCTGTATGAGTACAGCAATAGTACCAATAGAATTCCACACGAAAGGAGCCAAATCTTGAAATAATTCCTTGTGCTAAAAAATGAAACCAAAGGTAGATACTAGTTTACAATTGACGCACACGTCAGTTAATATAACATTTGGTAAAAATCTCAACAAAGAAGAGGATAATCAGTTAGGAGACAACTGTACTTCACAACCACATAAGCAAACCTTTAAGAGAAAAGAAAATATCAAGTTTGGCTGTCAGTTTTCACAAAATACAGTAACTTAAGAAGAAAGCATGCACACAAATTAGTGGGCAGCTGCCAACACTTACACGTAAACTGATGATAGCCAGAATTACTTGCAAGTTAAAAGGAACATTGACTTGCACAAATAACAATATACCGTGACTGAAAGGGAAGTTCTTGGTGTAGCATCCTTATTTTATCTTGTTAAAAGTTCTTAATTTAGGACATTTACAACCCACTGTTACATGATGCAGATCCTGAGTGGTTCTTGTTAAAAAGTGGATTGGTGAAGTTGAGGAAAAGTTAACTAAGTAGATCTTTGATCAAGGATTAATTTGATTTCTGATTAAATGTAGCCACAGTGTCAGTTGATGAATTTTAGAAACTCAAGATACTAATGAATTCCCATGGAATACTAACTATCACGAAAAAATAAGTTGTGAGTTACCATGTTATCTAACACTCATTTTTCAAACAACAAACATGAATTCCTAAGCTTGATGAATTATATCCCATGTAACACTAATTACAACACAGCAAGTTGTGAACTGCAATAATGCCTGATACACAACAATAAAGAGCATTACAATTCCGATGAAGGAGATTTTCTCTGTAGCTTAAAGGCAATATATAAAAACAAAACCGATAACGCAAAATGATAGGATACCCAGATAATGATTACACAAAGAATGCACTTTATTACCTCTTTTAGAGTATGAAAATGATCTAGTCAAGCCAAAGCTATCAAATAAGAAAGCTTAAAAGTCAATCCATAAATCCAGAATATGTCTAGGAGAAGCTAGCTCTTAATATGCTAAGGAGACACAAATTGTTGTTATATAAAGAATAACAGGCACTTAACCTGAATAAAACCTATCTTCATGAATTCAAACTTACAGTAACAAAAAAAGTTTAAAACCAATTGACATAAGAGAGAAGAGTGCTTGACGTAACTGTTAACAAAGTGAAAACATATGCAATTTAGCTTATTATTTCTTATCAAAATTGCAACTATCAAATAGAAAATATAAACATCCTAAACTTACCACAACCAAATTCAAAAGTCGAACCAACTCGACAGTATTAAGAAAAAGTTAAAAACTTTACAAAATATTCCACCAGCGAGAGTCAATCCTTAAATCCCAAATGGTTCTTTATACCCGATTGCTTCGAGACCCAATAAGAGTAAAAATAAACAATAAATGGACAGAAGAGATCAATTTCCCCCTTCAAGATTACAACTTTACAAAATCGCCCTAATTACAGGTCCTAAAGGAAAAGCGCTTACTAGAAGAAACATGAAGAGCGAGAAAAAAAAAAGATACGAGTCGAAATTCTCACCTTAGAAAGTTCAAGAAGGGCATTTTCTCGAAGATCGGGGTTACTTAGCTCAAGAACTAAGTGTTCCGCCGATGCCATCTTCCGGTCCTTGTTCGCCGGAGCAGACGCGCTGGGGCCTCCAAACGCAGCGTTCATGGAGAGAGACTGAGGGAGATTCGACATAGTTGTTTAGAAGCAAGGTTTTCGATCTTTGTGTGTCTCAGTTTATGCAGAGATGAGAGGGACAAATGCAGAGACAAGAGGCAAAGATTTGACACGTGCTGTACATGCGCCTTGAGTTCGTGTCTTGTGTCTTGCAACAAAATGAAAATGAGAGAAAACAACATACTTATAACAAATACATTGATTACATTTTATTTTTCTTTGACTATTAGGGTCAATTACATTTTTATTATTTATAACAAATAAATACTAAATAAAATTTATAAACTAATTTAATAAATAAATTTCAGTTTTTATGTAATTTTATTTACTTATTAAGTAAAAATATTATAATAATATCTTTTAACTAAAATAATTTTATTATTTGGGTAAATATCTAGTATTTTAAAAAAATATTTTAAATTTTATGTAATTTAATAATATTAAAAATATTTAATTTAAAATTTTATTAATAATTAATATTAAATAATTTATATAATAGTTATTAATAAAAATTAAGAAACATAAAAGAGAAAACTAATTAAATTTTATAATTTTTGCAAATTATAATCTTAAAAAGAAACCAAAACATAAACTATAAACTATAAACTATGAACTATGAACTATGAACTCGGCCAAATAAAATCTTTTTATAGAATTTGAAAATGTTAAAAGGTAAATCGATTACAAAATAATATTATTTAAGGAGCAACTAGAGGTGGATTTCTTGGTAATTTATCTGGTTGCACTTGATTTTCTGGTTGATCTTGGCAAAGAGCTACTATCATCTTCATGGATTCCTTAAAAGTTTTTCTTGTTCACTTTCGCTCTTTAAATTAGACATGTCTTTAAATATTTTTCCTTTCATTGTCTTTTTATTAGCTTCTTACTTCTTGTTATTTCTTCCTTGCTCTCTCCTGTTTTTTAAAGGGAAACATAACGAAGAAATTACAGAACGAGTCTCGGGACACATAACCCGGACATATCCTCTAGAAGGATAGGGTGACACCCTAAAGGTGTATGAGGTAAATAATGGATGCCTACATTAAAATGTTCTGCATAATTCGCTTGCCAGTCGGCACATCTGTTGCCCTCTTGGTAATATGTCGATGAGTAATAGTCCAATTACAAGCAAACAGTTCGGTAATTCCCATGACGATGGGATAAGCTCCCAAGAACGAGTATTTGAGGAGGATAGGATTTTAACCACCGCTGTAGAATCGACTTCAAGCTCTATCTGACGAAACCCCAAATTCCAAGCAAGAGAAAGACTTGAAAACACTCCCCAGAGTTCTGCAGTCAGTGCTGAACACCATCCGAGATTGTGCTTGAATCCTCCAAGCCAGTTGCTTGCACTATCCTATAATAATCCACCGGTTGTAGCTGAGGTCGCGGATTGTTTACAGACTCCATCTATGTTTAATTTGACCCACCTCGTTGGAAGTTTGGTCCACCCGATGGGTCCTTTTGGGCGAGGGTGATCTGCAGTGAGGGCTCGGCCTTTCCACACAACGGCCTGGTGAACCTGATCTGCATAGGACAAAATAGAAGAAGAGGGTGAGTCAGGCCAAGTAAAACGATCCTCAAAGAGGGATAAATTATGCCAATGCCATAGGAACCAGCATGTATTGCCAAAAATAATCAACCATTCATGCCCAAGGACATGTCGGTGGTTTTAGAGATTGGAAGTGATCCAATCTGAGGAGGACAAAGTGAAAAAATTCGAAGAGATGATGTGAGGGGGGAAAGCATGCCACACTCGGCGGGATCGATCACAGTCTCACAGCACGTGGAGCGAGGGTTCGAGTAGGTGACAATGGGGACATTTGTCGTTTGTAGTAAGGTGCTTGCGAGCACGTTGTGGATTAGTAAGTAAACGATCGTGCGCAAGAAGTCATAGGAAAGAGCGGATGCGTTGCGGGCCGTTCCACTGCCAAATTTCCTACCAAAGAACAGGTTAGGAGTTGTCGTTATGTCCCATGATCATGGAATAAACGGAAGCTATAGTGAAAAGGCCAGTATCAGAAAGTCCCCAAATCAGCTTGTCCGGTCCTAGGAAGGCTTTAGGAGGAAACATGTCGACTATAGCTTTACCAACCGACGTCGGGAGGTAATGTTGAAATACGTCCCAATTCCAAATCCCAACTGTTAAGTCAAAATGACTTTACATAAAAAAGATTTTGAGATATAACAAACAAAAATCATATAAAAGAAAACACAAAGCAGTCACAGAAGTATACAGACGAATTCAGAGACAGACGAAGTTGACACAGACGAAGTTAAGAATTCGGATACAGAAGAAGATGACGTATACAGACGAAGATTGACACAGACGAAGTTGAAAGAAAAGTTACAGACGCACACAGACAAATGTAAACACAGACGAACGACTCAGACGAA
>JAJMLV010000005.1:38106834-38119926 GCA_027123465.1 Erythroxylum coca
GCTTTAGTAGGCATTTCAAGCCTATTTCAATTCGAATCAAAATACATCTGTTTTCTCAAAATGCAACCTAAAGCATTAATTACATAAAAACATGAAATACATGAGCAAAACACTAAGATCTTGGAGTATGCCTTGAGCTCATTCTTCGAGATCCAGATCTTCACCTGGAGATGGGACGGGAAGTGGGGGGTGAGCTTTCGCTCGTGGGTAACACGTTTATATTTATACTACTAAGCTGAATCTATTCATTAATCATTCTGTTTGCAATATTCTCATTAACAAATCTTACAACTCGCATTTCACAAATTCATCAAGCTAATAACATAATTTAACGATTCATCATTCTTGCTAACATATGCTAACACATAATCGCATAGCTGATTGATTGAAAAGTCCGGATGCCATAATTGCCATTAGCTTATTATGAAATTACTTAGTTTCATGACCCACTCTTTGAATTGGTTTATCCACAATCTAGTTATATTCCTATGTATGTTGACATTAGAAGTGTCATTTAAATTGTGGCAAATCCTATATTTTACAAGCGTACTAAACATATTAAGATAACATGTCTCTCAATCGATGAAGTTTTTTTATACTAGCTTTGTTACTCTTGCCCGCTTATCTATGATTAGTCTTATTGTTGATATTCTCACAAAATATCACTATAGTGTTCGACATTAGTATTTTGTTATCAAATTAACTAATATCAATGTAAGAAGGTGTTAATTACAACTATTAAGATATAGTCAATAGTAGTTGTTAAGATACATATGTAATATATTTTATAGTTACAAACCATATTTAGATTATACTTTTATATTGTAAACCATATTATTTATTATACTTATTATTGAAGGATCTACTCTATTATACAAATTTTATAAATTAAAGGGAAAATTCATAGATTTTATTTTATCCCGTGTATCTTTAATTATTTTTAATAAAATAATATTAAAAACTTATTTAAATTTTATGAAAATTTAAAAGTAAATTGGGGAGTGATCCTTACATAAATGGATTTCTTTAGTTTTTGAAAATTGAATTGACAACTAGTAAAAATGGCTAACATACGCCATATGGTTAAGGATTAGTAGCGATTACTTATAGATGCCATCAAATCTCAAGTTTTAGTTTAAATGAAATTTCGGCTCACAGAGTCTCGCCTCCGGAGCGTTAATTTCCTCTTCTCAAATAGAGTAAATGTCTAAAGGTTCGTGAAATAAGAGAGTGATTATACCCTAATTATAATACAACATCAAACATTTCTCTTTGTTTTTGAACGTTGTCATGTTGTCTCAACAGGATATTTAGTGTAATTAGTAGTTTTCTTACATGAAAGAGACTCTTTCTTCTAAGATGTACACTTCTTTACTTTCTTTAATAATTTTTTTAGATTCTCAAGAAAAATTCGGCTCACAAAGATGACAATAATCATTTCAATTGAGAGCAAGTAATTATTACCAATTCCTAAATGGGTCAACCCCTAAATTACCTCAAGACAAAAATTTCAAAGTCAAACTCAACAACTGTGAAAGCAAAGTTTTTCAATTTTTATGCAGCTACGATTTCTTTTTCCTTTTCTTTTATTCATTTAACCCACTGTGATCCTCGAATTCAGAGACTACATTATTTGTTTATCACTTCAATTTCGTGGCTTTCACTTATGAACGCAGAGTTGGTAAGGTGGAGTGAATATACATTCTTGGGTAGATACCGATGTCTTAATTATTTTAAGTGTATATATCAAACCTCATTCGCATGCCGCATGCAACAGTTCAAATGTGAAAAGAACAATTAAGATTGATTCTTTATCGCCGCATTTTCACAAAGCCTTGGTGGTGGGTATTCTGTTGGCGAGTCTGAGATGTTGTAGAAAGAAAAAAAAAGTTGCCCCAATGGCCCCGTCAAAAGCGGAACAACATTGCATGGAAAAGTGAAAGGAGAACTGATCTTGTCACTTTTTTTTTTTAATCTTGGAATTACTTGAGACTCACTCTAATGCACTTTAATTGTTAGCGCCATCACTTGATTGCTGTAAACCCAGTTTGAAGTTGAGAGAAAGTAACCTCTTTGACCATGTATATATATATGTTCTTACTTTTCCAAATCCAATTAGATGCCCACTTTGCTTTCTTTCGTTCTTCACGAGGTCTTCGCCGGTTCTTGAGGCATTTTCAAAGGCGTTTGTTTTTTTTTTGGTCTACATTTCACTTAAAATGTAAATCTTATAGGAAAACAAATAATCATTATCCCTCTACTGTACTTCCTTTGTTCAAAACTATTAAACAATAATTAGCACCGGAAATTTCGTAAGTCGGAAAGCACGCGGCTTTGCGGATGGATGGATAAGCGAGGGCAAGTCTTTTTGGCGCCGCATTCTCTAGATTGGATACCATAAAGGAACAAAAGTATATTCCTTGGGTTAATCTAATCTAATCTAACCATTAATCACGCCTCCGTCACGTGCCCACATGTCCTCATGTGCGGTGGCCTTTTCCCATTCATTGGAGTTGGGCCACCGCCCATCGGCGGCCAAGCTGTCAAGCCCTTCCCCAGCTCTCCTCCTGCCACGTGGAAGGACACACTCCTCCTTTCTTAAGTAATTAATTAACCACCAAGTCACGCAATCGGCCTAGCATTAGAAATTTAGAACAATGTATGAGTTGTTATATTTGTGTACATTTGTCACAACTCGTAAAGTCAAATCTATATATATCGAATGCGTATTCCATATGATAGAGCTAAACCCAAAACCTCTTTTCTCCTCTTCTCAATAAGCTTCTGCTTTTGCTCTCTCTACTCGCTATTGATTTGTTCAGCATATGGAGTGGACTAGAGGCCCTATCATTGGCCGTGGCTCAACCGCCACCGTTTGGCTAGCCTCTTCCGTCTTTTCCGGCGAGATCTTTGCCCTCAAGTCCGTCGACCTCTCTAACTCCCTGCTCTTGCAGAAGGAACAGAGTATTCTCTCCCAGTTGAGCTCTCCTTATATAGTCAAGTACATTGGTTTTTGTATTGATATGGCTACGTACAATCTCTGCATGGAGTACGTCCCCGGCGGGACGCTTCAGGAGGTGATTAAGAGGAGTGGTGGTCAACTTGATGAACCTGTGATAAGGGCATACACGAGAGACATCTTGCGGGGGTTGGATTATTTGCACGTTAATGGGTTGATTCATTGTGATGTAAAGAGTCAGAACGTTTTGATCCACAAAGATGGAGCCAGGATTGCTGATTTTGGTTGTGCTAGATATGTAGAGGACAACGGAAGTTTCACGTCAGCATTTTCCGGTACACCAGCGTTCATGGCACCAGAGGTGGCCCGTGGAGAAGAACAAGAGTTTCCTGCTGATGTCTGGGCTGTTGGTTGCACAATTCTTGAAATGGCAACTGGGTTCAACCCTTGGTCGGAGCTAAGTGACCCGGTTTCAGCCTTGTACAAAATTGGCTTCTCCAATGAAGTACCGGACTTTCCCAGCTGGTTTTCGGATCAGGGTAAAGATTTTTTAAGCAGGTGTCTATGTAGAGATCCAAAAGAGAGATGGAATGTTAAAGAATTGCTTGAACATCCATTTCTTGATGAGTCTGAGATACAGTACTACTCCAAAGAAGTTGGAGAATTCACCAGGAGTAATTCTCCAAGTTGTGTGCTTGATCATGGATTTTGGGATTCAGTGGACTCCTTGGAGAGTCCTGATGGTGGAGGTGGTTCGAATTCTCCGGCAGAGAGGATGAGGAGATTAACTGGAAGTAGTATGTCAATAGTTTCAAATGTTTCCAATTGGACTTGGGAAGATGATTGGATTATGGTAAGAAGCAGTGAAATCGAGGAATCCAACAAGTCTTTCGACGACAACGGCGGGACTATTGTCTTGGCAAACGAATCTTCAGTTTCACTGACAGTTAATGAGCAAGAGCCTGAAAGTTCATTGCTTCCTGAGGATTTGTCATTGGAATTATGTGTAGAGAATAGCAGAGATACTGATGATTATGTTAATGATGGTTCATTAGAAGATTATTTTGTACCACAAAATCTCCTTACTTCCTTTTCTTCATCAAGAATTCTAATGCAACTTACATTTCATCCACCTGATCTTTAGTTTTAATTATTAATTACTTCTTCTAACAGGTAAATATAAACAGTTCTTGGTGTGGGAAAATAGAAGAAAAAAATGAGTGAGTTGGGACGAAGTCAACTTAAGCTGTTAGGATTTCCTTCTCGAAATTAGGTGCAGGGTCTTCCCTGTTCTGTTTCGGGGACTTTGAGCCATTCAGTGTGGAATGCTGACCTACCCAGATTCTTCTTGGGTCATATGATAATGGGAAGTTTGAATGTCACTGGGTTCTATCGTGGCTGGTGGACAAGCATAAGCTTGTTTCCTAGTTTGTCTTATTCATCTGAGGCATTCTCGTTGTCCTGCACGCTTAAAATTTCAAATTCAACGCCAGTATCCGTGACGTCAATTAGGGTTTACTTATTTTTCTTTTAATCAAGTCAAACGAAAAGCATGCCCTCTTCTGCAACTACAAAATATGTGTTTTGCTTCTGGAATATTCGTATAGAAGCGAATGTTGATGCTCTAGATCTGGATCATTAATCCAATTATATTATCTGAATAAGATAAACCTAACAAAATAGAAAAATAACACCAGATATCAAGAATTCCAGTTAAGATTTATGGGTTCTACTACATGTCATATCATATTTTTCAATTTGAAAAATTGTATAATTGCTATTTGAGCTTCTTATAATGTATTGTTATTACAATTACAGTATCACAGGAATAACTGGCTATTTGAAACCTTATTTATGACAAATGATGGTGAGACCACTCACTAATGGATGTCTAAGTGTGAGGCGTTGGCTCTGATTTCTCATATTAATTGATTAGTAAAACAAGTTGAGTTTTGAAGATTTGACGTTGGCCTGGTTAAATAACCACTAACGCAAGTGGAAGAGTCAACATGGAAAATGAATAACGACCACATTAAGCAGTTGGTAGTGTATGCGATTGGAGTAGATAATAACTACATCGGTTGTTCCTAGAATGACAGGAGATATTGGGGTACTAAAACTAATGACTATCGAGACTAACATGAGGAGTTCAAGTTACAAGCAACTTGGGACAGGATTCTACCAACCAAGAAGATTACGAGAACTGGGACCATATATCTCGCATTTTCTGTGGACAAATTGTTATGATTAGATTGAATCCCAAGTGACGACTAGGATAGCAAGATACTTCACTAAACATTAAAGGAAATACAGGAAATCCATTCCTACTCTCGTGCTGACTACTGGATACATATACATGTCTTCAGCAAAACACCAAACTTCTTCACCGCCATCAACAGTAACCAATCATTTGAGTTTTTCCCATCAATCTTAGGAATTTCCTCTGATGAAATTGTCGAGGATTTCGCTTGAGAATTGGATACAACCAACTTTCGCAATGAAATGTCACGTCTTACACATCAACCGGACAAGCTACACATGTCAAGTGGTCCAATTATAATATAACAAGTTTCAAGGCTTAAATAAGTAATGCAACCTTTTGTTTAAGCCCAAATCACAAGTTAAGTATATGAGGAAGTCGAAACATCCATAGAAGAACACCAAGGCACGCCCAAGCTTGTGACTTTATTAGAGGAGGCATTGGAAAAAGCTAACACTTAGCCATTTAGGTCCATTTTTAATAATTTGGGCTTATTATTTATTGTCGCTTATTTTAGGCCCAAGGACTTATTTATGGGTTATTCTTTTAGTTCGTAACATATGTTTTATTTGTCTGGGTTATTTTGAGACTTATTGTTTTGATGTGTTTAGCTCATTCCTAAAAAGACTTGGATCAAATTATGTTCAATGGGCTCGATGCTTCTAAATTTGTTAGGATTAGCCTAATTTGCATTAAATGGACTTGCAAATCCATTCCTATTAAGGTTAGGACTTGGTCAAGGTATTTATACTTTATTATAACCTTGTAACCCTAGACTGGATGATTAATAAAATTTCATAATTGAGTTCTTCAAGTGAGACGTGATTGTCTTTATGATTACTTCAAGAAATTAATTTACATCAATAAGTAAGTACTTGCAACGTAAATTGATTTCTGATTTCTTTGGGATTGGGTCTCAAACTTATGATTTGGGGTTTGATCTTGCATGTTCTTAGAATTGAAAGACTAGGGTTTTGATTCAATAAAATTAGGGTGTTTCAAAAACCTTGTTTTCTTGGAGTTTCCATATCATTATCGATGAATTATTGGTTGTAACCTTAAGTGCAGATGGTTTGTAGTTCCTATAGACAAACTATTTGAGTGTTCCTTATTTTGTTAACATGTCAACAAAAAAGGCATTAATGTAGTCAACCTAATTTATTAATTTGATACATAATGTCTTTATTATCATCTTGCAACATATGGCTACTAAACCACTATATAGAGAAATAGGTGGAAGCAAGCTATTAATTATAGACCCAGGTTGATGGTAAACATGAAGGGTGTGTCGAGCTAACGATATTAAACAAGCGCTACTTAAGAGGCAACCCATAAATTAGGATATATTTGTTCCATTTTATTACTTAATTTTGTATTCTTTTATTTCTATTATAAGTGTTAGTATATGATTTAATTGATTTTAATATTTTAGGTCAAGATAAAAAGCATCCCTAGTTGATTTTGCATATACATCATGTTTATAGTATGTCTGTTAAGTTTTGTAACTTTGTTTGAATAATTTTTAAGTCTTTTAAACTATTTTTGATATACATGGGCATGTGCATGGTCTTGCATATGCCCGTGTATATAAAAATTTAAATTTAACATATTACACACATTTACAAAGATTTATACGATCTCTAAACATTATTGTGTGCATTTTGAAGTTTCAAAAATTTGTCACACATGTTCATAGAGACCTACACGATCATTATATACACCTATGCATACTTATATGGTAAGTCACACGATTGTGTAAGTTCATAAAAACTTACATGCTTGTGTCCCTTGCATTTTCATGAATATGGGACTTACATAGTCAGCTACATGACCATGTAACTAACTATGTAATTCGGTGATGGGTTTTAAAACCTGACTTCTTTTCATGTTCTCTCATTTCTTCACTCCTTTTCACCACCCATCGTCGCACTCTCTCAATATCTGACCCATTTTAGTATTTTTTTTTGCTCAAATTATGACACCCTAGTAAGTTCTTTCATTTATTTCAATTGATTTATGCTTAGATTTTTGGGTGTTTTGCTAATTTTAGGGATTGTCATCCCATAAATGCAAATTTTATTAGGGTTTGTGACAGATTAGTGTGATTTTCATCAATTTTTTTGCTTGATTTTGGTTTAAAAGTTGAATTGTATCCTTTCCCATATAATTTATTGGTTCAATTTGATGAATTGCATGAAATTTGATTTGGTTTGTCATTTTGCTCACTAAATGTTGAATTTTGATGGTTTTTTTGTGCTTAGGATTAATATGTTTTTTTTCTAGAAAATTGATGTTGATTCCTAGTTTAATTTCATTTCAATTTTGAATTTTACATAAATTATGTGTTTTATTTTGTCAATTGTTAGATTAGGTTCTTTAGTTTCACTTTTAGGTTTAAATTTGTAATTGCGTTATTAGATTAGTTTTATTTGCTAGTTGCAGTTCTTTTAATTTAAATTTTATTCTTAATTTGACTATTTGTTTAATTTTCTAATTATTTCTTTTTTCTTATTTATTTATTTGTTTGTTTTATATTTTGGTTATTATGTGTTTATTTTTATTTTTAAGTATGCGTTTTTACAATTCCATAATTTAGCAAGCATACGAACCCAAAGTGGGAAAAAGTTTTATTTGTATTTTTAATTGTTTTTTTTCACCTTAGTTTAGCTTTAGGCACAATGACGAGACAACGAAGAGTAAAAAAGGTAACAAGAAAAAGCAGAGAGGAGAAGGGTTATCTAAAAACCCAAGTGGAGCTCATAAACCATAAGAGCATGAAAATTTGGTTCATCCATCAGAGTGACAGCATATGATATAGTTCAATGCAAGAGCCCACAAGGAGCAATACTAGAGGCTCAAGGAGAAGAAGTTTGGGACTGACAGATGTATATATTATGGTGCTGGAGCAGATCGGCTTGGCCTAGTAGGTTTGAGACTTTATCAATATTGGAGCACGCTTTCGTTTCTTCAAAATCATGGAGCCCTTATATTAGGAGCCGACACTTAAGGTTCTCTCCACGTTCTTTGTAAAAAAAAACCACTATGAATAGGATTGACTAGGCACGATCCGTTTTAGGATGATGGGGGGGCGGATGATTCGGATAAGTTACTGAGAATTCTTAGTAATGATGGATCTTTACAACCAAGAGTTTGTGGGGATACAAGAATCCATAGCCCTTCAGATAGACTTTTTGTATGAAATGTTTCCTCAACATTTCTGATGCACTATTAACATGGAGGACAAGTACGACCTCAGTAAATATAAAGTGTCAACCCTTTGACACCTTGCACTCAAATACATCTATAGGATCCTGAATCATAAACTGAGTGGGTGGGATGATAGCCACGAAGTTATCGGTGATGTGGATGTCCTCTATTTATAAAGTATGAGCGAGCGAACACCAATTCACCTAGGGTATAAGTTAGTCATTTTTTAAGGTGTTAGAGTGAAAAGAGGAGGATAAAGACAATCTATGCCAGTTCATATGTTACGTGGATATCATGGAGGGTGTGAGCAATGATCTAAATACCGTTTCGTACGTGCAAAAAAATGGAACGATATCAATATTAATGGTACCGACTGCCGATACCGACAGGTATCAGAGTTTTTACGTGGTATCAGTCGTTACCATAAATTTTAAAATTGTAGCAATTTTTTAACAAAAATTAAAATTTTTTTACCTACCCCCTCCCCTCGACCCTCATCTGCTACCTCTTTTGATTTTTTGTTTCTCACTTTCTCTCTCTCACACACTCTCCTCTATTCTCTCTCTCTCTTTTTCTTTCGTTCCCTTCTCCGATGACAACAGAACCACTACACCACTTTTAGCTTCCTCTAGGCCATCACCGTACCATTTTCAGCTATCCTCCACATAGACCATACCACCACCCAACCTCCTACATGCCACTCTCCTCTATGCATCTGGTGAAATGCACAATTTTTTTTTATTTAGTTAATATTTTGGTTTATGTTTGGTTTGGTTGCAGTTTCATTTATATGGGATTTATTTTAGGTTCTTTGACGAAGTTGGTAAATGAAATGCATTGGCATGCAAGAATTGAAAGTTAAAAGTTTCAACTTAAAACCAAGAATGTAATTGTTAGTATTTAAATTTTAAACTTTAAAGCAAATAATTAATTGATATATTATTTTGTTTCATATTCTTAAAATTAGTATAATAGTATTGGGTAAATAATTAATTAATATAATATTTTGTTATATATTCTTAAAATTAGTATAATAGTATTAAGTATAAAATTATACCATTGCCAACTAATAATAATAATAGGGCTGTGGAGGAGAAGGTTCCTGTAATTGTATAGTAAATTAGTAATAAAACTAAAATCTAATCAATTATATTTCTAAATAGTCAACATTTTCCAAGTGTATAGTTGATTTCTATCTTCATTTTCTTCATTTGATAAACACATGGATCTGTTGATTCTTTTAGCAATCTCTTTCAATCAAGTTGTCAAGTTAATTAGTTGATTGGTTGGTACTGATAATTAAATTGTTATGCACATCATAGAATAAAATAAGAAAGCTAGTGGATTTATGTTCAAATACCACATAAATTTGTCAAACCATTGGTCAGTTTTATCATTAGAAGAGAAGACTCTGGTTTTTCTTTTCTTTCACTTTTTGAAGAGATATGAAAAGAGGAGGAAATCATAGCAGTATGGTAGAAGGAAAAATAAGTGTATTTTGAATTTTTATGCAATAAAATATTATAATATAATTAAATGAAGGGTCAAATCAAATTATTTGTATTCTTCCTTTATGGGTTTGGATTATACAGAGCTTTTATATGCGTATTGTGTAATTATGTATGTTGAAAACTTGAATTGTTAGTTTTTGATTTATTGATGGATTGTGTTGATGTAATCATAAAAATACGTTATATTACATAAGATGAACATGCGTATTGTGTAATTATATATGTTGAAGACTTGAATTAATGGTTTTTGACTTATTGATGAATTGTGTTGAATAAAATTGAATTGTGTTGGATGTTGGATGAAATTGAATTGTGTATCATGTAATCATATAAAATGAGTTATATTACATAAAATGGATATGCATACTATGTAATTGTGTATGTTGAATACTTAGATTGTTGGTTTTTGACTTATTGATGAATTGTGTTGGATAAAATTGGATTATATTGGATGAAATTGAATTGTATATGATGTAATCATACAAAAACAGTTAGACTACATATGATGGACATGCATATTGTGCAATTAAATCATATGTTCTTTATTTTGATATATGTGTTTATTTATTTTTACAAATAAATGGAAGGAAGTTCAACTACTCTTGAACATTTAACTGCTTTAGGAAGATACAATGATCTAGTTTGGGCTCACACTATATTAGTCCCTAGTATGAAGAATCATATTATTTACTTATTTTGTAACAAGTATTTGAAAGGTAAGGAAATCATTTGATTAAAGAAGTTTTTAGTTGGGGTTAAAGGAGATATGAAATCCTGTAAGAAAGTAAGCCATATGAAGTGGAAAATGAAAACCTTACTTGAAGAATATCAACACAATAAAGATAGAAGGGAGATATTGAATTATGAAATTGATAATAGAATTTCGTTTGCTATTGTTCATAATGATATTGGAAATGTTGAAGGTGGTAATGGTAGTGGTGTTGTTCCTTCCCAGCAAGAAGAGAATGCTACATTTGGATATGATGTTAGGAAAAGGAGAAAGAAGATGTAGATTTGACAATTGCTAGATGGGGGTATGATACAGATGTAGTGTTTGATACTTCTCAATCTTACTATTATTAGCCTATGGTAGATGTTATAGCCTCTTACGGTCCGGGATACAAAGCTGCTTCTATTGATGACTATAGAAGTAAACTTTTGAGCTACTTAATTTCTGAAATTAAAAGTTATTTTGGAGAAAGAAGAATAGATTGGGCTATTTATGTGTGTTTAATAATGTGTAATGGTTGAAAAAATAGGAGACATAAGCCTATTATAAATTTTTTAGTTTATTCTGTAAATGACTTAATGTTTTTAGGTCTATTGATGCATCTGGCCTTATTGAAAATACTGATACTTATATTTGAAATATTTGATAAAGTTGTGAATGAAGTACGCCTAGAAAATATTGTTCAGTTCATTACTGATAATAATTTCTCTTATAAAGCGGCGAGAAGAAGGTTACAAAATAAGTATAATTATTTTTTAGACTTCTTATGCTGCTCATTGCATTGACCTAATATTGAAAAATATAGGGGATACTAATTCCTATCATTGATAAGACTGTGTAGAAAGTTAAAAAAGTAACCAAGTTCAACTATAATAATGCATGGACGTTGAATTTATTGATAAAGGAATTTATTAATGGTAGAAATTTGTGTCACCTGCAGTGACAAGATTTGCAAGAAATTTGTTATCACTTTAGTGTTTTATTATGATGAAGAAAGAGTTAAGACAAATGTTTAAAAGTGATAAATGAGTTGCATCTCAACATGTTAGGTCTAATGTTAGGTTGGAGGTTTCCAGAATTATACTGAAAGATAGTGAATTTTGGTCTCAATGCCAATTTGTTGTTCGAGTTTATAAGCTTTTGATAAGGGTACTCTATTTGGCTGATAGTGATGAAAAGTCAATAATGAGATTTTTTTAATGTCATGAAGCGGGTAAAGGAAGCAATCAAGTCCAATATAAAGAATAGGCCTTTTTTGTATGCATCTTATCTTGCAGTCATCAATGACAGGTAAGAAAGGCAACTTTCTTCATCGTTTTTTATAACTGGGGTGTTTTTAAATCCTAATGTCCATTTCGAATCAGGTTTTACAAAGAATAATGAAGTTAATAGGGAAATATTATTCACTATTACAATAATTGTTACCCATGAGATCATGTAAGATATCTTGAGCTCACAAATGGAGCTTTATAGGCGATTTTTTGGAAATTTTGGAATGCCAATTACTATTCGACAAAAAACAAAACTTTCTCCAGGTATTAACTTTTTCCCCTTTCTTACTTGTTGAAATTAATTATCACTTTATTTTGTTTATAATGCTACTTTTGTTATCTTATGACTAACAATTTCTTAATGGGATCAATTTCGAAGTGATGTTTCAAAATTGCAAAATTTTGCAATCCAAATTTTAAGTCAATGTGTGAGTGCAACAAGTTATGAAAGGAACTGGAGCACATTTGAATTTGTTTATTCCAAGAAAAGGAAGTAGAAGAGATTAAATGACTTGGTCTTCGTTCGTTATAATTTAAAGCTTCAAGAAATGTATGTTATTATTATTATTAATTTAGAAATAATTTCTTATAATTTTTTAATAATTAAATTTTATTGCTTACTAGGACTTTGAACAGAATAAGTAATTCAGTAGATCCAATTTGCATTGATAATATCAATCTTTTGGCATATTGAATTTTTGAGGAACCGAGTTTAGTATATGCGAATGACTTAGAAGATAATATTGAATGAGAAACATCGACATGCCATTTGATGCATTGAATTTGAATAATGAGGCTCCTCTCAATGATGAAATTTTACCAAATGATAGTTGTTGTTAGTGCAATTATAGCTGGTATCATCCCGTAGATGATTGAATGAAGTTTAAGATTTTTGTTTCTCCTCTTCTTTTAATATTACTTATATTTGATGTATATATTAAATTCTAAACATGCAATGCAATTGTAAATGTTCTTGTTCATGTTTCACTTCTACTTGGTTATTTTCTGAACAGAAAATCTTGTCGTAAATTGTAGTAATTTGAGAGTTAAGAATATTTATTGTTCTTTTTATTTGATTTTGATGTAATTATTATTTATTATATGATAAAATTGTAATATTTTAAATACTTTGTATTGTTCTTAATTTTATATTT
>JAJMLV010000005.1:38177812-38203869 GCA_027123465.1 Erythroxylum coca
AAACTCCAACAGCTTCACAATATATCACAAAGATATATAAATGGTATTATATCTGTAATACAAGAAAAAATAAATAGTAAAATTTAATATATAATATTAAAAATAAAAAACAAAGAATAAAAATATATTAAAAATCAGAAAATTTACCTTTAAATTATACTCAAAATTCAGAAGACAGAATCGTAAAATTTTTTGCTGCTAATTTTTGAGTTGGAATACTTTAAATATATATATTGATAAAAATAAAGTAATTAGAAGGTACAAGTATAATTCAATATTTCAGAACTATTTATAAGCGTTTGGACCACAAAATTGCCTTTACTTTAAATTTTTTTTGTTATAATAACGTTATAGTCATTAAATGACTATAACATTATACTATAACGTTAATGACTATAACGTTATAGTCATGAGTCATCTACAAGACTACAACGTTTATCATGCCCACTTGTCATCTACAAGACTACAACGTTAAATGTTGTAAAGTTCTTTAAAGAGGGGGCTGAGGGGCCCCCTCTTATAGAGGGCCCTGCTGGCCCCTGCCCAGGGCCGGCCCTGTTCTTGGAACCTGTTACGGGCTTTAATAGCTAGGAGTCAGCTTCCTTGGTTTTGTTGTGTTGATTTTAACGACATTCCTGCTTTGTATGAAAAATTGGGTGGTCCTCTTCGGCCTTCTCATTTAATTTCGGATTTCCACGAAGCATTGTGTGATGCTTATCTTTCAGATATAATGCAGGTAGGCTCGTCCTTCACATACATCTATAGGGAAGGTTCTACAGCTTGTGTTAAGGAGAAGCTTGATAAAGCATGTTCTAATGCCAAGTGGAGCTCTTTGTTTCGGGATGCTATTTGTTCGGTCCTTGTTGCTCCAATTTCGGATCATTCTACCTTATTGATTGACATCGTTAGCATAGGTTCAGATGGGGTTAATCGGTGATTTCGATTTGACAACTCCTGGCTTTCTGAGTCTGATCTTCGAGAGACGGTTGATAAGGTTTGGTCCGAAGGGGTTACTTTATCTTTCTCAGAGCGCACGTCTTCGACTGTGGATCACATATAGTTATAGGGTAAGTAGAGGAATCGATTAAGGTGGGCTCAAAAAGAAACGATTAAAAGAAGGTTATGAGCGGAACAACATAACATTGACACAGCTGAGGTTCGACGTTTAAAAATACAACGAAATGTAATCTTAGAGGAGGAGGACGTGAGATTAAAGCAGCAAGCTAAACGTTTTGGTTTCGAAATGGTGACAAAAACACCAAATATTTCCATAACAATATCAAAGCCCGTAGAAAGATGAATCGGATCACCAAATTAACTGATGAAACTGCTATTTGTATTCATAGATGGCTATCATCTCTTTAGTGGAGAACTTGAATATAGTCATGACACAAGAAAATAACTGAGATCAAAGCAAAGCACAAATGTGAGATATAACCTAGGGTATAGCATACAATGTCTACTCAAGGACATATAAGTCTCAGGATCAATTTGTTAATCGACATGTCATATACTCCTAACATATATGTGGCAATGTACTCTTGTTGTATGCTGCTTATACTGGTTATTGAACAAGTATGAGCATTGTAGAGTTTTTTGTTTTTTGATTAGATTAAAACTCATCACGTGTGAGTGAGAGATAATAAATTAAATACACCCATGAGGGGTATTATAGGAATTCTACTTTACATAACTGTCAAAGGTAATTAAGGTGTAGCATTTAAAAAAAGAAGAAGAAGATAAAGACATCTTATAATCTAAAGAATGAAAACTTTTGTAGAAGGAGAAATGCAATAAAAGTTCTTTAATTGGTAGAGCTACAACAATAAACCAAGTGTGTGTTTTTGTTTATTATATGCAATGCAAATGATCCTGTTTAACATGATCTCTATGATTATGTTTTATCTTGATTATTTTTAACAATTAGCCTGAATCAAATCAAATGATTATTATATGATTATGTTCTATCTTTCAACTCCAAACTCCAATCATGTCATATTTTATATCGGTGCGAAGATCAGAAAATCACCTACAACTTTCATGAAGAATACAAAAATCAATTTGACTTCTAAGGAAGTCAATTTTTTTCCATCAAAAGTTCTGTCCTCTAATAATCATGCAAAAACCATAACATAAACTTGTAAAAATCATAACTTATTATTCCGAGATCGAAAAAATGCATACTTTATATCAAAATTAAGAGCAAATCAGATCCTTCAATTTTCATGAAGAACTTCAAGGCTAAATTAACCTCTAATTAGATCAATTTTTCAGTCAAAGTTTCAGTCATAATAAAAGTCAACCCTAACACATTTAAACTTTGACTGATCATAACTTTCACTCCCGATATCGAAAAATTACTAACTTTATGGCTACAGAAAGCTCTTAACATAATCTACAAGTTTCATGTAGATCATTTTATCGAATTTTGCCTAAATCAAAAGTCAACCCTCAAAGGCCAAAAAGTCAAACTTTTCAAAAAAAAAGTTTTCATCCTCTCACACTTTCTCTCTTTATTTCTTGATTTTCAACTAAATTTCAATCAACTCATCCACTTTTGAATATTTCTTATTTTCACTCAAAAATCGGGGTCCAACAATATTATTAAATAAATTGTAGGCTTATTTGACAAAGAAAAACATTTACAAATTTTTATTTAACCTTTTTTATCCCTTGAAACTTTTATTTTCCAAAATATCCTTATTGATTTATTATGAATTTTTCTCTTATAACTTTTCATCGCTTGAAATTCTTATCCTTATTGACTTATTATTTTTAGTTGGTTACACACACGTATCATCACGATCTATATAAAATTCAAATATAACTTAAAATATTTGCAAGCTTAAATAACACTACTTAGAGGTTTAAAACAAGGCATTTGGTCCTCATGTGAGGTCACTTTGTACTTATAATATACACCTTAATCCATTTTTACAAAATCAAATGCCAACTCTACATTTTTGTGAAATAATGGCTAATCTATTTCAACTTGAGACAATGGGATTATATTAATCATCTATGGAAAGCTACCAAATCTAACATAATCCTATAAACAGGCTCCAATTTTGTTCATAAAATAACTAATCCATTAACATTTAAGACACATCAATGGAGAAAATCCACGGCATTGACTAGAATATGCAATTATTCACTAAAGCAAAAAACTAATATTATAAGGAGACAATGATTAGCTCATAAAAGGTTTTAGGTAAATCGTCACAATTTATGGATGCCTTTGTCAACACTATCAGCACGCGTCATATGTTTATGTTTCCTCAGCGCACACTAAGAAATGAAATGTGTTAAAATTGCCATAAGGCCCTTGACTCCATCTAAAGAGCCACATAGTTCCCTTATATGCATTGAGACTAGTGCAACAATCTGATCAAAAGAATTTGCTTTACAAGTGAGAAGCAACGACAATTTAGAGAAACTTTTATGTACCATGTCTATTGATTCCTCTTCAACTTTGACGTCAACGTTGAAGGCTTGAGACCTTGACTGGAAGTTCTGATTATGAAAAGAAGCGTTTCCACAAGCATTCCTACAACCAATCTAAGAATGCCTCCAGCAGCACTCTTAAGTAAATAGAAGGAGCAACACCAACATTAATTGCATAAAAAATTGCAAAAGAGAATATTAAGAATGGCTTGTTTGGTACGAAGGAATAAGAATTCTATTCCCTACGTATTCTTCGGTAATTATTAAGCCAACTTTTGGTTTAAAATAAACACGTAATACGCATTCTATATCAATTAGTATTCTTCGATTTCACAAAGTAGGAAAAACAATCTAATACCTATTTTTATCTATTCGACGAATCTGTAATCTTCTTCTACGTTTAAAGCTGGTTAACTTTTTACAAAACTATCCTTGTCTCCTCCCGAAACTTGTTTTTCTTATTCAACCTCCGAAAGTTCTTCCTCTTCTTGACGTTTCAGCGTTCTACCACCAGATTCTAGGTAAGTTATTTGTATTGTTTCGATTGGGTGGGGTTTCGATTGAGTGGGTTTTATGTGGGTATTTCGTCTAGGTATTTTGAGATACCCATTTCTCATCTGGGTATTTCATCTGAGTTTCATCTGGGTATTTCCGATGGGTTTCGATTAAAGCATCGTGTGTTCTTTTTCTATCTTTTCGTTGAGTAATTGGGGCTGAGCTTAATGGAACTAAGCTAAATGATGTTTTTCTTCCCATGTGGTTCCGCCTAGGCCACCATCACCAGTTCGAGAGGGTTCGGAGGAGCGTACATCACCTAGAGCTTCTGTGTCAGATAACGGGCATCTGAGTGCTTCTGAACATGCAGCTGTAATTGATTGATGCCCGAGTTTTCCAATGTAATAGATTTTTCTTTGTGTGTACTGTTTCCACCGTGATTATTGTATCAAATAGTGGGTGTAGGTTTCAAGAGGTTATGTTGAGATAGAAGAGCTTCAAGATACCTCAGAGGTATTTCTTTCTTCTTCTTTGCTATTGTCGTCTTCCTCCTCTTTGCAAGTTAGTGAATTTAAGTCACCGAATTTGTAGAAAACATCATTTGGTGACAAACTTCTTCTGGGTATTTGTTGGGCTCTACTTGTTTGTTGAGAAAAATCTTTGAAAAGTTCAATTGGAAGCAGTTTAGGCAAGCGGATTAGATTGTGTGTTTCAAGACTTCGATTTTTGGAATTTTCTGACTGGAGGGTTGAGTTTGTTCTTTCTTTCTTTCTTTCTTCTTCCATACATTTATGACCTATATGATCTCAAAGATGAAATTTTGATTCCATGTTGGGTGATTGATTAGTTGAAGACTTGGAATATAGAATATCATATCATCTGGTTCTTGAAAAATCAAAATTCAAGTGAATACGGGGATATATGTTTTAAACCTCTCTTGGTTTGTTTCCAGATATTGGTTTGGATCAAAGCATAAACAGAAAATGTTACCATCAAGAATTTGATTTGATTTCACAATCTGAGTATCGTTGTGTTTTGTCCATTCTTTGAAAATTTTTTGTGTCTTCTTCCTAGTCATGTGGATGCCATTGACCAGGAACTTTGCTGGTTTTTGGCTATCGTGATAGGCAGAGCGAGTGTAGCTTTTGTCAAAATGCATGAATCAGAACTTCATGTAATGTGGTTCGAATCTTATTGCAAGCATGAGTTCTTGCTCATGAGGATTTGTCTTACTTCACTAACAACTTTTTGGAGAATTTCAACTCCATTAAAAAACTCAGACTAACTGCCAAAATTGCGTTACTTCCATGTTTAATTCTTAAAAGGAGTTTTCACCACAGGCCAATCAAGTATCTATGCAGAATATACATTATAGATAGATCCATTTAGTTTGTATTATTATTATTATTATTATTATTATTATTATTATTATTATTATTATTATTATTATTATTATTATTATTAATAAGAATAATAATAGATAGAAAATTTACAACAATGATTAATAATAATAATAATAACAATAAACAATAATTAATAATTAATAATTAATAATAATAATAAAGTTAATAATAATAATAATAATAATAACAATAATAATAATAAGGATATTTTAGTCTTTTTGTTACTTATTCCTTTCTTATTCCAAGTTTATATTTTCAAACCAAGCATTGGAATAGAAATTCTTTATCTATTCCATTCCTTAAATCAAACAAAGTAATACTCATTCTTTTCTATTCCTCATCTTTTTTATTCCTAAGAATAACTATTCTATTTCCTATCTATTCTATTCTTTGAACCAAACAGGCCATTATATCATTTGCCTTCTGCTCCTCTGTAGGAAACTATGTCTAAGATTTCCTCCTTTTGGCCTTATCATTTGGTTCCATTATTGAGATGGACGTGAATCAAGTAAGTTGGAAATACTAATTTTTTTCTAATTTCATCAGATCCAGAAATGATGTATACGAGATATCAACGAGTGAGACGAATTTCAACGCTTTTGCCTCATGTTTTGCAAGGTTATGATTTTTCTGATTGTTGTGGATATTGAACGTATTAAACGATTATTGCTTCAATCTTGTATATTTTTGGTTCCAGGTAGTCATCATTTAAAGCCATATAGAGCCATTGTAAACCTCTCAGTTCTCTGTGTGATGCCTCTAGCCAGCTCAATTGATAATGGGTTTAGTGATTTGAAGAGAGTAATTCAGTCTCAGAGGTAATTAGTAGATACATAGTTGTTGCTATTTGCTTATTGTGTTTGTTTAGTTCTTTGAAAAGAAACTTTGTTCAAAAGAATATTTGATTAGCACTTTTGGGCCTTGAATTATGCATAGTAGTGACTTTCAGGTACTCTACAAGAATGGAGGTTTCAAATGAGTATTGTCTTAAAGAAGCCAGTGGCATATTATCTTTCATTGAGTCTACCTTACATGAGATTCAAGGTTATTCTTTTTGAAATTAATGAATATTTATATTTAATGTTTCCTCTTTTTCCTCTTTTTGTTTTTAGTCTTTTGAGTGTTAGAGTTGCACTTGAAAGTCAATTAAACTTTTATCTCTTTGTGCTCTTGAAATGATTTCGCAGGGCTAAATCACCATTGGTTTAATTTAGCTGAGGAAAGAATTGATTCTTTAAAAAAAGGAGGTACATTTTTAGTTCTGGCCGGCCAGTTGCTTGAGAATCCTCGTATGGTTGCTATGCTTGAGAAAGTGAAGTCAGTTCAACAAAGGTAGTAAATTGTTCTTACTTCTCCTTGGTTGTACTTGGACAAGTTAGTTACAAAAATTGTTTCTCCTTCATGATGATGTCTCTCTTGTCCCAGATTTCCTCAACTTAATGTTATAGGCTTTCATTCTGGAAGTTCAATTAGCTCTACTGGTGATCAAGCTCTCCTGCTTCGGTTGACAATGTCGGAATTTATCACGTTTCCTATTTTGTGGTCTAACAAGAACTTTTCAAAGGTGAGCTATTGATGAATTAAGTGTTGTTAGCCTTGGACTTTGGATCTTCTTTTGGAACATGAAGATCTTTAGATAGGTAGGCAGGCTTAGGATTGATTGGATATCAATATTGATTGATGGAGTGTTTTTGATGTTTCTGTCTAGAGAATTCACTTTTTTTTTTAATTGCTTGTTGTATAAGTCACTTTATTATTGGAAAATTATGTTTTCACAATATTCATTCACCTGGTTATTCCTTAAGTGTCTTAGTAATGAACTCTATAGCCATATGTTGTTCTTGTATCTTAAATTTGCACTCTGTTTTTACAATTTTGCTAATTAGTATTTTATGGATTCAGATAGAAAATGGGGCATTCTATGTGTTGTTCAGAGATTTTAGGAATCCAGCTATTTTCAATGAAAACTTAGAGCTTGAAATGCTTAATAAAGGTAATTCTTGTGTATATTGTTCTCTTGTAGAAGTAATTCCCCTGTAAACATTCTAATTTCTCTTTTCTTACAACTGCATACACTTTGTTGTGAATGCTCTGTTATATACTGGTATGTCTCTGTTACCACCATTTAAGAAGTTAATCTAGTGGATAGGTCTGTGCTGTTATTTTGGAAATTTAGTGACTGGTTTATCAATCTACCTATTCCAAAAAGAAATTTGCTTCCCCTTTGTTGGGTTTGGGTCTAGGTGCAGTTAGGCAATTTCTGTTGGAGGACCTAATATCTGCATCTCCACTTGTGCAAGCATATCGTTCCAGGTTGTTATCTTTAGCTTAATATTATTTTGCAGCCGTTTTGAAGCTAAATGAGCAAGTTGATGGGAACCTTGATGAGGAAAATCGTAGTTTGCGCTGCTTAAAAGGCACTTGGTCTAAACAGTCAGAAACCATAACAGAACCAAATTCATGCTCATTGTTGCAGAACTTATTTCTCTACTTCCCAGGTATGAGCTTGCTTATGATTTTTTGACTTGTACTGTTGTTTTTTTCATTTGTTGCAAAATAACAGATATTTGAAATTTGCTTAAGACTTTTCAAGACTGCATGCCAATTCTGTGCTTTAAATCAAGTACAGACTATAGAATGCATCTTTAACTGTTAAATGACTATATGTTGATGGTTGTACAGGTTGTGTGGAGTTCGTGCTCTTATAGATCTGAATGATCAGAAAACTGTTGCACTCATTTATGTATTTGCCTTATTTGGATGTTCACTAGCTAGCAATTCATATTCTAGAACTGCGATTAAGAGCAAAGCTCAAGATAAAAGGATTTTTGAAGTAAATAAAAGACTTGCTCATTGTCTATCTTTAAGCCCATTAATAATGGAAAATGCACATTATGCTATTCAACCTCATAGAAAATTTTATTGCTAACCCTAGACCAAGCTCTTCAATACGGAATTAGCATGTAGTAGGTCCTTGTTGTTATATCTATTTGGAAGTTGTTATATCTATCTGGAAAAGGCAAGTGCTCAAATGCCATTTATATGCTTTTAGTATTTTGATACATAGAAGAATATGTTTTGCAAATCGTTTCCATCTTGATATGGACAGGTTGCATCTCTGCTGATGAAAATGGGAACAGGTTGTTCCTCTCTGACAGCAATCATCATCGTGTCATCATACTCGACGGCAATGGAAAGATCCTAGACTGTGTATGTATGATAAATCATATGAGTTCAATCAAAATGAGCGGTATTTTTTTTATATATAAGTTGAGAGTGGAATTGTGTGGTGTCCTTGAGAAGTATTCTTTAAAAGCATTGAGAGTGTTTGATACTTCACTGGAAATATAAACTAAGTAGGATTGACCAATGATTAAAAAATTTAATCGGCTTAGCTGGTTCAATCGTAAAATTCTTGAATCGTTTAACTTTTTATTTTGGTTTTTAACTTTCTAGTTTGATTTAATTTAATAATTCTTGTTGTTAAAAACTGTTCAGTTTATTAATTAATTGATCAATTTTTATAAATTAATAAGTTTTTATAAACTAAAATTAGAATAAATTAATTAATTTCATTTAGTAATCTCTTTTAATAATTAAACTTTAAATTCTTCAATAGATAAGGACAATGTCTTTTAATCATATTTTCAATTCTTTAATTTTATTCAATCTTTAATCGGTTTTATGATGGTCTAATATCGGTGAACCTTTTAAATCTTAAACTTCATGCCTTATTGGTTTAACTTATGATCCAGTTTTTAAAACATTGAAATTTACAAATAAACATAGGAAGAACAATCTTAAGAAATATAATTTATTATGTACTGTGAGGTTATATCATTCAACATGTTTGCTACCTTATTTCTAGTGCCCACTAGGTGAAAGACTTCAAGGATGCAGGAGCATTCTCAATTTCAATAGTTTTATTAAGTTTTCCTCGTTTAACACACTTATGTTATCTTTTTTCTATTGAGTACAATATGGTTGATGGCTAGGGTTGTAAGGAGTTGACGATCCTAGTGCAATTAGGAGTTCTATTTTAAATAATACAAATAAGTAGCACCTGCTCAATCACGGTTCAATATTAGTTTTTGTTTCAAACCTAACTCTTATTTCTGTTCCGTCTGAAAAATTGCTTGTATTCCAGCCCTAGTTTGTTAAAAGTTGTTACTCTAAATGTTTCTCTACATTTAATTTGGATCCTGTTTAACGGGTATTTAACCAAAGTTATTTGGCTTTCCTTTTGCTTCTATAATCATTACAGCTTTTGACTTATTTTATCTATATGTCAGATTGGTTCTTCCCCTGGGTTCGAGGATGGAGACTTTGAGTCAGCCAAGCTAATTCGTCCAGCAGCTTCATTTTACAGTGATACCGAAGATTGCCTATATGTTGTTGACTCAGAGGTGAACATCTAAAGTGATGTGTCAATATAGAAATGCTTGAATGTTCGAATAATCAATATTTTATGTTTTTCCTGCAATACAGTGTGAATTGTAAGCTTTTTGGTAGTTGAGGTGGATTTCATTTTACTGAGTGGTTTCTGAACTTATAATATAGCACTGACAGGAATTTTAATTAGACGGGCTTGCATTTATCTAGCTGCTTAAAGTTTAAGCATCAAATTGCGTGTCAAGTATGAATGTTGGTAGTTGTGAACTACATATTCTACCGAAGCATTCTCTAAGGTTTGTGCTGGCAGTAATTTTGAAATTCTTTGACTGATACAACATTCACTGTTATGACTTCTCCATTCTCTTGTGGATATGCGTGCTTCTGTTAGTTTTCTGTCTTAACTTTCAATCAATGAAAGAAAATTAACCATTATTTATTTTCCTGATGATCATCTTTCAGCTGATTGCTTAAACCTCTTTGTATTATTATTCTCTGGAAACTTTTTGAAATGATGTTATTTATATTGTAGTGGAGGATAGCTATATTCTCCTTTGTTTTGACATTATTTCAATATTGTGCTTGACTTGGAGCTCACCCTTTTATTAATTTGCCTATCACTGATTTTGCTGTGTGACCCTCATCGCAGAACCATGCCATCAGGAGAGCTGATATGGAGAGACGAGTTTTAGAGACAGTTTATCCTTCTAGCATCAGAAAAAAACAGAAGAGTGTATGGACTTGGATTGCAAATAAGCTGGGTTTTGGGAAGAAGTCCAAAGCTGAATTTGAAGAGTTCAGCTCCCAATCACTGGTTTTTCCTTGGCATCTCTTGAAATCGATGGATAATGATTTCCTAATCATCAGCCGCAGGTGAAGAATTTGTTTTATCTTGATGATCTTTAAAGATGTTCTGTAGTTTTGTTTGTTTTTACTGATGAAACTTATTTAAAGAGTTCATTAAAATTATTGACTTGGAGGTTACCGATGAAAAGATGGACTTGTTTTCATCATTTTCAGAATATAACACCGTCATGCATCTTTTATTTATTCTCTCTTGAGCATGCCAGAGGGTGAATAAGATGGTCATTTTTCTTGAGGTAAAGACTAGTCCTAGATCCTGATAATATTTCTCTGACCACTCATTCAATACATTGTTAATGTTATTTTGTTGGAGGCTCAAGTGGTTATTGACTGCCTCTTGCACTTATTCCTCAAATCCCACCAACCTCCAAGTCAAGGGAAAAGGTTCTGGCCCATGGAATCTAAGTGTGCTTAAGGAGGCGAACATTTTCCCAATAATGCATGACATCAAAAAACTCACTCTTCCTTAAAAAATTCAGTTTTTCATTGTTAATTGGACAGTTAAGTAATTATTGTTCTTCATTGTTAATTGGAAAGTTGAGTAATTATTATTGCTCAGCTTTAACAGTCTTGATTGATTTTAAAAGAGTGAATTTGGGATCAGGCATAGAGCAGCAAATCTCAGAATCCAAGACCTTTTCTCTTTTAGAAAACCCAATCATAGAAAATTCTATAGACGTTCTTGGCTCTACTCAAAGCAGATAGAAAAGGGTCTAAAATGACATGGAGGGCTAATGAGCAAGGATTTTTGAGTTACTAGATTATTCTGATTTTTGACCTAAACCAGAATATTGAAAAATGATTCATGGAGGGGTAATGAACAAGGATTTGTTAGTTACTAGTTTATTCTGATTTTTGACCTAAAACAGAATATTGAAAAAGGATTCATGTAATGAACCCCAACAAACTTGAAATGACATTTTAAAATGAAAATCTGTCACTTGAGATGACTGGAACTAACAAGGAAGAGCCAGTATTCTAATTGATTTAAGCTTTAGGAGCCAAAGCTCTCGGATTTTCTGTAGGTTGTGGGGAATGGCTTTGTATTGAATGCATTCAGTTCCTTTCTAATGTGTTCAATTTCTGACCCTGTTTGAAGGTGCTGTGAGTTTGAATGATTACTATCTTGTTCTCACCTCAATGCATTGTTAGTATTTTTTTTAGCATTATTGTCAGAATGTTAGGATTTTTACTTCTATTGGCAGCTTTGAAACTCTATGGATTATGGATTTGGCTTCAGGAGAGATTAAAGAAAAAATTGAAGGTTTGGAATTGCTTCCTAACTTTCCTTTGTTTCCAATATTGGTCAATCATTTATGGTTAGCATTTGCTTTCACATTCTGTAAAGGACACTCGAACATTATGGAGATTTGTGGACTGTTGATCATGGAAAAAGAATCCATATTGACACAGATGCCAAGAAATTGGTTCCAAGTGCAAACTGATACCAACTGTTCACTAAAATGGCTTTCATATGCTAGTCTCTTACCATCCCTAACAACTTTTCAAGATCACATAGTGATGTGTGACACAGGTAGGAAACAAGGCAAACTTATTTTCCTTTTTCCTTTTTTTATTCATCCATTTTTGTGGTTTAGGTCTATTCCTCATCTCTCCGATTATTTCTATAAGTTGCACAGAGGGTACTGAAGCTAAGTAGAGAAGCTGGAGCTTGTTCAACCATCCCGTTTTCAAATTTTGGGATCCTTGGCTTTCCTTATTGGATATCCTTTCCTCTAGAGAGAGTTTATTATGTGTGAGTATAGAGTTTATTATGTGTGAGTATATGTTTATATTGTTTCAAATTGGTCGGTAGTTCTTTGACAAGCAATAAATCCCCTCCAAATAGTCCATGAATTAGCCTCTGCTATTCTGGCTGTGGTGAGAGTTTTATGTAGACTTGTGTAATTTTTAGAACCTTCATCATGCAAGTTGGTTTGGGTGTTTTTACAGCGCTGGAGCCTGCAAAACATTCATCGATAACATTCAATGTTTCACCTTGTTGCCAGGTAGCATATGTTTTTTCTGCATTATTATAAGGAGTAATTTTGGTTCCTTTACTTTCGTATGTAGTTTCATTGCTAATGATTCCTCCAAAAATCTTGAAATATTTTTCCTTTCGTCTGTAACAGGCAGGATTGACATACGGTTGAACATAGATATCCCTATTGGTTCCAAGCTTGTTGAACCATTAAGCGAAGAATGTATACGGCGGCAAGCAAGAGGGGCTGCTATTGAAGTCCAAGGAGTAGAGGGCACAGTAGGATCCTCGAATAAGGTTTAATATTGCATTCATTTCTTTCCATCATTTGATGTTTTTTATTTTTGATATCTGTTAAGCTTTTGTATTACTGCAACTTACATGCATTGTATACATTTGCAGGTTGGTGCTGCTCAGCAGTGGTATGACGAACTGGATAATCTCGCTTTTGAAACACCTGAACCAGAAATAAATGTTGAAGAGGAACATACAACTTTGGATGTGAAATCTCAAGATGGGCGATTTCACATTGATTCTGCTGTAAATACTAGTCCAGGAGCTAGCGAGGTAGGCTTGATCTAATTGGTCTTCCAAGCTTGTAGAATTTTATGTTTTTCATGTGGAGCTAGATTTCAGTGCGAAGAATAATGCCTTGGACAGGGTTAAAATTTTGTGTTCTATCCTCCTAATGTCCAGTGCATTTGACCATGGAACAAAGAGGAGTTGAGTGGATGAATCTATTCAACTATGTTGGTCAACTACATTGATTTTCATATTAGATTTCTTTCATTAATAATTATATGTTTTGATATATATACATAAAAGCCATATTTCCCTTTAGCTGGTGGTGAGGAAGACTGCAGCTTTATGTTGGTTCGTCTGTCTGCCTGCCTTTCCCTTCTTTTGCATATTTGAATATAGCCACATAACATTCTAACAGGTCCTGATGATTCTTCTTTTGAAATTCACGGTTTAAAACATTGCTGATTTCTTCTTTTGGTTTGTTTTATAACAATAGGTGGTTGTTTATGCGGCTGTGTATCTGAAACTTGAAACACATCCAGAGTATGAAGAGACTCAGGAGGAGTATGCAGCTAGGATAGCTGATATCTTGAACCCAGCGAGAAGTGGGGAAATGGAAAGAGATTCATGTATTCAACTCTTGTTACAGTCACATGGTGATTTGAGGGATCTCATATTTATGAGACCTTTACATGTCAGGGTAAAACTAGAAACTCTTGACCACCCAAAGGCTGATAATACGAAAAACATTGTCTTAACCAACTCGGCTGTTGAAGTTAATGTATCACTTTAGGCATGATAGATGAGATAATGGTGTTTCGGATTTGTTCCAATGCCAATGTTAGACAGGATCACTTGTGAGAGTTGAATACGCCTGATGATGCCTGATGATGCTTCAATGCCGATGAAATTCGTTTTGGTGAGATTCATCAAGGTAACAATTGACCTACATTTTGATTCAAATTTTAAGGTTGGATTGAATATGCCTATTGTTGGATGGGAGTTGGAGAAACAGAAACTGGATATCAATTAGATGCCAAAAAAAAAAAAAATAGCGAGAAGAAAAATTACAAAGGAAGAGAGAAAAAGCCAGAGGGCGTGGAAATTGAAAAAATCGTTCCTTTCCCCTTGCACATTGTTATTGTATGCATATTGTGTCTTGTGAAGTCTTTACGTTCTCGTTTGTTTTGAAAATCTGAAGGACATGGCAAAAGAAAAGGGCGAGAGCCAAACTTGGAAGTTCACTTTGTTGATTTCTGGATAGATTACAGATCTTGAAATAGCTGTAATTCCATAGAACACAGCATTCATATGTCTCTAGGCATATCGTAGCCGCTAATAATTAACCCGTTTGTTAGCATATATGCGGCTAACAATCAACCCGTTTGTCGAGCATAGTTTTTCGAAATCTTTCCTTTTTGCCTTCAGTTACATATGAAAATGACTTGTAAATTTTATTATGACCGTCTCTCGTTGGTTGTCCGGACGAGGGCCATTAGCATCCATCGTATGTTGAGACAGTAGGTTCCGTATAACAGAACCACTTGTGATTTCTTACCATTCTTGGAAGTTCTTTCAGATCAGTTGAGTTTCTTCTACAAATGACTTCCTAACTTTTTCTTTTTTGGTTTCGCTGATTGAAATGTCCGTCACTGTTTATTGATAAAATGTTAACAGTTCTAGTCTCATGTTGACCATGGTTCAGCCCACGTTTGCTGTATCCAACGCAACTTGGTCACATATTTGCCAAGACATAAACTTTGTTGGTTTTTACTTCTGGGTTGAGTAAGGCTGATGTTTGTTAACAGTTATTAATTCTCATATTCGTAGCCACCACCATTATCGTGTAGCTGGATTGGAAACATCATCGCCAACCCTTGTTATTAATCGAGTGAATTCCTCGACTTCTAACCTTCATTATACTCTTCCACGATATGTATACAAGCAATGGCTTTTGATGACATTTATATATTTACCTTCTACTGGATTCTGATATCTGCTAAAAGGCCTTCGAGTTCAGCCTGTGAACAATTCCATATGTTTATATCAGATTTCAGCTTGTTGAACTTGGGGGGTCGAAGTAGGCCTTATTGGAGGTACATTTGACTTGGCCGCGTAAGAGTTTCTGGGCACTTGCACAAACTATATTCTTGAATCAAAGAACATAATAAAATTTTTGAAAAATGAGTTGCTTTTCGTGTTTTTCATCTCATGGTATCAAATCTGTCCGGAGGACTCGTAGCAACAGGACAGCAATAAAGAACAATACAATGCCTCCCAGCCTTGGCCTGGTGCGTACATTTGTAGCGCTGCCTTTCTGACGCTTGTATGCATTCTCATGTTTTCAAGTTCCATTATTTTTTGTCCATAAAACCTCATATTTGACGTGTTTTTGATTGATATTTGATACTTTTGTTGTATATGTAGTACTTAATGTGCTCCAAGTGTGTTTATAAGTTATAATTGCCTTTACAAACTTAAAAGAAAAGAATTTGTGCATAAAACTAAGAAATGAAGCATAGAAGTGATGAGCAGCTGTGCACTCCTCTCAAGCCATGCAATTTCACGATTTTTAGGCATTTTGGTTGTGCACGGTCATGTATTAGCCTGTGTAACTAAACGTCCAGTTACACTACAAGAAAATAATAAATTTGCGATGGAAAAACAACGACGGAATACAAACTCTCATTGTTTACTGACGAAAAACATAACAACGTTGGTAATTGTGTTGAGAAAAATTAACTTTAGCGACGGAATAATACCGCCAGCAAAATGGAAGAATATAATTGCCATTACCGACGGAATAAACATTTTCGTCGGTAATATTGACTGAAAAAATTAGTTTACCGACGGGAATAATATTGTCAGAAAAGAAGCGCGGGGATCGAACGTAAGTTAATGTATTCTGATGTTATCGATGGAAATTTCCGATGGTATATTCCGCCAGTAAATTGCAAAACCTATACGACTCCGTGTGCTTGCGATTGAATGTTATTAATTTAAAGAAAACAACGTCATTTGTGTTTAACAACAAACGATGTCGTTTTGAAAACGTTATAAGCTCCTAGCCCCTCCCCACCGTTGGCTCTCCATCTCTGTTCTCCTCCCTGCTGCCTCTACTGGGTTTTCTCCTTCGGTGAGTCGTCGTCTGTCGTTGTCGACGTGGTGGAACGGTGGTGGTGCATCGGAAGTGGTAGGCACTGTTGTTGTTTTCGTTCCCACCCCCACCCGTACGTATATATGCCGTTAATAATGTCAAATTTTTTTGTGTTTGTTTGACTTATTTATTTGGTATGTTTGAGTCTTTTGTGAATAGGTAACAACATTTTAGGTTGATATGTGTGTATTAGAAGGTTAAGTTCTCAAATTTGTGTTTGAAGCTGGGATGATTTGTTGATGCATATGAGGTGTTTGATGAAATGCCTCATATGCATTTTGGTTAATTTGTGAAGATGAAGTTCCTTTCTTTATTTCTAATTTTGTTAATTTGTTAAATAGAAATATGAATCAATTTTTAATATTTGTACTTACTTTATTTATATCATTAATTCATTTAAAAGCATTAGTAAGATTTATAATAATCATGAACTAGTGAGAAAATGTCTTAGGTTTTTATCAAAGGTTTAAGTACATTGCTGTTAGAAGAGTTAGTTAGATCACTCATTACCAATAATATGTATATGAATGAATTGTATGAAGAGGAATTAGCTCCAAATATAAAATGTATGGTGTTTAATACCTTTAGGATGAGAAATTTTATAATGATGATAATTTCACAAGTGAAACTAACAAGGATGATATAAAGGTCATCACAAAAAATCTAGAAATTCATAAAGAAGAAAAGCAAAAAATAATTAAAGAAGAAAAAGAAAGCACTTAATTAAGGTCACATAGGATGACGCTATTAGTTTAAAAATTCAAAACTTTGAAAATATAAAGACAAGTACATTTTTTATGGCTAATAATTTCAAAGCTTTCTTTTCCTAAAAATTTGATGATGATAATGATAATTGTAATATTGAGTATACTTATATATTGAGTTAGTTGAATGCTTGAATTTCTAGAGATGAAAAGATTAAAAAGGAAAATTTTTTCTTTCAACCATAAAGAAATTTTAAAGCTTTTAGATACATGTATGAATGAAAATTAACAAAATTATGACATACATAATATGATAGAATCTAAGGGTGTAGTTATTGAAAATGATAATGAGTATGATTTTTTGCATGAAAAAGAGACATTGAATAAGGAGATCAATAAAGACAATTTATGTTTATAATTATGAGCCACGACCTTAGTTATCACATGGGTATATAACATTTGGTATGAAAACTTAAATGCTCATACATTATCTTCTATTTATGAAAGAAAAGATTTTGTACTTTTATGTATAGTTTACATTCTAAACTTAGAAAAAAAGGTTCAAAAGCCAAAAATCGGTATAAATTTCATGCAAGATCCAACCAAAAGAGCATGCAATATTCTTTTTATTCATATAATTCTCTTTATCATCAAAATGACATGATACAAGCTTATTGTCATCCTAGGCCCTATAAGAAAAAAAAGAAGAATGACATTTGCTTAAACATCACCATAGGTCATATTTTATAAAAAGAAGCATGTAATATGTTACATCTTTTGTTAAGACTCTAATAGTTCTTTAAAATTTTATAATGGTTTTGCATTGTGTAAATGCATAAGGATGGTTAGAAATATGTTCTAAGTTATGAGATGATACATATAGATGGGAGTCTATTTTTAAAAATTAGCGATATGTACATTCTTGAAAATACCAAAGATACTCTTAGAAAATAAGTCTAAAATATATAATTGTTCAAACTTTAATTTGACAACATAATTGGATGCATATCAAATTTGACTTGAGTTCAAGTCTAAATGCAATTGTTTTCTCCTCTTTACATCCCTCTTAGTACATAAGCAAAGATGAAGTAATTCTATTCTCACCATTCCATTAGAATTCTTTTATTTGAAAGTCAATTTTTGTCTAACAATTAGATGAAACAATTATAGATCTTTATGAGTTTCCTAACATGTGCTTATTTAGTTGATATAGTTACGTTGTCTGTGATACTTAGACTTATTGTTTTTGTTTTGCTAATGTTAGTGATGAATGATCAATATAAAAGGGTAAAGTGAACAAAAGAACTAATTAAATAAATTAAGCAATCAAATGATGAAAAAAATGACCCAAATGGAGCACATATACAATTCAAAAGAGTTTCAAGATCATTTAAGCCAAGTTAATCAAGAATAAAAAAGAATGAAGTCACTCTATGTATTAGTCATTATGATTTTTTTTTGCAACCTTATCTTAGTTATTTCAAAGAATTAGAGTTATAATCATTAAATGATATTTTACATGTAGGATATATCACATATACTTTTACTAAATTATTATAAATCAATTTAAATTACTTGAGATACACATTATTAGGTTTTTTTAAACTTAGAACAAAATTTGTAAAGGATTCCTTTTCACCCATGACAAAGAAGATGTTATATAGATGGTTCATCCTATTCCATGAAAGCAAGAAGATATTAAATTTCTAAGTCAAGTTTAGAGAGTGAATATTGATTCTGTTTTGGTTAAAGAGGAGTGGACATTGCTATCTATATGATTCAATTTCATTCTCTTTTTAACCAAGATTGTCGATGTATATATAAATCCAATTTCTTTGAAGATGACAATCACATTTATTGAAAAATTATGATAAAATACTTCATTTTAATTAAAGGGATTGACATTTAGAGAATTTTAAAAAATGGTCCTTATATCCCAATGAAAACAATAAAACGAGATAACAAATATTATTATCTATCTTACATGTTAGCATTTTTTGCGTGATCTTTGGTTATACCTTTGTTATCCATATTTAGTATAAGTCATTCTCTTTTCACATCTTTTTCATTCTCAATAACAATATGATACAACCAACCTTCGCAATGGAATTTCATGTCTTACACACCAACCAGACGAGCTATATATGCCAAGTGGTCCAATCACAACGCAACAAGTTTCAAGGCCTAAACGAGCAATGCAAGTTTTTGTTCAAGCCTAAATCACAAGTCAAGTACATGAGGAGGCCGAAACATCTATAGAGGAACACCAAGGCACGCCTAAGCTTGTGACTTTATTAGAGGAGGAGTTGGAAGAAGCTAGCACTTAGCCATTTAGGCCCATTTTTGATAATTTGGGCTTATTATTTATTATCTCTTATTTTAGGCCCAATGACTTATTTATGGGCTATTCTTTTAGTTAGTAGCATATGCTTTGTTTGTCTGGATTATTTTGAGACTTATTTGTTTTAATGTGTTTAGCTCATTCATAAAAAGACTTGAATCATATTATGTTCAATGGGCTAGATGCTCCTAGATTTGTTAGGATTAGCCTAGTTTGCATTAAATGGGCTTGCAAACCCATTCCTATTAGGGTTAGGACTTGGTCAAGGTATTTATACCTTATTATAACCTTGTAACCCTAGCTTGGATGATTAGTAAAATTTCAGAATTGAGTTCTTCAAGTGATGAGTGATTGTCTTCATGATTACTTCAAGAAATTGATTTGCATCAATAAGTAAGTGTTTGCAACGTAAATTGATTTCTGATTTCTTTGGGATTGGGTCTCAAACTTATGATTTGAGGTTTGATCTAGTATGTTCTTGGAATAGAAAGATTAGGGTTTTAATTCAATAGGATTAGGGGGTTTTAAGAACCTTGTTTTTTTTGGGATTTCCGTATCAGAATTTGTCTTCTCCCATGCTAAAAAATTGAAAAATACCGTCAACTTCTTTCACGCACCTTCTGCACTAACTAGTAGCAAATACAAGAGCAAAATGTCGTTGCTCAAAGTCCAACGAGTCTTTATGCCCAATCCCAACTAGGAATGTCAATTTTAGTTTGTCCTGGGTTGACCAGCCAGGAATGTGATGCTTTTAATAATTGTGAAAGTGTTACCTTATAATGAGCTTTATCAAGAATTGGAGGAGATTTCAAGTGAAAAATAAAAAGAAAACATAATTATTAGTTAGGAATAGCTAAGCACATGAACGTGTGCGAACTTATATCCTTCATTTACCACATAAAAATGAAGACATGGTCATATAAACGGCCTGGATTGTGATTATACGATAGATAGAATTTTTATAGTTTATTATAGTCTAAGACATAATTGTGTCTTAACTCATGCCAATATCCTAAAAAGTTACAAAAAGATATTTGGCTTAGGACAGGGGCATGTTGGAGCCCGTGTTGCCCTATAGAAAGTATTAAGAAGATACACAACATGGAATACAACTGTTTACCAAACCATGTCTTAAGTGATTTCAATTTAAAAAATATTTTGTCATTCTTTTATATTATAAACCTATAGTTAGCTGCAAGGAGGTGCAAAAACCCTCAAGAGATTATTTCCAAAGTTGTTTTTAATAGATAAAAGGATTGGAGATCATCTAAATAGATTATAGTCAATTGGAAGAAGAAGATTTCATCTAGAATTCTTTATATCTTAATGTCCTTTATTTTATCATTTGTGTTTGTCAATGAAAAAATAATTTGTGGGTAGTTTGTTTATATGTTTAGAAGAAGAACCCTATGATTATTTTTGTTAAGGATTGATTCAATATTATTTATGAAGTTTGATCTATTTGAGCGAAATATCTTTGAATATTGTTAATATAAATTTAAACATACTAATGATTAGAACTAAAATTAACTCATATCATGACGATTTGAAATAACATGCATGTGAGTGGATCATGGTTTAGAGATTAGTTGTATGCGGTGCTATATTAGGCTTACATAAATTTTGAGGTGTTAAGGTCAAATCTTTATGGAAATTCGTATAACCTAATGCATTTTTTAGAGTTTTAATTGGATAGAGTTATCAATTAGTCAACTTGATAATACGTGATTATGTCTCAAGAGAGAGTAATTTCATAACTTAGAAATTTCGGTTAGTCCAAATTATAAATACTTCCTAAGTTTGTTTAATCTTGATGGCAAAGATGATGCTAAGGGGAATCCTTGTCTAAACTGTTTCTAAAATTGTCTAATCGATTATTTTCTTAAATTTTATTTTATTCTAATTCTTTATTTAGATTTATTTATTTATTTTATCTATCTGTTTTTACTTCTTTAACTATTTAGTAATAGAAGAGTATTTTAAACTATTCTAACTTCTTTATTGATCGACCCTCTATTCATTACTATATTGCTTATTAACAGAAGGTACACTTACTTTAGGTTGTGAGTAAATATTTTGTGAAAAGGAAATATTTAGTAATAGAAACCAACATATGATAATGACATTGTAATTTTTCAAATTCATGTTACTTTTTGTACAACATATGAAAGTTTATACAAGGATTTTCAAGTGTATGAGTGGGAAAACTTAGATGAACACGATGGAAATCCTGATCTTTCTTGTATTTTAAATCAAATAAATGAGGAAGGGCTTTTTCATCAATTAAGACAAGTACACCAAAAAAAGCTATCACACATTTTGGGAAGGATCAAGCTAAGTTATTGGGAACACCCATAAGTATCATAAGTAAACTCAACAAGGATGAAGAGGGAAAGGCAATTTATTAAAGTTTTACTAATTTATGATTAGCAATTTAGTTTATCACATCACAAGTAGGCTCGATATTATGTTTAGTGTATGTGTATGTGCTAGATTTCAATCAAGTCCTAAAGAGTCTCATCTTTTAGCCATTAGAGTGCTTATTAGATATTTGTGTGGTACAATGTCATTAGGAATTTGGCTTCTTGATCATACATTCTTTGATTTGGTTGACTATTCAGATAGGACTTATATTAGTAGTCTTTTAGACAGAAAGACCACATATAATACTTGTCAATTCATAAGCAATTCAATAGTTTCACAAATTTAGTAAGAAATAAAATTCGATTGTATTTTTAATCGCGAAGATTGAATATGTGGTGGCTAATACTTGTTGTGCACCAATTATTTGGTTTAGGTAACTAAACCAATAAGAAAAATTTTATATAATTAAGAGAGAATTAGGCATCATTGTTGGGAGTCTATTCGATTAGGATCTTCTTTAGTGCTTAAATTTGTTTTTGAATAATATTTCTTTGATCTATTAAATGTTTTAGTATTTTAATATTAGTTTGGATGCTTTTTAAATTGAAATTTATGATTTTAGGTAACACTAGTGGACTAATATATAGGAGTAGCCAAAAAGTTTCTTAAGATAGTCATTTGTTATATATACTATTAAGTTATTAATGTTTAGTCAATTACATCGGTCTATCTATACATTACATTGATCGATCAATGCAATTAAAGGTTTGACTAATATAGTTATTTTTAAACACCTTTTCCCCCTCTCCCTTGTCTATCTCATCAAAAACCTATAAGAAAAAACCTACATCTATGCCTTTGAAAATCATTATAATTCATTATACCATTTTTCATCACTCTAATCTCTCCATTTTGACCTACTACAATCTCCTTTATATTCATTCAACTTTTCAGAATTTAACCGTGGGTTAGTACATATTGTTGAACCTCTATTTCATAACTTTTTTTTCCTTCTTTAACATTTGTCGTCTCTAGCAAGTGTTAGTCGGCACATAAAGAATCAATGGACTCTTCTGCACGTTTAGAACCAAATTCTATTAACACCTATTTGCATGGCCTCCAGTTCATTACGGGTTACAACTCTAACCCTTTTATGAATTATAGAATTATAAGCTTCTTCTTAAATAATTAATTTCCATTGTTTTCATTGTCTGTAAACTACTAATGCATTCAATTTCATGAAAATCCATTTAGATTGTATTAAATTGGAAATCCCATTAACGTAGAGTTTGACATTGGAGATTTCTTGATTTCTTGAAAATTTTCAGTGAATTATTCAAATTGATATTCTTTGGCGAAATTGAAAGTTTAATTGAGCTTTTTAACTGCCAGTTGCATCTATTAATCTATGATTTTGATTAAATTTGATATGTAGGCACTTTTATAATTATATTTTGGGATTTTTTAATTATTTGAAATTATGTATATAACTTTTTGTAAATTTGATGTTGTTTAATGCAATTATAAGCATATTTGAAGTATTCTCGTACTTAATTTTGTCTAAATTTGTTCACTCATGCTATAAATTGAAATCTTTAACTTTGGCACGATGATAAAATTGAGGATTTTTCTATCAAATTGAACATATTTAGCAACTGTTTTGTAATAATTAAAGGTTCAATTAAACTCTTTGTTAACTAAGTTTATTTATTTTGATCATTTCGTCTTAAATTAATCCCATTTTGACTTCTTAGATAACTTTCCATAGTGTTTGACATTTTAAATTAAAAATTTTCATTAATGAAGTAGACTTTTTAGATTGATGGTTGGATTGGAGGCGGTAGTATTTTAAAATTGATCGAGGTGACTTAATCTTGTAGTTCATTCTTTGATCCTTGTAAATATTGGTACCTTTTCTCTTATGTCGATCTTATAGCCTTTATAGGTCTCCTTCTATAATCGTCTAGTTTCTCTTGCTTCCTATTCCAAAAAGGTTGAATCTCCAATCCCAAGGACCCTCAGTCGCAGGCCCGACCACCGCCGGAAAATTTAATCACAATATAATTTTAATCCGCCTCCTAACAGAGCGATCCACTGCCTCTTGTTATTAAGAGTCGAACCTAGGATCTTGTTCCAATTGATCCTGTTAGTTGACCAACCAAGTTTATTCCTATCGTTATTCCTATCGTTATTAGTCAACGAAACTCCTTATCTACATCTAGAGAGCCTACTAGTCACTTATCTTTTTGTTCTCGTAATTCTAGGACTCTTGCTAAAAGGTGTGGGAACCTCCAAATCTCATATATGACACATAAGATTTTTCGTTCTCCTTTGCCTTTCGCTTCCACCTGATTATGAGGATGAGTACCTCGCCATTCACTCTTCAATTTCTTGATTATGATTCACGTAACTTACACAAATATTGTATCATTTCTTATGCTTATTTAGATTGATTTAAAAAAATATAAACTTATTCAATTTTTTATTTATTAAGTGTGGGAATCCTTGCTTATCAATGTTTACACTACTAGTCCTATAAATGTGAGACTTTTTTAATTACAACCATAAACGTCACATAATTCATAATGAAACCTATGTATTTTTCAAAATATAAGGCGTAGACGTCGATTTCACTAGTTTTATTTATTATGTTAAATTTAAGAAATTGTATGTTAATTATTATGTTAAATTTAAATATCTGTAAGACCCCCAAAAAAATCTCAGAAGTAAAACATTCTTGATTCTTGTAGTAAAAAGGAAGACGAGTAAGTCCTAGCTTGTATGTTTGTTTTTTTAATATCTTTGACCAGGTATCTATGGGCGAATTCAATGATTAATCCTCTTATTAATAAAAAGGCACTTTACAAAATAGAATAGCTAGCCCAAAAATTTAAAACTATTTTTATACCTAAAATTAAGAATCGAACACTTGACCTTTAATTAAGAGTGGATGAATCACTCTCACTTGTCACTCAACGACATCCCTTGAGTTAGCCCGTATGTTTGTTGGCAGAGACCAAGATCGGACCAGAAACAACAGATGCTTCGTTATGCGGACGCCACGTAGACGCAACATGACCAAACGAGGACTCCGAAAATATTTAAAAAATAATTAAAAATCACTAAAAAGATACGGGTTTACGCGGAGACGGTAAGAAACCTAGGCAAAAGATCAACTTCACCGCCTCCTTCGATTCACACCACTTCCCACTATAAATCTTTCACTTTCCTCTCTGTGCTTCTTTGATCTCTAATAGCAAACAGGAGCTCTGAATAAGACTCCATACTTGATACGGTCGTTTCAGGGAGACGATATTCCCGCCGCTAATCAACGGGTTATTTATAAAGGCCGGATCTTGAATACGCTTTTTCCACAGACAGAGACATGTCGTCTAACGTCGGGATTTACGATATGGCCACTCCAGCAATGTCATTTTCTGGTACTTCTTTTTTATCGTCATGTCTACCACGAGACATCTTCAAGAGCAGCCTTTCTTTTCAACACAAATTGCCGCAAACCATCACCGTTCGCGCCTCTTCCCAATCTAGTGATTCCGGTTCCTACCTCTCACTCTGTCATTTACCATTTTCAATTTAGCTTTAGTTTTTGATCTATTATTCATTAATTTACTTTGTAGTTATTACTTTACTTGACTACGGTGCCGGCAATGTGCGCAGCGTGAGAAATGCGATTCGATATCTGGGTTTCCATGTTAAAGACGTAAGTTTTTTGTTTTCCTTTGCCTTTTGTCATAGGGATTAGTCATATTCCTCTATATTTGCAATCAGGTGCAATCGCCAACGGATATTTTAAATGCGAGCCGTCTGATTTTTCCCGGTGTCGGGGCCTTTGCAGCTGCCATGGATGTACTTAACAAGACAGGGTTTGCTTCTCATAAAAGTCTTTATAGTAATTATTATCGAAAGGAATGAATTGTGTTTATATTGTCGAATTCCTTGGCCAAAGATTTGTTCTTTACCGGTTTTTTAGTTCTCAAACTGTTTACTTTGCACAGGATGGCAGAGGCATTGTGTACTTACATTGAGAATGATCGCCCCTTTTTAGGCATTTGTCTCGGGCTTCAGTTGCTCTTTGAGTCCAGCGAGGAGAATGGTCCAGGTTGGTTTTTGTTACCTTTGGAAGGACATGTCAATGTAAATAGCTTTCTTTTTTTTTTCTCTGAATGTTGAATATCAATAGAACTTTCGTGTCATATGTTTTTCTCAGTTAGTGGTCTTGGTCTGATACCTGGTGTAGTGGGGCGTTTTGACTCATCAAATGGTGTTAGAATACCCCATATTGGTTGGAATGCTTTGCACATTAATAATGAATCTGGAATTTTGGATGATATTGGCAATCGCCATGTATATTTTGTTCACTCTTACCGTG
>JAJMLV010000005.1:38253346-38263782 GCA_027123465.1 Erythroxylum coca
TTGGAATGTAGTCTAGCGAGTGTTGAGATACTAAAGTGAATTAAGGATTATATGTTGACATATATAAAAGCCAACAAACTAAACCTCGTGGGGAAATTCAGATTCAGATTTTAGCTATGTGTTTGGATAATCTAAAGTCCACTTAGGGTTACAGTTTTAAGTTTGCATATGGTACAATGTCGTGGAAGTGTGTCAAGTACTCCTGGGTAACTTCCTCGACTATGTATGTAGAGTGCATGCCATGGGGTTGCTTCACAGACAGTTTAGCTCATAAACTTGATTTCTGAGTTGTTTGTGGTTGATTCAGTGGCCAGATCCATTTAAGTATAATGTGGCAATCTCTTGCCGTGTTATTTAATAAAAACAGAGAATATCACAAGGTATTAGAATTTAAAGATCGATTATTTGGTCATAAAGGTGTTGGTACGAAAAGGTGACATTAAGGTTTGGAGCATTTAAGGATTGAGGAACGACAAGTTAATCCTTTAACTGAAGGACTTCGTCTACTTGTGTTTGTGACACAAGTATATAGTATGGGTGTTTTGACATCCTTAGACACTATTAGTTAGGGGATCGTTATGCTTGCTCCATATACATTTGTATAGTTTGATGTATTATGATAGTATGATGGCTCATCGATAAAGATGATCATCGTTTATCCTCAATAATACATGTTGTCATACATTGTCATAATACATATAAAAGTCTTAAGATTTGGGTTGATCTTAAGCATTTAAAGGTCATTGGGCACATATACAAATTGACCTTGTGCCTATGTCATTTAGACGTATACAGTTTTATTATAGATATCTATGAAGTTTGACATGACATAGGGGATATAAGTTTTTAATCCTATAATGGTGTTCTCTAATGCAGTTTAGCATTTAGTTGGAGAACATAAAAGTTTTCTCCAATGCTGTTTAGCATTTGGTGGGAGGAAACAAGTTTTCTTTAATGCTTTTTAGCATTCGGTGAGAGAAAATAGGATTTCTTTAATGCAGTTTAGCATATAGTTGGAGAAATCAAGACCTACAAACGAAGATGATATAATTTAGATCATAAAGGTATCATCGTAGTTTGCCACACTCCATTTTCCCATTTATGTTAGTAAGGTATTAGGTATACGTGATTGCATTGGATCTATGTCACACATGACATATGCATTTGATACTTTTCGGTATCGAAAGTCTTACAGGACAGAATGATAGACTTTCATTATCTTTGTATCAAATGTTTTATTTTTAAACTTATTCAACTAATTCAGTGGCGTGGCTTAATCGAGTTTTTAGATTAGAGTCAAAACTACAATTAATGTTTGTCCAAAGGGGAGATTGTTGAACATTTTTTTCCTTTCCCATAAAGTTGGACAACTATTAATTGCATTTTTTAGTTTTTAAATAAATTATCAGTTAAGTTACGTAATTTGATCCATATAAAGATAATAAAGTGGCCCAATAAATGATTTAGATTAATGGTCAAAGTTCAGGTGAAAAATAAGTCCTAATTAGTGTGGACATAACCCATATCGACCTTGTGATGGAAAAGTCTGATATAGAAGCTATATGAAGATTAAGGTCTCCTACAATTGCTCATATCAATCGTAGGCATAAGGACTTTTTGGCCCGTTAAAAGAGCTTACGTATTGAGAAAACTGTAGAAAGATTTAGCTCGTATCCCGGAGAGCACTTGATTGTTTGGAGCTCGGAATCGTCATCAAAATTAGAAATGGAACTGAAATCAGGTATTCTACATTACCTTCATTTTTAATCCTTTCATGTAGATTTTAAGGTCTATACTATGTATTACATTACACTCATTGTCACGTTCAGCCTCAGTGAAATTATAGTAGAAAGCTTGACCTGCAGATTAATTCGGTGTAATGTAACCATTGTATTAGTTGAATCTAACAGGTAGTTGTCCAGGTAGTGTCTTGATTCTATCTTTCTCCTTCAAACCAATTTGTGACATTTTTAATTTTTTTGCAGGGACCTATACCATGTCAGTAATGAAGTGGCAATGTAGGACCCACCTTTTTTATTTAGTTTATTTATAAATCTAGCTTAGGTTAACACTATGTCATGTTAGTAATGAAGTGGTAATGTAGGCCTCACCTATTTTATTTAGTTTATTTATAAATCTAGCTCAAGTTAGCGCTGACCTGACATTTAACAAAGGGGGTTAATTTTTTTGTTAAGGTGGCTGACTTGACACTTAACAGAGGGGGTTAAATTTTTTGTTAGGGTGGCTGACCTGACAATTACCAGAGGGGGTTAAATTTTTCATTAGGGTGCAGTCAAATTTTAACGTTTTCTAAATGTTAGGGTTATAAGTATTCTCTTTAAAATATTATAGTTAAACTTGTTGATTGGTAAAAAAGTTAGGGTCAAAAGTGACCCTTTTGCCAACTTCTCAAGTTTTGACCTATTTACTCTTACAACTTTTAAGCCATTGATCACAATTTTTCGATATGAGTAAGTTTTAATTTAAACCTTGATATTCTGCAAGCGTACAAGTCATTCGCTTAGTATCTAAGGTGTCGATCACACGAGGAGGGTTAAGTTAATCCTAAAATCTAAGGCCAAACTAAACGCAGAAATTCCAATTCAACTAAACTACCACAATAATGCAATTCAATCAATAAATCCAATCAACCAATTCAACTCAATAATTAATCAGGAGATATAAACAATTCAGCAACTTGCAATGCACACTCCAAGAATCAACCTAAAGAACTACCAATTGAGAGAAAGGGGAAATTTTTAGCTGTTTGCAATCCTAACCTAATTAATTATGAAATGTCAAATTATTGGTCCTGCACTGTCTTATAATTGATTACTCTCTCTCGAGTTATAATTATCATCATCATCATCATCATCATCTCGAGTTGTAACCAAAATCCCTAAATTATAAACCTTAATCAGATTATGGAAAATTGCAATCTCTTAATTCACAATTTATCCACACCCTAATTAGATCTAAAATTTTCCACTAGACTACCGGGAACTTATGTGAGATATCTCATCACATGATTTCCGATTTGATTGTTTTCTTGTTCATATTAACTTACCTAACTCTCGTTAACCCAATTTAATTATTTTTTGTTGATTCACCCTCTCAGTTTATTACCGATTTATGAAAATGTAGAAATCAATCACAAATGTGTTGGAGGTGGTGATGGTGTTGGAGGTGGCAATTGAATGTCCTGTACCTCGAAATAACAATGAATACGACATATGTCCTGCTTCTTACGTTGTTGGGTCTGGGCCATCTCCTTCATTATTTTAGGGTTCTCTGCAAGTGTATCCGTGAGTACTTTAGTGTTTGCACAGATTGTATCTAGTACTGTGTTGTGTGCAGCGATTGTATCCAGACCTTTCTTCTAGTCTAGTGCTTCTATTTCTTCCTCTTCTTCGGATTCCTCACTACTTAAATCCTCTTCTGCCTCTTGTAGCGGTGCTCTGCTGGAGCTCACCTGACTCACCCTGATCTTCACATGAGTCTTTTGGTTGATATCCTGAAGTTCCATGTTATGGGACTTAAGAATTTCAGCACGCAATAAATGATGATGGTTCATAAAGTCTGGGGGATGGACGGCCGACTCACTACATTCTATGCCATAATACTCAGCAATGCAAAGACTAAATACCTTATTCCTAATAATTGTTGCTTCTTTTGCACAGAGTTGTAACAATGATATTCAGCACATGTGTGGAGGTGCATACTAGAATGTTGTGATCCATGCACCGCAACATAAAAGTTCCTTTGTAGAACACTTGTTGGTTTCTAATTTATCAAAAATAGTTAGCACATGAATTTGTGCAATAACAAGTGCTCATGAGTCCCTATAATGTTGTTGTGGGCATTTTTGGCATCGAAGCTCTCTAGCCCACTTCGCTCATTCCAATAGCGAGAAGCAAGAAAATCATTATGTTGGTTGATAATGGAAGACTTGAGGGACCCACACATATTGTACATAATTTCTATGTTTAACTTATATGATCATCCCCGCAACCTAAACGACATCTCTCTAGGGTTCTTAGGTTTGTAGTGGAGGGAAGTAAAAAATTCAAGAGTGAGCTCCTAATAAACGGAAATTTGAAAATGTTTGAACTTTGCCCACTGAATTCTTTCCGCTAAGTTCTCTACCTTATCGAGCAGTTTTAGCCTATCAAGTGTATCGAAATCAAAATATTTAGGGACTGTAATTTGTTTAGCATTGAGGGTTTAGAAATGGATACCTTCCTCCTCTATGTAGATCGAGAATGATGCTTTGGAAGAAAGAAAGTTAATAGTAGATGCAAAGGATCAAGAAGAAATGAAAATGAAAATGATAAGGGTATTTGCCTTACACATAAAAAGAGTTGGTGTAAAAATCCTAATTGTGATCAGAGATTGCACTATTAAAGAAATGGTGTACTAGATGATATCCTTATCTTCTCAAAGACAGCAAACTATAATTTGTTTAACATTGAGGGTTTAGAAATGGATACCTTCCTCCTCTGTGTAGATCGGGAATGATGCTCCGAAGTCTACTGCCTTGTTTCTCCTTCCTTGTCCCAATACTTGATTTCGTCCTGATGATTGATCATGCTTGGCTGATTGCTTAATGCACGACATATTGGCTTTCGAATCAGTAAAACTGGGAATAACTTTGGAATTTTGAAATTTTTAGAGAGAAGTGAGGGTGCTTTGATAGATAAAGTTTATAGAGATAAAGTGAAAATGAAAGTGAGTGAAAAGTAAAGTTAGAATTGTATTTATAGGTGATTGGATGATAAAATGATAATTTTTATGTTACCTGTGTGTGTCTACCATTTTTACCTTCCGCAGAGGACGATTGTGGCCTAAAGGTGTAAGGCATCATATTGATACTTGCTCCCAAATCCACAAATGTCCTATCTATGTTGACTCCATTTATACTACAGGGAATGTAAAAATCCCCTGGACCCTCTTTCTTCTGTGTCATATTGGGTTTTCTTCTACTTCGTGCTCCTTAACCTTCTTCACTAGCTCTGTTAATATGAACTTTGTTTGTAGATGTTCTGTTATGTTTTTAACCTTATATAAGTCAACCTCCTCAAAACTCCTCATTAACCTAGTTGACAAAGATTTCTGCTGTGTTAGAATAGGGTATGGTAATTTAGGTCGAGATTCCTTTATTGGCTCAATTTTGAGCTCACTTGGAAGAAGTTCCACAATTATTTGTCCATTTCCTTTATCTCCATTCTCCTTTGGATGGTCAAGTTCCTTTTCCTGAGTCTCAATGATGGCCATGATTTGTTCCTTTAGATTCGACTCAGTATTGCTTGGAAGGGTTCCTACATTTCGAGAGATATTGCTTCCCCTAATTGGCCTACTTGGACCTCCAAATTAGGTATTGAAGAGGCATAGTTCTTTGTAATTTCTCGAATTTGCTTTCAAGCCTCTTGTTTGCATCCTTCATGCATCTAATTTTATCTAAAATTTTATCCAACTTCGATTACATTGAGTTTGGTTTATCTTATTGGAATCCCGATTATTTGTAAGGTCTGAATTGTCCTCCCATATTATTTGTCCAAGAAAATTTAGGGCGATTCTTCCACCCAGGGTTGTAAGTATTGTAATAGGGGTTGTTTCCCCCTCCTTGCCATACTGAGCTCCCATATAATGTACTTGCTCTGGATTGCCTTCCTTCATTAAGAAACAGTCCACTGTGTCACGATCCAATTGTCCACAAAGTTCACACTTGAGTTGTGCTGCCTTTATCGGAGTTGACAACGAAGCCTTCATGTTATTAAGCTATTGAGTCAAATTATCAATCTTTGCATGCAATTCTGTCATTTGATCAACAACCACAATTCCTTTTTGTTCATGGAATGTAACGGGTTGTCTACTCCACTCATTTGTCCATAAATAGCTATTACTTGCTATCTCCTCTGTTAATTCTTCAGCTTCATCTACTATCTTCCTCATCAAAGATCCTTCTGAAGCTGCATCGATCATGCCTCTTATATGCAGGGTAACTCTATTATAGAACATTTGCAACAAAAATTCTTTAGGTAAGTTATGATGTGGGCATTTCCATTGCAAATCCTTATATCGTTCCCACGTTTTGTAGATTAATTCCTTCTCACCTTGTTAGAAGTTGGTAATTTCTTTGATGATCTTAGTAGTCTTAGTCAAAGAAAATATTTATCTAATGGATTAACTAATCCCAAGTGGTAACATTGGCTCAATTAAGGGAGTGGTACAAGCCTTCACTTTATCTCTAAATGTTAGGTTCCGATCATGCTTCTTATACATAATATATATCAAATATACGTTGCAAAAATAAATTGGAACCTCAAAAACTAGATCTACTCATAATATAGATATAAAAAAACAAAAACATGAAATGTAAGATGTTTACATACCTTTCTGAGGATCTACTTCATTCTTTAATCTTCTCCACGTTGGGTTGTTATAACCACGACGATTAATGCAGACTGTCTCTAATGAAGGTTCACAAGAAGATAGAATGATGAAACCTCAATAGGAGATGGCTAGAATTCTTTCTTTGCTCTAGCAAAGATAAGAACTCTTGTAAGAGTTAAAGAGAAAAAGAGTGTGTGTAAGAAAAAGAACCTTCTTTTTCACTTGTGTCTTACATTAGATTCAAGAAAATCATCTCATTTTTTTGCACCATTTGGCCTTCCATAACCTCTATTACTAATGGAAAGTTATGGGAAGTTAATGTTCATGAATAACATCCATTAATGGAGGTTATGGGAAGTTAATGACTATGAATAGTATGCATTATTGTAAGCCAACAACACTTGTTTCTAATCCATTCCATGCAATGTTTTCTACCACAATCATATCACGATACAATCCCAAAGTACTCCCTCATATCTTGAATCACCATTTAAGCCCATTTTACTTATCATTCAGATCTCTTATGTGTGTGACCCATTAGGTTCCTAGTTATGTTGGCTGCTTGAATTAACACTTAATTCAAGTAAGTCAAGAGTGGTATCTAAAAACATGTCAAACCCCCAATTAACTGGAAAGTCAGTGGTTTGACTACGAATTCTTCTATATGTAATGTTGCCATGTAATTTGTCATTTAACCATCTATACCCCACTTAGTTTAGAGTATAGTTAAAGTGTCAACTCCCACTAGACTGACTATGTCACATCTAGTCCAAGTGTTATTAGATCTTATCCTGAGGATCTCATTACTTTATATATCATTGAAGACTCTCTTCATGACACATACCTACTTTGGCTAAAGACTCGCGAATAATCACCCCAACAAGAGGCCATGGGTATCATCTTCTTCTATCAGGAGTGGTGAATCCTTTATTAGCTACTCAGTTACCTCTGAATACCTCAAGTTGTATCCAATCACCACCCTATGAGTAACCCTTGAAAGGCACCGATGAATGGAGTCAAAGCACAAGATCAATATCTAAGATATCCTTAAACACCTCAAGTAAAAGGATACTTGCACCATTGCTATGATGAGACTATCATTGATACTGGAATATAATATCCATATGATTGTCTCATAATAGGGGAATCTAATGTACTTACTACCCTTAGTAAGCAACCACATGTTAACTTTGAACAACTCATGTCTACAACTTATAAGATCTACTGTTTGATCTAATCAAGGAGTATAACATGCGCTAGTCTATCCAAATTAATGATACCCCATCTAATTAAACCTATAACTAGGGAAAGTTTAGATACTAACTGTAGCATCCCGTTACCGATGTGATGGGCATATCGGTAATTTGGATCGGGTTAGGATTGAGTGCATCCATATTATTGAATTGCACATGCATTTGCTTCTATATTATTGATAAATGATTGTTATTGCACAAGCATATGAGTGTACATGCATGTATGACAATTTTCCCGGCATGATGGTGTAAATTGGAAAATTAGGTGATAATGATACAAATCATGTTTTGACTATAGAATTGGAGTGAAAATTGAATTCTAGAGTGTTGAAAATTGAAATTGGAGTGTAGGATCATGTGTTTTATATTTTTGAGGATTTATAGGAATTTTTCTGGAATTTTTAGAATTATGGGTCCGAACCGAAAAAATGGCCTAAAGACTGATAAATTGGACTGATAAACCGGACATCAAACCAGTCAAGTAAAAAGTTTAAGGTTTAAAAGTTCAATCGGTATTAAACCGCTATAAAACTGGTTTATAATAAATAAGAAGTAAAAATTATAAGAAAAAGTAAAATGTAGTTTTATTGAAATAAAAAATACATTAATAATGTCCATTAATATGTAATAAACTAAAAATAAATCTAATAATTTAAAGTAAGATTGAAAATAACATAAAAGTTGAAATAATAATAAAAATAATTATTATGTTTTTATATTATCATTTATTTAAAAGCTAATAAAAGTTGAAATATGTTTAAAGAAAGTTAATAAAAAAGATTCTAACTTTATTTTAACTTTTTCTAATATCCTTTAAACATAATTATTTATAGTTTAAATATTATATTTTAACACATTCTTAAATTATCTTAAACAAAATTACTTTTATATATATATTAATTAATAATTCAATTTATTAAACAAATTTATTATAAAATAATAATTAGTTTTTAACAATAATAATTTAAAAAATTTTAATTAGAGTATAAAGAGATAAATAAAGAACTTAAATTTTGAAAAATATAATTTATTAGTGAGATTAAATAAATAAATAAATATAGTAATTTATTTTTTAAAAATAATAACTTTCAATTAAAATATAAAGAGATAAATTAAATTATAATTTATTAATTAAATTGTATATAAGAATTGAAAAAAGATGAAAACTTTGATGCAGACAATTTACAACTCTAAAAGAAAAAAAACTTCAATTAATGCACTCTGTACATTGTGAAGCATTAATTGCATTCTAAAGTGATTAATGCAAGTTCAGAGCATTTATGGGTTGATGTGTAAAATTTGTTGATGGATCCCATATTTTTATAGATTTTCAAACTATTTTACGATTCTTTCAAGAATCGACCGATTTTTGGGCCAGTTTTTTCAGAAAACCATTCGGTTTATTACTTAACCTGTCTGTTTTTTTTTAATAAGAGGTTATTAACTTAGATCAGACCCAAAATCAGGTCGGTCCATATTTATTCCGGTCAAACCAGCCAGTCCATTTTAAAAACATTAGATTTAACACCCAAAAGTAGCTTAATTCACTCTTCTTTTAGCCAAATAACTTTTAATTTCAATAATTGAGCAACTAAAAAATTTACCTTTTAAGTAATCAATCGAATGAGCTTTGTATCTTAGGCCATAAAAGGCTATTGCATCCACCATAGGATGATAATAATAAGACTAAGAAGTATTGAATAATGAATTTATATCATACCATCATCTAGCTACTGCCATATCGATATTGTGAACTACATCTTTTGATTACATTACATTACGAATTGAAGGTTGGGTTTCAGGAGTTGTTCGTGGTACAAAAATACTACTTACCTGTCTTCTTCTTTTCTTCACATGAGGTCGAAGTGTAACATTCACTTCTTCCTGGGTCTGGGATGAAACACTATCACTACTACTGTCACTATCACCTTCAACATTTTCACAATCACCACGAAAACCAACAAACAAACTTTCACTACCAATTTTAATATTCAACATTTCCCTTCTTATACTTTTTAATACTTCTTATATTTAATACTTTGATTCTTATACTTTTTAAATATTAAGTTAATATTTTTATTATCATATTTTTATTATCTTATTTGTTTATACGTCTAGATATTTACATTTATTTTTAATATTTTTGTTTATATTTTGTTCTTTTCTTTTAATATTTTGTTTATATAAGTGTGTGTGTGTATTATAACCTCTTGCGATATTAAACAAAAGGACCTATTATAAAATCAAAGGAGTCTCTTACAAATTGAAAACACAAATAATATATTTTGTTCTTTTCTTTATATATATATGTGTGTGTATCTACAAGGAGGCAATTATTACTTTTTTTTATAGTACTAAGAAATTTAAGGGAAATCTAATGGTTCCGACATAAGCTATGAAAACAGATTCTCTTTGCCAAGTAAGTCACTAATATAAGTTAAAGCCATAAAAAGTTGAAAAAGTATGTGATCCTGACGTTACCATGTGAATCAATTTAATCCATAAAAATGAGAAAGACTTGGAAATTAGAGAAGAACATAGAAAATGATCGAAACGTGTGAGACCCTCTAACTAGTGTATTAGGAAGAGAGTAGGGTACCAAAAAAGAGGAAGACTGAATAGTTTGGGAATAAAAGACAAAATTTTTCTTAGACTAGTATAGTATACTTTGATGTTCTTGACCAAAAATTTTCTATATATATAATATAATCATACAGGTTTATATATTATTTAATGTTTTTTAGAAAATTAGTTCTAAAAAATTCCTTATGCAACTGACGGGGATAAGTG
>JAJMLV010000005.1:38376860-38390522 GCA_027123465.1 Erythroxylum coca
AACAACTATAAATAAAACCCCTCCCCCTTCCATTTAGATTATCCAAAGAAAAGAAAACAGAATATTAACTCTTAGTTTCTCCTCCTTTGGTGAGTAAGAGAAATATTAAGTGTAGTAAGTTTTTTGTGAGTAATTTTGGGATATATTGGGGTAAGGGTTTGAGAGTGTGTGTAAACACTAGTGAGTTGAGTGTTGAGTGTAAATACTTATGAGTATTGTTTTTCTCCCTAATAAAAAGGGTGTACTGTAGCCCCGAAGACATAGATATAATTTGATCAAACTTCGTTATCAAATTTTGTGTTGTTCTACTAGCATTCTAGTTGTGTGGAAATAGTTTAATTTCCTAATATGATGGATGCGTGTACATTGGTAATGGATACAAGGAGTGCTTTGGATTTGTGAACCCCAAATCACACTGCAGGAGCCTATCTATTGGCTTTCTACATCTCTTGAGATGGATTCCATTTATATTTCCAGAACTCATACAACTTCTTCGACAATATCCAAAAAAGCAAAAAACAAGTGTATACTAGAATTTTAGATTCTTAATCAATTGGCGTTAGGGTTTATACACTATTAATCTGAAACACCTTCAGATTTTGGTTGCAAACCTTTTACAATTCAATCCCAAAATTATAACCAATAACAATCAAACATTTTAATCAAATTATAGAAATAAAATCGCTCTGATACTACTGTTAGAAAATCGAATTGAGATCCGACTCCAACCGCAGCGAAATAATCACGAATTTTTTTGTGACTTTTGATTTCCCGAAAACCAAGATCTATTTAATTCTATAAAATGATTAACATGAATAATAATAAAGCTAAATTTAATTTGCACCTTATTTCGAAGCTTAATATTTGTCTTGTCATATCTTTCGAACTGTTTCCGAAATTGATCCGTCTCAACCACCGTAGCCACACAAATGTCCGGCCTCTAACTGTATCCGTAAAATGAGTTGAAAGAACTTTGTAACTCTTACAGAAAGGGTTAAGTAAGAAGTGTTAGTTTTATAGAGTTTAAGCTTATTTATAATAATATTTGGACGTTTTAGTAAATTAATTAAATTAAATTCTAATTTCAATTAAACTTTAATTAGAATTACAAATAATTCTAATTAAATATCAATTATGTCCATATAAGATTCAATATCTCATATTAATCTTTATTTATTAAATATCTCATATTTAATTATGAAGTTTATCAAATTTTACAATCAAGTCCAACTTGATTAAATTAATTTTGCTCTCTTCAATCCATTATATATGTAAAACCCATTAAGTTCTCAAATAGGTTGACAATGATTATAAAATTAGATAAATTGAAACTCCTTTTAATTTTTATAATCATAAATTAAGACTGGCGTCTAGTAATGCATCATGATCATCCAAATATTTAAGAATGTCAAAGTAGTTTTGACTAACTTTTTCGTGCATAACTTTTCTGTATAATTCAATCATTTCATCATACAACGTTTCGATTAGACATAAATTTTATTGTATACATTTAGACATGTACAAGATAAAGAATGTCTTTAAATAATTTATCACTAAACTGCAACCAAAGCGATAAACTGTAAAACATAAATCAACGCATATGTGCCAACCGTTTGAAAGAATTATTTAGGATCGAGCACGGAAACGAAGAAAATGAAAAATGAACCATGGAAAATACTTGAAACAGATAATTAAGGTGTGATTGAAAAAGAGTAGACGTTAAAGTACTTTACAGCCCAGTCAAAAGCTTAACCCGACCCAATATAATAGTTTTTGAGTCCACAAGTTACTTGGATCATTACGGGAAGCCGAGGACAGGAATAGCTAATATCTTGCGACGTTATCCACAGTTCAACGGTTTCACTCTCCAAGGAAAGCGCATGAAGTCCCTCCAGCTCCAGTTTCAGTCTCCAATCGTTACCTTGCAAAGGCGGACCAAACCTAGGTATCCAACTAAGGCAAGCTTGTTCCTAGTAAGTTCTACCCAAGAACCCACCACAAGGAGGGTTCTCCAGTGTCCAAGATTGTCAACGACGACAAGGGCTAGCATCGCCCATTACTTCATACTTTCAGCAACTTCTCCAGATAAAGCCGGTGACGTAACGGTCTTGTTTAAAACCGGGTAGTTACTTAGCTTATGCAGTAAATAGCGAAAATCTATGTACTTAATGATACTTGTCATTAATCCAATGTCTTCCTTGTGATGGGCAGAGGTTTACTCCTGTTCGTGTATGGGATTGCCAATTTTCTTGTACCAAGTTTCATCTCCAAAGGTTATACGATGGACGAAGACACCGCGGTGGATGACGCCGGTTCCTCCGACGATGAACAGGAGTGAGAGCAGATAGAATCAGCAGTGCCAGGACAGTACACTATGAAACGTCTAGTCTTTGCTATTTTGGGCGTTGTTGTTGGTAGTTTATGCTGGAACATGTGATGCAATGCAAGTCCTGAATAGAATAATGATGTCATCAAGTGACATATTTGTTTGAAATGCGATGCAATAGCGTTAGTGCCCAAAGAAATAAGTGAAATGGACCAGAAGGAAACTATTTCATTTGCTTATTTCTTTTCTCTGCATCAGAAAAACAATGAGGTATTCAAAATATTATACACTTAACGCAAGGCTGCATTTTATAAGCCCAAAACGGGACGATTGGAAGGAATATAAAGGCACCAGAACAGTATTGCTACACAACTGTCCATTCGCTCTCATCTGGGGAAGTCTCCTGCCACTGTGGAGATACTCCATCGGGCTTAGGAGGCTTCTTTCTTAATATAGATGACTTACTGTCGAAGAAATTGGCAAATGCTTGCCGAGGTTGGCTCTCCTCTGAATTATTTTCTTTTTGTGCTATTTTCTTCTGCGTTTTATCCTTGTTTCCAAAGTATAGGCCCAGACGCATGAACCTACGTTTCATTTCAGCTCCATTACTGGCAATTTCTTCTGTCTGCTTCACTGTCTTCATGGCTTCCTCCGGATTGAGTACCATGGCTTCGACCGTTTCGTAAACCTATGTTAAAGATTAAAGCTTGAGCTACTTGTTAGATTCAAAAGAAACAACATTTTTCTGAGTCGCACAAAATTTTGATATTGAATATATTGCTAAACGTTACCTGGCATAGATCATCCAATTTCTCTCCCCAACTGCTTCCTTGACAAGTGATGATAATGTAGTCTTTGCACTCTTGAAAAAGCTTTGACAAATCAGTGTTATGGGAGAGTTTTGTCTCAGCCATTACAAACCCCAAACCAAGCTGAAATGTTTAGAAGATCTCGCATCATTAAAAGAAAAGAAGACAGAAGGTTCATGATTGACTTTATCCAAAAATGCAAACATTAGAATAAGAAGCCTCAACTGACACTGGAAAAACAAGTAACAGAAGTGGAATTGCTCTTTTCTGATTTTAAGCATTTCCTAATCTACTTGGGTGAATGGTATAGGCTTTCTTGCTTGTATGCATCAAATCCAGGAGTCAATAAATATAAGAGACTAGGAAGAGATGAGAAAAACAAAAAAGGGACAAGTCTTAAATGACACCAAGGGAAATTTATAAAAGAGGAGCTGACTTGATTAATATGAATGTCTAGCATCAAAATATAAAATATTTGTTGTTAAACTGAACAATGACGGATTTTCTGTGGCAAAGTAATAAGACAACATGGATGGCAGGGATTTAATAAGTTATGGCCCATTTACTCTGGCATACCCTGTGTATGACAATAACTTCTGCTTTTGAATAACCATCTTACCAAAGCAATAAACAGTTGTTCAAAAAGCTCAGAAGGTGAGATATCCTCCAAGTCGTTCAGTATACCTTCTCTGCAGATTTGACACACCAAGCTTTTGTAACTTTAGTAACAAATTAGAATCTAAACAAGATGGAACATTTGTCATTTCAACATACACTGCCAAATCCTCATCGAACAGTGGAGCCTGTTTAACAGCTGGCACTGGCTTAGATGTTTCCCATAGTTCACGCCACAAGTTACCTACCATCAACATGTAAAAGTTCACAAAGCAATATTTGCACTTTAGACAAACTATACCTATATAGATCAAATTGAAGTACAATGGATTACACAGTAGTAGATGTATTTCTAGGTGATGTCCAAATAAAGGACAAGAACATCCAGCACCATTCAAATTTTTAACTTGTTAACCTTGATGTTCAGAAAGAGTCAAGGAATCAGCAACTTATGGGACAAAAGAATGAGAATAACCTTCTTTTTGCATTCGACTACTTAATTGCCCTTTTGAATAAGATGAATCAAATCCACTGGTAGACTCTTTAGCCACATCATTAGAGTCATTTTCCGTCCAGTCTGGAGGGGAGTGCCATCTTACAAAATCTTCCAAGATACAACCAGGATTTGCAGCCTAATGCATGTATTGTAAGTACATACATTTTGTAAGTAAACAAGGCAGATTTTCTTTTTGTGAGAAATATACCTTGAACGCCTGCATGTCTGACAGGAGTTGAGAACATCCAGCACCAACACTAATCACAACAAATATCGCAATTCATTAACCTCAATTACTATCTTCTATATCATCAACTTATCAGATAGATAGTCAACCGTAAGATTTGAGTACTAGACATTTTCCGCACATGATCAAACAAGAATGCAATGGCACATATTTAAAGCATATAGACCTTTGAACCATTTCATTTATCGGGATCATGAGAGTCTTCTCACTCAAGAAATGTATAAAAACCATAACCTAAGAAGGGTTTCAGATTCATCATAAAAAGGTGAAAATAGAAGGAACTGTCACAAATTGTACAAAGACTGGCAATTAAGATATAATTTGTCCAATAAGATGTTATAAACTCAACAAACTAACCTGCCTGTTCGTAGCACAAATTCTTCTGTTTCTTTGATGAGATCTTCAGTAAGCAATGGTCCTTCCTACATAAGCAGAAGCACCTTGATATGAACAACTGGAGTTGGTTCCAAGACATGGTTATCATCTGAACTACTTGCTAGCCAAACCTGGGTAACTGGAGTGTATATGGGCTCCCCAGTTTCTAACATGGTCAAATTACCAGCTGGATAATTAGCTCCCAATCTCAGAACAAGCTCTCCACTGCTTATTCTTGCACAAAAGATATGGCTTGAAACAACTGGGCCTTTCAAAATTGTTGATTCTTCAGTTTGTAAACCAGCATCCTTCATAATCGATTCTAGTGACTCTATGGCTAGATCACGATGTATTTTTCTAGAAAGGCAACAATTTATAACCTGAAATTGTTGGTACAGAAGACAGCATTTTAAATCTGGCACCTCATCCAGAGGCACACCAGGTATATGAAGTTCTTCAGACCAATGTCTTCTCAGCTGCATGTGTTCAAAGATCAAATACATACGTATGAGCAAGCTATAATCATAAAGGATGGTAATGTTCCAATATTAAATTAACATAGAATGTGAAACAATTATATAAGTACAAATTACTAATTATCTCGAAGAAGGCACACTCTAGGATATAGTGGCAGCTGTCAAAGGTAGAATACTATTTTCCTTCTGCATGATAATTGTTTACAGCATCTTAAGATTTTACACATAGTTCCGCATGAAAAACCAAAGAGTTTTCATCAAGATTATGTTATTCATTTCAAAATGGATAAATTCTGACAAATTTAGCAATTAAAATAGTTGTACTAAAACAAAATCCACTAATTTCTCGCTGCCAATTTTTAATCACAACATACTTACTTACCTCGGAAACAACTTTGCACCACAATAATGCCATTTTCCGGAGGGTTTTAAAGCTTCCAATTACTTCAGATAGTTTAACAAGAAAGCCCATGGGAGGAGCACCATGAATGTCTTTTGCTAACAACAATGCTTCAGAGCCAGAGTTGACATTCCTTCTGAGAAAGTTTCCCTCTGCGAATATCTTGCAAATATTACAACGGAAGTAAAGATCATCACAGGATAGCGCAAAAGAACATAAGGTAGTGTTAATCATGAAAAGAAAAATCTCAACATGACCTTCTACCTGCATCAAATAATGATTGCATCAGCGCTGAAACTTTCTCATCATCACCAAGCTCAGATGTGAGTTTATCCTCTTTGTCACGGCACACAAGTGACTTAACAGCTGCAAGGCTTAAGCTTGCCCTCTCCCTGATTGGTGAAGAGCCACCACATGATGCCAAAAGATCTTTCATTGACTTACAATTCTTGCCAGCACTGAAGAACAGAGACAATACGTCTTAAAATGTTATGTAGAAATTAGAGAACAAAAAGAAAAGCAATGGAAAGAGTATCTCAATTGGAGCCAGCAACTATTCCCTGAGCAGAATGCTACATTGGAATACTCTCAATTAAAAAATTATACAAACTAAAACAAGAGCTTACTCAACAGCTATGGCCAATTGCTTCAAGACAGATGATGAGGGAATGGCATCTTGGTTGGTGCCATTCAATCTTTCTAATATGTAAGAAATTTGGGAACTCTGCCAATATCAATTACAAAATTAGAAAGAAGAAAATATAGAAAAGATATAAAATATAAATTAGGACCAAATATGCCAAACAAAAATAGAAAGTTAAGGCACCCATATATCAATAAATTACTACTATTAATGAAACAACTAGAAACAACTAAAAACAGCATTTCAAATCAATTTCATCTACCATAGAATTATCGAAACCATGATACCTGGCAGATCAGCTTTCACACAAACACAAAACATATCAGAGTCACCATTACCTTCCCCTCAGCATCATTCTTCATGTTCAAAATGTACAAGTTCTCATCATAATATGGAACAGCCATTGGCAAATTTTCGACTTTCTCAGAATGACTTTCAGGAGGTCTCTTTCCTATCCTTATGTTCTTGAATTTATCTTGCCAATCCTGCTTTGTCCCTACAGGTGAAGATCTCCATTTGGAGTGCCTTCCTTCTTTGTTACCCTAAAATCACACCAAAATTCCACCATGAGAACATATACGGAGCGACTAACAAGAAGAAAGCAGGTTTCTCAATATTTTGCTCGCAACATATTATGAAATCTAAGAAAAACTATAAACAATGAGAATACTTACGCTTTGAACTGTTAACGTATACACAAAACAAAAATGAAAAATAACATCAAAACCAAAATATCAAACAAGCACGCCTCGACGTTCAACATTCCACAACAATGTATAATCCAAATGTACAACTAAATCACGTCTAAAGAGCCAAGTTCATGGCCTGATTGGTCGCTAAGAAAATTTAGAAAACGATATTGAGAAACCCAAAAAAAAAAAAAGGAATATATATATATAACAAGAAAACCTTTCGGATTAACTTAAATGAACACAATCTGTAACCCAATCTGAAGCGAGAAGCTTCCATGTTTTCTCTCTTCTCGGCGACCAAACAATACATTTCGAGCATCGCAGTAAAAAAAAGTTTTCCAACAAAAATTTTGCACTCCAGATGAAACCAATAAAAAGAGAAAATCCATTCCGTTGAATTAGGAGAAAATAACGCTAGAATTGGGAGACAAAAAGGTAGGAACAAAAATAACTCACCTTTGACTCGGCGACATTTTTCAGAGAATTGTCTTCCAATTCTTTTCCCGACTCCTCAGGTGATTGTTTCTCCGAATCTTCTCCGAATGAAAAGAAAGAAAGGAAGACAGAAGGCAAAAAGTCAACGATCCGTGCAGACACGCACGCAATTTTATTCCAAAAACCGAGGTCAAAATAGGAAAGTAAAAGAGAAGCGCAAAAAGCAGGAAAAAGATGAGGAAGATAAAAAGGAGGGGGGGGAAATAGATAAAACAGAAAAGAAGGTAGAAAATCAGAGAGGACCAGAGCGATCGGAGATAAAGTCGGATTTAATATCGGTGAGTACACGCTCCGCTTTAGCCGCGGCGGAATGGAAGGCGGTCCTTGCTTTGGAAACAAATGACGGCGCCTCCATTTTTAATCAACGGCGACGGTCAGAGAGAGGTGAACGAAGATGAAGGCATGTTTTTCGATGGAGGCGCCTAGTTGCTTGCGCTGGTTTTATCAGGGGAAGGAGTGTGTAGTAGTGAGGAGGCTGGTTACAAAGTACAGAGAGAGAGAGGCTGATAAATAACTAATGAATATGTGTGTAGTGTTACTGTTCGTTTTGAGGCAAAAGAAAAGTTCAATCAATGGCATATAATATAATTTTAAAAATTATATTAAAATTTTAGTATCTAGATTTGAATTAACAAGATGACTCCTTCTTAATATAAATTTTAATAAAACGGTACTTAGTAGTTAGTAGCATTGGACGGACTTGACAAGGTCCAAAGATTAAAGATTTGCGTAACTCTCGTCCTTCTTGGTCTGGGTCTCCCACACGCTATTTGGTTGCGGCACCAAGTTGAAATGGCATTATTAATTAAAACATTTTTTATCTGGTTAACTCACCAGACATCTTAGGAAGAAGATATCTTTAAGTCATCTAGTTTTAAACTAATTTTTGCTCGCATCAGGTCAGCTCGTAAGGAGTAAAGTGCTTGCTAAATAGATTTTTCTATTTTCAGGACTCGAACTCTAGATCTCTGATTAAGGGATGAGAGTACTGAACCATTCACACCAACCTATCATAACATTACCTACCCTCTTGTTTCATGATATGTTACAATTTATATTTGAAGTGGGAGATTTAGTCTTCCTATGACTAAACTCGTTCTTATTTTAATTTAAAAGAACTGAATGAAAATTTAGTTATTATTTGTATGATAATAAATACTAAATGCAATATCATACAATACCTAGCTCGTTTTCTGCTAGGTTTTACACTAGATTACTCCTTCCGTAGAATTAGCTAGTTTCCAATCTTAGTATTACACAGAGGAACTAATCTACATGTTAACTCATGTTCTACTTCGGGGAGACATGTGAACTACGGTTTAGTTTGTCTTTGTTCAAATGGATGTGGCTTGTCTTTGTTCAAATAGATGTGCCATCTTATCTTGTTGTTGACTAGCGTCTTGATAAAAACTTCTCTGCTTTCCCATTGATTTACAAAAAATCTCCTGTTTCTTTTGTTCCAACTGGAAGTTAGTACTACTGCATACAATAAGGTGACACCGAATATCCATCCATCCCTTCCCTTCTTATGGTTGTTTTTTCAAGTACCAATCTCGCATTTCTTGCTAAGTGTTGGGAGCACCGTCCATAATACGTCTACACAACATCTCAATCCAAGTGGCATATGTGTAATCATATTGAAACAACGGGTGGTTAAGGGTTTTTTAGAGGATAAACAAAGAGAGCGCTAATTAGGGATAGTTGAATACTTGTTCAACTTTTCTAAAGTGGGAAGTCTAGTTTTCGGTACCAACCATAGTGTATGTGAAGCTTTGGGAGAAGAATTTTATCCTAGACTAGTCCACGCCAGTTTACTTCCGGATTGGAATCAATGATTTTCTTTCTGCATGATGTCTTGATGAACTCACCTGACGTAGTTTCTTTGAAATCAGTTTATCCTTAATGTTTGGTCTTTGGACAAAGCTGCCGAGGAAAGTGAAAAAATCAAAATGGTGATCGTTTCGCAAACTTTTTATTTCGTTTATGACAAATACAAAAATTAAAAAAAATTAAAAGCACTAATGATAAACAAAACTGAGATTTAGTAATACAATTCGTTACATCTTGTTTACGTTTGTGGAGTCTTTACTTAGTTTAATTCTTTTACTATTGACAATAGTTTTATACAAGGCTTTACTGAGCTGACACTACTCAACCATTGATATTATCCCTTGTTCTTACTATCCATGAAAGAATTTCATATCCAATAGTACAACTGTCTCGTATTAACTTCAATAGAAGATTTTCTCAATCAATCTTTTAACGAAAGAACAATAAACAAATAACTCAAGTGATTAAAATAATAAAGAATGAAAACTGAAACACTTGAGATAGACAATAACAACTTCCCGATGAGTTCCGCTCCTTTAAAATGGTCTGAAAGTTATCACCACAAATTATGGTTTAATCCATGCAAATACTAGTATTAATTCACCGCTGCAAGATGAAGACGTCAAGTATGACAACCCACGTAAACAACCAATGCAACAAACCTAGACAAGATAAAGACCAAACCAAAAGTAAAGCAGATAAGGAATCATGCACAAACTATCACAAAATCTGCAGCTCACTAATTCTTTCCTTTAGCCCCTGACAACACTATTAATACATGTTGTAATAGTTGTTACTTGTTGACCTTGTCTTCCTGTGTATTGTTATTCAATTCCTAAATTTATGGTTTGTTTTAGATTTGTTTTAGTTTAAGTTTATCTCCACTTTTGGAGGAGCCTTCACGAAACTTATGTTATAACTCTTGTGTATATATTTCTTCTCTTTAGTTGAATGCAATCATCCTTTTCAACTTATATTCTATTTTTGTTTATATGGTATCAGAGCTCAATGTGATCCTCTGACTATCTACCCACAAAATGACCACCAACGTGAATGTCATAAATGTTGATGCTGCCAGTAGCAACATTATAGTTGTCCAGTTCAATCCAGTATCTCAATAACCAATAAAACTTATTGTCTGCCACAACTTTCCAACTTGGAAAGCTTAAATCTCCATGCTCGTGCGTGGACATAATTTGTTCGGGCATCTCAATGGAACATCTCCGCCTCCCTCCCTCACCATTATCCAAGATAATCGACAAATTGAAAATCCAATTTTTAGCATCTGGTTTCGCCAAGATCAGCTAATCCAAAATGTTATTATGGCTTATGTAGATCTGACAATTGCTTCAACTGTTACTGCAGCCTCCATTGCCAAATGGTTTTTGTATTGATGAACTTACCTGACGTAGTTTCTTTGTAAATGAGTGTATCCTTAATGTTTGGTCTGAGGACAAAGCTGCTGAGGAAAGTGAAAATATCAAAGGGGTGATTATTTCACAAATTTTCTTATTTGTTTCTAAGAAATACAAAAATTAAAAAAATTAAAAGCATCAAAGATAAACAAAATTGAGATTTGGTAACACAATTTGGCACATCTTGTCTACATCTGTAGGGCCCTGACTCAGTTTAATTCTTTCACTAACGACAATAGTTTTATGCAAGGCTTTATTGAGTCGACACCACTCAACCCTTGATACTATCCCTTGTCCTCATTACCCGTGAAAGAATTTCACACTTAATAGTACAACCGTCTCATATTAACTTTAACAGAGAATTTTCTCAATCAATCTTTTAACGAAAGAACAATAAATGAATAACTCAAATAATTAAAATAATAAAGAACAAAAATTGAATACACTTGAAATAAATAAGAATAACTTTTCAATGAGATCCGCACCTTTGAAATGGTTTGAAAGTTATCATCGCAAATTATGGGTTGATCTATGCAATACCAATATTAATTCACCGCTGCAGGATGAAGACATCAGGTATGACAGTCACGCAAAAATCCACTGTGACAAACCTAGACAAGACAAAGACCAAACCAAAAACAAAGCAAAGAACGAATCATGCATAAACCATCACAAAATCTGCAGCTCACTAATTATTTCCTTCAACCCATAACAACACCTTTGAACATGATGGTCAAGCACACAATAGCACACCTTCATCTTTGTCAAATTTTTTCCATACACACAACAACTTCACACACAAGCCTCCAAGAAAAAAAGTCTCACAAAATCATTACCATTTGTGTTGTAAAAAGGAGAAAAACACAGTGATCATCGTGGTCAAACCACGACCTTAAAATCACGCTAACATCAAAATCACGAAAAGAATCCCGAGATCACCCATATGTCTTCCAGTGAGAACTATTTAACGTAGTAGTAAAAAAAATACAAGACATAGAAACCTTCAAACCACCTTGACACACATCATCTTGCATTATTCATATTTCAAAAAGAAACTTAATCCACTCTAATCTTCATTCAAGATAGACTTTTATTTGTGTAACAACACTATCCAAGAATCCAATTCAAGTAAGACTTCTTGACTTATATTTTTAATCATTATCAAAATATCCAATAATCAAAAATGACAAAATTAAATAATAAGACATATCCTAACAAAAAGAATAAATGTGTTATGAGATGGTATTAAACAAGCTTTGGTTTTCTAGTCCTTAAGCAACTATGACATTCATCTGGATATTATCCTTGAGTGGTTGCATTATGTTGATGCTTTCAAAAGGACCATAAGGGAGCCAGTTGTCATCCCATAAAGATGTGTTCTTTCCATCTCCATTGACATTTAATAATTGTATCCACACTTTGTTTCTTATACTAACCAAGAACTTCATAATTAAGAAAGCGTCTTGATTATGAAGATGGGATATGTCATAAGTCCTATTGACTTATGACATATCCCATATTGGAAAATTGTGAAGATGGGAGAGCCTCCTTAAGTTATAAAAGGAGGGCCTTTCCATCTTTATTAAACATCATAAAAAATTGTCTTTCCTTAAGACAAAAAAATTCTTCTCTCCTTTTATAGTATTTCACTTGTATTATTTCCTAAAAATAGTGAAATATTAATTTAGTAGTGTTCGAGGAAGTAGGCATAATTGATTGAATCTCGTTAAATTTTGATGTTTTTTATTTGTTTATTTAATAACTATTGTCAGGTATAGTTGTAGTGAATTGTTGTGCTATTAAATTACATGTCTAGGAAAATTCTGTTTAGGAAGTTAGATTTTAAGTGAGATCGTTTGTGACCCCTCCAGTCTTTCCTAAGAATTTACCTAGTGTGATTTTTCAGTACAATCGTTCACACTCTGTTCACCTAGGAAATAGTGCTCAAAGTGAATTTTCCATTATTGGTGAAAATTAATTCAAATTTTTATAACAATAGGTATCAGAGCCAACACTTTTTCCTACTATGCTCTGTGATTACAGTGTAGTCTTATTTTCCACATTAGAAAAGATTTTTGCTTGGGCTATTAACATTCCACATTGACAACTATTAAATAGAAATTATGGTACAGATGACAGAAATCAAAGATATGAATGCACCAACCACGTCGATAACTTCTACCTCTTCTATTCTAGCAATATTTGCGGTGAAAATTTTTGATGGTACGGGTCATTTTGACATATGGCAAAGTGAGATTCAAGACATTTTTCAGCAAGGTCTTAACATTGCCATTGAACAAAAGAAACCAGATGATGTTAAGGAGAAAGATTGGAAGACTATAAATTATTTGGCATTTGGTACAATTCGATCGTATCTTTCCAGAGAGCAAAAGTATGTTTTCTCGAAGGAAACTTATGCACCTAAATTGTGGAAGGCATTGGAAGAGAAATTCTTAAAGAAAAGCAGTCAGAATAGGCTCTATATGAAGAAGAGAATGTTTTGTTTCTCTTATGTTGGGTACTACTATAAATGATCACATCACCAGTTTTAATCAGTTAGTTACTGATTTAATGAATTTGGATGTGACATTTGAAGATGAAGATCTGGCTTTGATATTGTTGACATCCCCTCTTGAGGAGTTTGAATTTCTTGAAACTACTTTACTTCATGAGAAGGTTGATGTGTCTTTTAGTGAAGTTACAGTTGCTTTGTACAATCATGAATTGAGAAGGAAGATAAAGGAAGAACATACAAGTGGAGCAGCAAAAGCTTTGGTAGTTAAAGGTCATTCCAAAGCCAGATTAAAAGAAAGAAAAGGAGATCGAAATCAAGGCTCAAATTG
>JAJMLV010000005.1:38403419-38423555 GCA_027123465.1 Erythroxylum coca
AATACCCGTTATAACTTTATTGACCTCAATTATTATTTACTACAAAATTTTCATCATTGAGAGAAGTTTCATCATCATTACTATTCAAATTTATAGCACCAAATGATAAGTCAATGTTTCTTATCTAAGATTATCTTCCGAGTCCTCATCTTTACCAAATCCAATTCCTTATAAACCTAATCCATCAAAAGATCGATATTATCAATACAAATTTGATCTATTTAACTATTTATTTTATTAAGAGTCATAGTAAATAATAAATGTTAATTATTAAAAAATTATAAGAAATTATATGTAAATTAAAAATCATAATAACATACTTTTTCCGATGCTTTAAATTATAACGAATGAAGATCAAGTCATTCAATCTCTTGTGCTCTAATCTATTCCTCTTCTTGAATTGAATAAATTTAAATGTGCTTCAATTTCTTTCACAACTTGTTGTACTCACACATTAACTTAGAATTCAAATTGTTAACTTTTGCAATTCGAGAACATCAATTCCGAATTGGTCCCACTAAAATTATAAGTCATAAGACAACAAAAATAGCGTTATAAACAAAATAAAATGACAATTAATTTTCAACTAGTAAGACAAGTGAAAAAAAACTAGATTAAGTTTTTCTCTTTTTCGAATAACAAATGCTATCTCAAAATCCCTAAAGATTGCCTATAAAGCTCTATTTGTGAGCTTAGGAGATCATACATCATCTCATAGGCAATAACAGTTGTAATAGTTAATAACATTCTTCGATTAAATTCAGTTTTCTTTGTAAAATTTAGTCTAAAATAGACACTAGAATTAAAAAATGTCTCAGCTATAAATTATGGAGAGTAAAATTGTCTTTCACATCTGTCATTGATGATTGCAAAGTAAGGTGTGTACAAAGAAAACTTATTTTTCATATTGACTTTGATTGCTTTTTTCGCCCTCTCCATGACATCAAAAAAAAATCTATTGTTGTCACTATCAGCCAAATGAAACATCCTCACCAAAAGTTCACAAACTCGAATGACAAATTGACATTGAGACCAAAATTTAGTATCTTCAAAAATAATTTTAGAAACCTCAAATTCAGCATTAAACCTAACATGTTAAAATGCAATTCACTTAACACTTGTAAACATCTGTCTCAACTCTTTTTTCATCATAACAAAATACTGAAATGATAAGAAATTCGTTACAAATTTTGTAATAACATGGCAATATAAAATTCTACCATTAGTAAAATCTTTTCTTATTAAATTCAAGACTCATGTATGATTATAGATAAACTTGATTATCTTTTTTACTTTTGCACAATCTCATCAATAATAAGAAAATACATAGCATCTCGATATTTTCCAACTTTAAGTTAACGCAATGTATAGCATAAGAACAACGACAATGAGTGATGAGAGAGGGAGAGAGAAAAAACCGAGAGTGAGAGAGGCTGAGGGGGTTTGTTATTTTTTTTTTTGTTATTTAATCCTTACATTTTTCAAAATTCACGGTACCAAGTGATATTTGACTAATATTTTAAACACCAATAGATACCAAGTAAAACTTTCGATACGCAAGGCCAGTTCCAAAGTAAGTAATATTATTCTATTTTGTGGCCAGTATGTCACGATATTCATATTATTTGACTACTATAAGGGAAAATTTTAGAAGTTTCATCCCCCGCATCTTTTGTTACGTATTAAAGTATACGTTCACAAAACGCTTTTTAAAATTTTGATCCAATCCTTTTGGTTCCCGCCATAACCCATTTATATTTAAACTCGCATCTCTTCAGATCAGTTATTCAGTTTTAACCTCACTAACCAAACACTCAGAGCTCGAAAATGGAAGAAATGGACGAAACTGAAGCTGTGCCTGAGGTCCGATATCGGTCGATCTTTTCCCCGTTATATTTACAGTTTAAGTTAATTTCCAAAAAAAAAAAGTACAGTTCAAATTCCATCTCGATCTTAGGTTCTTGATAATGATGATTTGGTTTGTGTGCATCAGACGTTGATTCGGTGTCCGATCAGTGTAGGCTTCAAAATTTCTTTTTGTTTTTGAAAATTTTCCAGCGAAAAGCTTTATTAATTCAGTGTTAGGAATTCAATTCATGTAGTTTCGCCTTCATAGCCTGTTCTAACGTTCGTAGATCTATAACCGCAATTGCTTAAACATTTAATTTGCTTCATTTATCTCTGTCTGTGTGTGGCGAGCACGTGATTGGAAACTTGTGCTTGGCTTGTAAATCACGTTTTGTGTAATGTCTCTCTGAGTTTAATCACTTGTTTAACCTGAAACCTTCAGGTGTATATGGCATGCCTTCAACACGGTCGCCGGTGAGCTACTTCTTGTACCACTGCATTCCTTTTGTCTGTCTGTGTAACTGACTTGTTTGTATCATTGAAACTTTGATCTACAAGAGTGTCAACAATGTTCTTTGATACAGCAAAGAGTTGAAGGTTGATCACGTTTTTATTCTAGATATTAACACATTTGAATTGGATTTATACCAGTTATATATTTATAACTATCACTAGTTATCTTATAATGACGGACACTTTAATGTCTTTATAGCGAACAATAAATTATTCTATGGTATGTAAATGTTAATTTAAGAAATATTACCCATAATAGCCATCAAAATTATGATTCTTAATTTTTTCTTAAAAAATGAAAAATGAATAGTAATAATTATATTATTTCATCAAAAACTCATCAATTTTCAATTTAATTATATATTGCTGTCACAAAATTTCAATTTAAGGATATAAAAAATTTTCATTTTAAGACAGTCTTGTCAAAAGTAAGAAGAAATCATAAGTCTTTGATGAAAGGAGTATTTAGTTTGCTATTCACTTTTAAGGGATGAAAGAGGTAACTAGAATAAAAGATAGATTAAACATGTAGCCAAGAGCTCGTAGAACTTACATTGGTAAAATAACTGTGATAGCCAAGAGCTCGTAGAACTTACATTGGTAAAATAACTGTGATGATGAACCAAACTGGACCGTTGTTGTTTCTGTTCAGTTAATTTTGTGAGACTGATCTCTGAAGAGGAGTGATTTTGGATTTCCTACACAGGGTTGGAATTTCCTATTATGATTCCAGTATTCGTCAACTTCATGTGCTTGAAGTTTGGGAAGATGACAGCTCAGAATTTCTTCTGATTGATCTCGGTACATGCTTCTTGTCTCCAGTGGGGTGCACCTTAGACCATCTTTGCTCTTGCGGACATTGAGTGATCTTTCTGACGATATCATTCATTGACCTCAACTATTTCCTTTCTCGGACCTCATGTTTCATATTCTATTTTCCCTCACCTGTTTTTTCACATCTATCTACACGTTAGTTGCCATATCCTTGTTATAATGATTTATCTCTGGCTGAGTAATTTTTCCAGCAAAATATCAGGCGAAGCCCTGCATCATTTATGCAAGCACTAAGAGTGAAGAATCTTTTTTATCTGCTTTAGAACGAAGTGGTATGCTGTTCCTTGCTAGTTGAATTGCCGACTCTCTGGCTCCGGGCTAAGTTTAATCACAAAGACTTATATGTGATGCAGATGGCACAACTGAGGCTCCCTCGGTGAAACTGGTAAAAAGTTCAATCTTCAGTTATGAGCAAGCGTGGCATAGGTATTACGGATCGAATGAACCGATTCTGATTCTTTTCTATGAATTTAATGGGTAGAGAGAAGAAACTATTCCAAGATAATGAAATTAAGGATTATCTGGGGCGACAATAACTTTTGACGGGTTTGTCGGTAGGCAACATTCAGCTCGCGTCCTTGCTTCAGATATCCATATGTATGGCGCGTGGCTATCATGAATTATGTATTCAACCAGTGCACAAACATTCGCTTTGTTTGTGTAATTACCGGGGTATACAAAGAAAGCAATGTGGAGATGGAGATGAATATTTTTTCTATCCCATTTTCTCATTCCAAGGAAATTTCAGTTGAAATTTCTATTTGACCCCAGTGAATTTAGAAAGACCTGTTTATCTAGGGGTGGCAGCATCACTCAATCTTTATAAGCAATTTAATATCTTAAGCTCGTGACGTTATTAACTGTCAAACCCTTAAGTGCATTTTGAAACTATAGGCCAAAATCTGTGTCAATCTCTTCCTTCCTATTCCACCAGTGGGAACTTGGAGAAATGATAGTATATCTTTGGTCCATTAATTGTGTATGTTATGCCTCTGTGTCTCTGTCTCTCTCTTAAAAACCAATTCTTCTAATTTCCAGTTTTTTGGTTGTTTTCTTAGATTATTGTATCTTCGAGTAACGGGAATGGATGAGGGCTTGAACATCAAGGAGAGAATCTCATATGTAAGTGAATGGTTAGGTCCCCTTACCGTTTGTCTGGAAGAAGAATTATCTTGCAATTGGAGTTTGGTGAAGTTTCCTGCTCTGCATTTTACGTCTGTGGTGTTAGCCAATATGATGTTCTGTTCAAATTGTTCTTTCTATTGTCTTAAAGTTTTCAAAGTCTCGTTTCAAACTCGTATCAGCATTACAAAAATTTGCAATTTCCTCATCATTCGGCAATCTTAAGCAATTATGATTCTTGGTGCGCTAGGTCTTGTTCGTGATAAGGTAAAATTTTATACCTGTTAAATAAGATCTGGTGAAATTCATTACCAATGTTGTTGATATAAAAAACAAAAAATGCCGCACTAAAAATATAAAAATGTTTCTTCCTTTTCTTTTTTCCTTTTAACCAGAATCCCTCTTTTGACTTGTTTCCTATAAAGCACATGCTAATTATCTCTTCAACTAGGAGAAACAATGATCTGTTCCCTAACTTCTCGGTGGAGCAATCTGTCAACATAGTTGGTGTATTACTAGCTATTATTACTATGAATTACGGTTTCAGCACATTGATTTAGGTTAAAATTCACTTGCGAGTCCTCGTAAGCGAGCATACTTATGAATTTCTTTAGGCAGTCGTCCATTCTCTGGGGACCATTTATATTGTGGGAGACTGGAAATTATATCCTATGCATGCCAGTCCTGTCCTAAAGCGACCAGGCCCTTTACTGAGTTTGCCTTCATTTCCCAAAATCTTTCGTCGACAGCTGAGTTCCATGATAAACATGGGGAGCGATGTTCAAGTACGAACAAGTGGAGGCCTTCTTGCCATATTAGAGAGTGAAAGGATAGTAGATACCGTTGAGCAAAGGGAATGCGGGAATACATCCATTACTATTGATTCAGTCACAGAGATTTCACTGTATCCTTTTCATATGTGTGGTTACACTCAAAGCATTCTGTAAAAGGCTTGAACTAAAAGATGCACCTTACATCTACGAAGGAATAAATTTCTTAAACTTGATGCCGCAGCTCATGACGCCTTACAGATTTTCCAAGTAGACAAACATCCTAGCCACATGGGCATTGGTAGAGCAAAAGAAGGGTAAATTGTGTACGATGTACGATGCTATCATTTATCTTTGCTGGGACAAGATCTCTAATAACATCTTGACTACAGGTTCTCCGTTTTTGGCATGATGAACAAGGTTTGTGGAAATGCAATATTCTTCCTTTAAGCATATTCTACATATTCGACTGACCAAATTTCCTTAATCAGTGCGTGACACCAATGGGTCGACGTCTTTTAAGGTACATCTATTTTAATACCTTTTGTCATTTTCTGTTTTGATATTCTTTTAAAGTCTTATTGCTTAAATGGTTTCCTTCCTCCAGGAGTTGGTTCCTGAGGCCCATAGTAGACCTCGAAAATCTGAATGCTCGTCTCAATGCTGTATCCTTTGACTAGTTCTCTGAATGAAACTTGGTTTTCTTCAGCTGAACTGGAAAATGCTATCATGCCATAGCAAAAGAAGGAAAAGGATAATAACAATGAGCATGGTAAACTCGGGGTTTCATGGTGGAATTAAGCTTAAGATAGGACGCATAGCAAACATACCTTGTTTGTGAACAATTGAGAAATGAAGCTATATTTCAACCGAAAGATGGGAGTGGCTTTCAGAATTGAAAGCTTGTAGATGCTTTTGTTCTTCTAACTGAAAGGTTGTGTTCCTTAAGTTAAATTAAGATATCAATATTTCTCCTTTCAGAAGAACTAATGGTTTCTTTACGTGAGACATTGAAGTCTGTCAAGGACATTCCCCACATTCTCAAGGTGATTCTCTTTAATCATCCCATCTTTCAAGAGTAAATGACATTTAAGTATTTCAGTGAAATTGTCAGCCGCCTATGCCAACAAGTATTACTCATTTTAAACATGATAACTCTGTTTAATCTAAAGAAACTATATCACAAATTCTTTTCTTTTCGATTTAGAGTATTTTGCAGAAGCTGTTTTGCTTATTGGCATCTATTCGAAAGAAAAGGAGAAGAGGAAACAGTTTGAACCAACTAGGACTCTTTGCAGATACAATGTAGTTAGTAGTATATGATCTGGCATCTATGCAATGGAGTCTCAGTCATTTTCTAGAATCGTTAAGAAAATATTAGACACTGCTTTTTGGCATCTGAGTACATAATCAACTTTCTCTCTTGCCTGTAGAAATTCAATTCACCAAGCTCTTTGAGTACCACTGGTGACTGGACAGCCTTTTTGAAGGTAATTCTTCCTAGAAATAAGTCTCCCACCTTACATAAATTCTCGTCTGGCAAGCTAAAGTTGAGTACTGTCCATATTTACAGTATATAAGTAAATGTCGGATTTTATGCTAATGCCTCTGAGATGTATCAGGCCATGCAAAGGTTATGCTTATTGTGTTTTTGTTCTATTTCTGCTATTTAATTTCTACCCCTGCTTAAGGTAGGAACTTGCGTAATATTAAATGGTTCATTCCATAATTAACGACTTGTAAGGCCAGGCTCTTTTGCTGCATAGCTCAATCGTTGCACACAAACAAATACTTGAGAAAGTTGAATCCCTGACTCAATATTATAATTTATAAGATGTCGCTGAGCTTGTCCAGTGGTATCTCAGAAGAATTTCTTCAGCCTGCTTAAATGTGTACATAAACATCAATTCTGGGTTTTACATTTTAAGGTAAAAATTTTTATGTAGGAAAATAACTAGAAAGAAGTAGCTGATGTGACAATGAACTATATTAGGATTTAGGAGATATTCTTAAAGTCAAAGTCAATATATCTATTGCACAAGTCTTTCCACTTTGCGGGGAGGGCCTTTCCTTTGTATTTTTACAAAGAGGTTGCTTCCGTGTCAGGTAGGAAAGTACTTAGAAATCAAGCTGAAGAAAATACGTTCTTCTAGAAAATAAATCGCCCCTAATATGTTCTTTTTCATTGGCAAAGATTGATACTTGTCTATGTCACAAATCATCCGATCTTGACATATTTCGAACACATCAATAAATTTGAAAGACATGGGAACATATCTCCTAAATTATGTTAAACTGCGTACTCAGCTTCTCACGGAATTCCCTACATGAGAGAATCTCTGGTTTTTGAGCAAAGACAATTAAGGAACTTCCAGAGCACTCTCTACTATCCACAATGTTCATAACGAAAGGATTTTATTCTTTTGCATTTGAAAATAATCTGTTCTTCCGTGTCATTTCTATTTAAAATCCATTAATGTACTGAAAGAATAAATTATAAAGTTTTGCAACCAATGTAAAACAATTCTTTTCTGCTGTTGCAGAGTGTTTGTTCATTCTTGCATGTTGGCAAGATATTTGAAGTAGGCATATCTGAGAACCTTCAACATCATGTGAATTACTTGAATTTGGACATTGTTGAGCAGGTATAAATCTTTTCTTCACCTGTCTTTGGTGTAACCACTAGGCTTCATTTTTTCCACTAGATTCCTTGATGAGCACTATTAACTATTTAATATGATTTGTCTTTCTTTTTTTTCTTTAATCTCAGGCTGGTTCATGTATTTCAATAGAGCTGGCTTATGTCTATGAATTGGTTAGTCTATCTTGCCTTGGTGTTCTCTTAGCTTAATCATGCTATTGCCTAGGAATAGTCGAATCAAACTTTTCTATCTTGATAATCATTAGAAGTTCCACTTAACATGAATATTTAACAACTTAAAGAAGCCTGGAACAAACGAGAGAGTGGCTGATGTAAAGCAAAAAAGGAATCCCATGTTTTAGTTCTAGCAAGAATGACTGAACATATGCCTGAATCATGTGTGAGTTTAAGTTTCCAAAGGAAAATAAAATTACTGCTAATGAAAAAGGAAAATAAAATCTCACAAGGAAATAATTTGAGTAGGTTTAAGTGAAGGTCCAAATTTTGAAAGAAGGAAACGATTTATACTTCTAATTTTAATGGTCTGCCTTTTCTTTTGCTTATGTTATCAAATATTTCTTCCTTCTACCTCTTCTTTTATTTATATATATTAGATTTGAGCTTGGGTCAACATTGCTAAATTGAATAGAACTAGTCATTTGGATAGTTGACTCTTTACTATAAATCCTTTAACATTTTCATATTTAGTCAATATAGAATACTCTAACATTCCCCCTCAAATGCAATTGAGACTGGACATGCTGACAGAGTGTAGAGTCCATTAACAAGAATTGGACTTAAGTCAAGCATTGCCAAAATGACTAGAACTAGTCATTTGGATAGTTGGCCCTTACCACTTATAAACTCTTTAATATTTTCATGTTTAGTTAATATGGTATACACTAACAATATATGCCCGAATTATGTGCGATTTTAAACTCACATATGCCTAAATCATGTGTGAGTTTAAGTTTCAAAAGGAAAATAGAATTACTGCTAATGGAAAAGGAAAAGAAAATCTCAAAAGGAAATAGTTTTGAGTAGGTTAAGTGAAGGTCCAAAATGTGAAAGAAGGAAATGATTTATACTTCTAATTTTAATGGTCTACTTTTTCTTTTGCTGATGTTGTCAAATATTTCTTCCTTCTACCTTTTCTTTTATTATATTGTTAAATTGCATTAAATCAATATCTTTTTTATGACTTGTAATGTCAATAGAACATTACGAGTAATATTTGTAGATCATATTCTTACTTCAGTACTGCGTTTTGTAGGTCATCGGTGTCATTGATGTGAATAGAAGTAACGAAAAGGGATATGGGACAATGGTGAAGGACGGATTCTGCGACGAGGTTCTACTGAAATTGCAACTTCAGTTTGTTCTTTTTCACCTCCAACATATGAAATTTTTGTGTGTTTTGATATCTTGAAATTTTAGTTTTCATTATTTTTAGTTCCTCTTTTATTGAACCTTTTCTACTGGCATCAAGCTTGAAACTTGCATCCTCACCTATAAAACTTTTTGCTTGTTTTCATAACGCCAATGCTGGGTACCAGTTTTATGGAGTTATAGACATTTAGAAACTAATTCCGCTTTTTATATATAGTTAGATGAATTGAGGCAAATTCATGAGGAACTGCCTGAGTTTCTGCACCAGGTGCTTTTTTTTCATATAATATACATGAGTGAAACTCACACATATTGAGTTTACTACCCGTCTACAACTATTCTGATTATGGCAGTTGTATGTAGGTTGCCTCATATGAAATTGCACAACTTCCTGACTTAAAGACTGCTCCTTGTGTTGTTTATATGCATCAAATAGGTTGGCCATCATTCTCTACCATTCTACAACTGAAAACTTGGCATGCTTAATTTGATTTTTGTATGGATCTTTCCTCAGTTAAGAACATATAAAGTGCACAAAGTACTATGTATAACACCTTGATTATCTTTTATATTACTTTCTTATGCTGCAATGATGCATTCTGGATACATGTGGAAGGAATGAACGACTAAGACCAGTCATATATATGAAAAAGTGCATGCATGCAGTATTAGCCGTTAATCCTCAATTTCAACTTGTTGACGATAGATGAATATTCAAGTTCTAGTGGAATACTCTGTTTCATTGTTAAGATAAAATTAATAGAAGAATCGGGCTTTTTACTGATAATTTAGTTTAGTATTGCGACATTGTCTGGTACAACTCTTATGAGCTCCATTTGGCTGTAGTGATTAAAGAACTAGCACAGAGCTCAAAGATTTGTGTTGGGTGTCTAGTTTTTGGAATGCAGTTCAAATTTAAGTCTGCCAGTGTCCTATATCTTTTCATGGAAAGACATGGGTGATTTTGGGGCTGGTGACGTTTATGGTTCTTTTCTTGTTATTCATTTCTTTTGTTTTTTGTATGCAGGATATTTGCTGTGTATTTTTGACGAAAAACTTGATGAAGCATCACTTGAAAAGCGTCCAGATTTTGAATTTGTGGCAAGTTGCTAAATCAGTTATTAAGAAAATAGAGATATTGGTAATACTATTACTACATTCGGCATTGACTAAGGAAGATTTACTGTGAATGGAAGTTTTCCGACGCTGATGGAGAGACCAATAGGTATTTTTATCGTACCCCAAAAACACAAGAATTGGATGACAGCCTTGGAGATATTTATCATAAAATTTTAGGTAAATTTAACATCTTATTCTAATTATTCAAAGTTTGATGAGAATTGAATACTTTTATGGGCTGCCGGAAAATATGGACACATCAAATATTGTTCAAGCAATTTATTGGATTCAAGTTCATACTAGCTTCCTTAACGTGATGGATTTTCTATATGAGATCTCAATACATTAGCCGTATACCTTTCTGTAGAATGTAGTTCTTTTAGTTAGGTTATACCTTGTTTCCCAAAGATGTTCATTCGGCAAACTTCTCCTTGAAGATATGGAGAGAGCAATCATCAGAGATCTGGTGTCACATATACTGCTCTTTTCAGCGCATCTGCTGAAGGCTGCAAACTTCACAGCTGAACTCGATTGGTAAGAATCCGTTACAAGTGCTTTCTTTCCCTCACTACGATTTATTCACTTTATTATATTATATAACATCCCTAGACTCTCCGTTTTAGCTTGACTCTCACTGGCTGTTGTTGTACTATATTATATAACATACAATTTCTGTTCTTTAGCCTTTTGTCACTGGCTCTAGTTGCACGCCAGAACAATTATGTGAGACCTATTTTGACTGAAGAAAGCTTGCTTGACATACACAACGGGAGGTGAGATATGAATGAATCATATGCTCCATTTTTTATTGCAACGACTCCTTGAGGACCTCTTGTCCCATTTGGTTACAAACACTATGATTCATACCTGATTTCACTTTTCCAGACATGTTTTGCAGGAAATGACTGTTGACACATTTATTCCAAACCATACAAAAATTCTTCATGATGGTATAATGATTAGCAAATTAATCTCTAACTCCCGTTTATATTTTACTTTCATCTTTCTATACCAGTAACCTTTTGATATTTTAAAATTGTTTTTCAGGAAGGATTAACATTATCACTGGTCCAAATTATTCAGGAAAAAGTATTTACATAAAGCAGGTTATTGGTTCTATCTTTGAGAGATGGAGTGATTGTGGGAATGTTTTTGTATTTTCATGTTTGTGCTACAGTTAAATAATTGATTTTAACGACAACTCATGCCTGTTCATGTCATCTTGACATATGAGCATAGATGTGATAATTTTGAGTCTATTTTGTAATTACATTTCCAGAACATATGTTAACCGTTTTCTCTCAAAGTCAATGGACTCTGCTGTACTTGCCCAGATGATCTTTTAGATGTACAAATTCTAGCAAATTAACAATGTTGACTTCAGAGCCCTTAAACATGATAGGTACCAAGTTTAAGCTTCACTACTTCAGCAGCATTTAGAAAAATGGAATTTCATCTCAATTTGATTTATTTTCTAATGTTGCAAAAGGAATGTCTCCAGTGCATATGATTGCTATGCATGTGATTTTCCTTTTTATATTACACCAATTTCCTATGTATATTTACATTCTGAAACTTGTTCTTGCAGGTGGCTTTGATTGTTTTCCTTTCCCATATTGGAAGTTTTGTACCTGCAGATGCTGCTACTGTGGGATTGACTGATAGGTTTTCCTTGAATCATGTTTTCATTATGTTTTATTCATCAGAATTGTAATTGGCTACACTAGCTACTGTTCAACTTGCAACAGGATATTTTGCACAATAGGAAGCAAACTAATGACCGCAGAACAATCAACATTTATGATAGATCTACATCAAGTTGGGATGATGTTAAGGTATGAAGGTGGTTAATGTGGTTTTCGACATCTCCATTTGAAGGGACAAATCAGAAAAAAAAAACCTAGTATATCGGTTATATATATTATAAACCTTATCTTGGTTATTAATTCCTTATAAATTCAAGGTTGTACATATCCCAGCTTAAGTTGCTCAAAGCTTTAATAGACATTTACAATCCACACTTTAAATTTTATTCTTCAAATCGTCAAACTTTCAGGCAGGCAACTTCAAGATCATTGTGTCTGTTGGATGAATTTGGTAAAGGCACACTTACAGAAGGTAAACCTTCCTAATTTTTCTTTTCTTGGATGTATGATACGCAATGAGGAAAATGGACTAGCTTCTATGATTTTTATCATTTTTCCCTTTATCTTATGACAATGATTAACATTGATATTGATCACAATAAGCAATACAGATGGTATAGGTTTGCTTGGTGGAACCATAAACCACTTTGTTGAAAGTGCTGACCCTCCCAAGGTTTGGTATTCTTCACCCAGATGAACTGAGAAAATCCTATTAGCACAATGGTTTTCTGAAAACCAGTTAGATCTCATTTTCTGGGTTTGTTTTATACTTCACAGTGGCCATGGTGAACTAGATGATTACAACACATTGATGCTTATCATTTTCTCCAGTTCTTTACACCAACAGCAGGATGATGCTTTGCTTAAGTCTTGTCGTTTGCCATAGTATCATTTTTCTGGAAAGAAACTCTTGTGGTAGTTGCTGAGTACTTGCACGCATCCCTAGGGATGACATTTGAGGCCAGGCCCTGCTGACCGCATTTGGGTTGGCCAGGCCTTGAGTGAGCTGTGGCTGCCCAGGCCCTCCCGAGGCCTTTCATATAAGGAAAATGATGTCATTTTATGAAAAATGACGTTTTCAATTTAAAAAATAAATACAGGTCTGGCTGGACATGCCGGGTTCGGACTTGGGCCTGGCTGCCTCCGACTCCGGGCTCCTGCAGAAACTGCTAGGCTGGGCTCGGGCCTGGGCGTCCCAGCATTTCACTTCATTCTTTATCAGTTTCCAACATATCCATATCACAAAACTTCCAACTACTTGATTCTACCAGACCTTTCTTTTTTGTTAGTTTTTGACTACTTACCATTATATACCTGATTTTGAAAATTTCTGACCATTTTATCTTATTTACGATATGTAAATTCCTCTCTAAACTTATTTTGCAAGTTAAAACCAGCAAGTAATGCATTTGAAGTTGATCTGCCATGTTGGTGATCGTACAAAGGCATTGTGCTGAAGGAACATCAAATATATCAGTTACAGTCATATAAAAATATTGCTGACTTCATTATCTTCTTATAGGTTTTGGTGTGTACTCACTTGACTGAGTTGCTCAATGAACGTTGCTTGCTGGAGGCATGTTTTCTTGTAAAGTTTCATTTGCTAATTTCCATTTAACTGTGCAAATGCTTGAAAAGTTATATGAAATACTCTTGAATTGTTCCAGTCTGAGATGGTGAAGTTTTATACAATGAGTGTCCTGAGGCCAGACAATAATTCTGGAAATGTTGAGGACATCGTATTCTTATATAGGTAAATTTAAATAGCTCTTTCAAATAAATTAATTTTCAAATTATTTAAAAATCTTTATTATTTTTAAATGTTTAGAACTCTTAAAAGTTTTACTAAAAAATAATAATTAAATATGCGTGATATGAACAGTACATTTGGATTAACCAAATATTAATAATATGACAATCTAATTCAATTCTTGAAACTGTTTTGAAATAATTAAATTTAGTTAAATCAGTAATTTAAGATAATTACAATAAATTATTATTATAAGCTAGATTTAAGAGCTATTTTTATTATCATGTTAATTGTATTTGATTGATCTATATTTGGTGTTCATACCATGTTTGTTTAACATTATTTTTAACAAACTTAAAATTTAAAATTATAAAGAATTTTTTTGAAGTTTGAAGATTAAGAATTTTTTAAATTATTTAAATCATAGACAAGTCGTGTGTCTTTTATCCCATTTCTCAGGAAGCAGATGACTATATTTCGGCTCTAGCATGATCAAGCATCATTGTTTGTTTATCGTCATTTACATGCGCCAGCATCCTGTTTTATTTTTGATTACGAGCTCTTGCATTTTTTCTTTTCCATAATATTTCTTTGGGTTCTTATTTGGCAGATTAATTCCTGGTCATGCACATCTTAGTTATGGTGAGTGCGTGTTTTTTCGTGTCTCATGGAGTCCTGGGAATGATTTCTGGAATTCAAATTACATGTTTATGATTTTCAGGACTTCACTGTGCACAACTTGCTGGTACGTTCTGTGTTTTCTATATTTGGTTTCCTGAAAGGTTTTTGTACATGCAAATGATGTTAAGACGAGAGGAGATTTTCCTTGAATTTTTGTGTTTCTTTTGATTGGGAATCATTACAGACAAATGATAGGATACTAATGTTGTCTTTAATAAGAAGTAAGACCTAAAATTTTTTGTTTGCTTGCTTCATTTTCGTGCTTCAAGTGTAAAATAGAAGGACCCAGAGTCAAGTCCCTGAAGTACCCGACACTTGACATATGGTCTGCCTACACATGCAATTATATACTGTTTACCTGCTGTTTTACATTTCCATCAACCAATCACAATCTTCCTCGGTTTAGGCTTGAGACTGCATGTTATATTATAAACCCATAAACGAATGGCACAAGTAGGGTCTCGTTCGGATTGAACTTGATTTCAGCTTACGACAGGAGTAGATCTATACTTGAAGTGACATTGATTATGTTGCCTAGTCTCTAACCTGATAGATCACTGATCGACCGTCTAGGCGTGCCAGAGGATGTTGTTAAACGAGCAGCGTTAGTGTTGGCTGCTATTGGGAATAACAACGTTGTCGAGAGGTTGCGTAACGAGAAGATATTATTGCGAGATCAGGAATACAAGGTCTTACTGGCAAATGCAATGATGAAATCGCGCATATTGTATCAGGATATATTCTGAAATTTTGATCCAAATGCAGGACGCAGTTGACAAGATGATGGCCTTTGATGTTCTTACCGGTGACCTCAACCTTTTTTTCCAGGAGATATTTACTTCGCAATCTGAACAGTCTCCTTCCCAATCCGAGCAGTTTCATTCGCAATCTGAACAGTGTTAAAGGTCTCCTTTCCGTCCACATATCTTCTGCTTGCTAACTATTACCTATTCTGACAGGGTACAATGATACCAAAGTTTTTCACGTTCATGTATGGAATTCTGTATGATAACAAGGAAAAACAACAACGTGCGGCATCCTCTGTTGGACGAACTACGTCCCAGAAAGCACGATTGTTTCTTTCGGAGCAATGGCTAGAAATTTGGAAGGCACGTAACTTTCGTAGACCACAAGAAGCTGAGCTGATAGAACCACGGCAAATCCTGAAATAAGAAATGCAAATTTGCAAATTCCAGAACGGACTTAGATGTTTCTTGGGCATCAATTCTGATCTTTATATCGTTATTCATTTACTATTCTGGTTAAGAAAAGTCGCCAAAGTGTGAACTATGAAACAAAGACCAGATAATAGAACTTGCAAAATAGAAATGTCTCAAATCTATGGATTTGTTTTAAATATAAGTGTTACATAAAGCCCAGTCCAAATCTGTACTACAGCCCGAACAATTAAGAACATATTTTTGTTTCCGTTCCTGCATATTGCAGACGGTATTTATTATTATTTAATCCTTAAGTCGTGCTTGTTTAGGTGGTATAGAAAAAAAATGTATGGCTACAAAATAAACCATCTCTGTTTAGTACGAACCTATCATTAAAGAGCTAATAATTTCGGCAGTTCTCCAACACTCTGGGAGACGTTGCCATATTTTTTGGCGGGAGTTTTGCCCGCGACTGTCGTCTCTTTCACTCTCTAGTAATGACAGATATTATTTTCTCTTAACCTTTTCTCTTACTTGAAACCAGAAACAATCCTGCAGCAAACAACTGAAACCAAGAAATAGCACCGGTAATTTTCTTCCTTTCTTTCTTCTTCAATTTTTTTTGTCCGTATAATTGTATATTTCTCTCTTCTTTTCTACTGGGCTTGGTTTCACCGAAGAACGCATATGTTGAACTCATGCTTTCACAACTGTCTCTGTGAGGCATTTGTGGTTTTTCCTCCAAACTAAGGTCATTTTGAGCTTGGTTTGTATTATCTTTCCAAATTCCAACTCTTACAACTCTCTCTCATCAATTGCTTCTCTTCCTCCGCCACAGGCAATGCCAACTAGTTATTAGTTTACTATGTTACAGGGGACTCAGTTACCTACCCCACGCTACTTTTCTTCGTCTAAACTAGTCGACTCTCACCTAACAACTAATTTCTCTAGCTCTCTTCCAAGACCCAGATCCTTATTTTTGCTGGGTTGGCCTGAATTCTATCCATCATAGCAAACTGTAGCCTTCACCAAGCAAAGGTGGGTGCTTTCTTACTGTACGTTCTAATGATTTTCTTAACGTTTTCTGGGATTTGCTTTAGAACTGTTGATTTATCTGGAATTTGCGTTACAACTGTTGATCTGAATTTTGTTGTTTTGGTTATTTTTCCTTTGGCTGGAGAAGTTCAAACGTATCATGATCAAATTCAGATTCTTGTGTAGTCGAAAACTTGATTTTTACCGACCGAGAAGAAAAATAATATTTCTTTCACATTTAACTGACGATTCATTTAAGGCCGTCTTCGAATAACTTGATGTTCTTATCGTTGCGTCTGAACTTGTGACGAGTTTTAAGTAAAAGGAAATACCTGTCCTTATTAGGGTCTGTTCCCTTTCTTGGAATGAATCCTGGAACAGTAGGAAATGACTTATTTCTTTCTGGAATAACAAACAGCTTTCAACCAAGATCTGCTCTAACTCATTTAGTTTAGAGCGGGCAACTATATATGTTGTTTTATTAGTTAGCCGAGTAGCTCAATACCCTGCTTATATGCATGTCATGGCTCGTGTTTTGTAGTGGTATAAAAAATAAAATCCTTCGATTTATCACCACAACTGTTGTATTAAAATTTGAAAGAAACTAAAGGCAGCAATGACTTTTGTGTGTCCTGTACAACTAGCCATAAAGTAGTTGCTTCAACACCTGTATCTAAGACCTAACATCAATTATAACTCTCGCCCCACTTCAGAAACCACGCTTTGAGTGGTAGTCAGAGCCACCAGCTTCATGGGGGTGTAAGGGACATTGGGGCAATCATTTTTTTCAGAAAAGTAGGAGAATTTGATTCGTGGGATGCAATGAAAAACTCATTGCAGCAAGTTCTGTGATCCAATTGGCAGTGAGATGAAGTTTTAACTCGTGTTTTGTATGCATGCCTTGGACGATTCTCCAACTCCCTCATGCAAGCATACTTTCGGTTTTCTGGTGTAGAGCTGATTAATTCATGACACTATCACTATATCTCGTTTCACTTTGATATATTGAAGCTCCAATTTGATGATTGTTATATGATACAGGACCTGTGCAACGACTTGAGATCTACAAGAAGCTAGACAAGCATAAAGGTTGCGTAAACACTGTAAGCTTCAATGCAGATGGAGACATCCTGGTTTCTGGTTTTCTGCATTTTGATGGCCAACATTTGCTGAAGTGGAGAGAATGATTGCTTCACTTGGGTAACTAACCATACTGTGTTGATATTATTTTTGATAATCGTAACTGTTCTAGTTGCTTTTGTTGTCTTTCATTTACATTATCACCACTGTTAGTTAAGAAGTGGTTTTGTGTTGTCCTTGTGTTCTTTCAACTATGGATTCTTGAAGATTTTGTGTGTGAAGTGTTACTGCTGTAAGTAGTTTGTTAACAATTTATATCTATAGTAGTTTGTGACAGTATGCAATTAGTTAAATATGTTGGAAAAGAATTTATCATTTTAATATGCTAGTCCCGATGAGGGTATTCAGGCAAGCTCTTGAATATCAAGAGAAACTATTTTCTCTTACTTCTTCTCAATTAAAATTAGGCTCATAATTCATCTGCAAGAACGTATTATACAATCTGAAGCTGTAAATGTGTAGTTTTTACATATAAACTAGTGTATTGATATGCATATTTAAATTCCTTATGAACAAAGAGAGCCCTTAAATAATATAATCCTAAAGGATGTCTGTGGTTATGATGTAGGTGAACGACTTCAAAAATCTAACAAGATCATCAAGAAATACCCAGTTCGAGTTTCTGTAAGTTCTTCATTTATGCACTTGCGTTTCTTAGATTTTGGAGCTTCTATTTTATGCACAATATAAATGTCTCTGCATAAAAAAGCATAATTTGTTTATATCATATGATTGAACATGGAAGGAAAAGGATAGGACAACTCAATGTGGTGGCTTTCAATTTTGAGTTGTGTTTTGTCTTTGGGCTGATGTTTTACTGCCATTGGTGTTGTTTCACTCTTATTTATCATGAAAATTTCCTATTTCATAGATGCAACCCATCTCTTCTTGGTTGTTGCCTTATTGAATTTAGTGTTACTATAGTATCAGTTATGGTGTTACTACACTATCATTCTAACTTTGAATGTTTTGGTGGGTAGTATATATAGCCAATATACTAAAATATTCACTCGTTTAATCAAAAATTTCCTTTTGCAGTCTTCACTTTTTTGAATTTAATAAGCACTTTATCCCTTGGTCCTCAACAATGCAATTCAACTATATCTGCTATAGTCATACATAACTAACACGAAGAATCTACTCTCATTTAGTGAATAGGTTAACTTACATAAGAGTGAAGTAGTTCCAACCTTTACTTTGCTCTCCAAGAAGTTTATAAAAGAAATTCTTGCTTGCTTACTGAACTGATGTGATTGACAAATTTCTTTAGTTTTAATCACCTGGGAAAGATCTTGCACATCATCATTGTCATTCATAATTTTAAATACACCAAAACAACCATGCCCCATTATGTTATGTCATATTACTAATTTGTTACCACATATAGGCAACTTAGCAACATATATAAAAATATTCTCTTCAAAAGACTTTTCTTAACATTCTAATTAACAAAAAAATTTGTTCTTCATGCAAATTCTCATCAATTTTAGCTCCTTTAAGATCAATTATCACTTATTCACCACTAGCAAAGTTCAGGAGAGGAGGTTCAGAAGGGTAAGAAGTTTGAAGTAGTAGTGAGGGATGATGGACTCATGACTGTAGGAAATAGGCTCTGTATCCCAAATGTCAGGGAGGTGAAAGATGAGATACTGGATGAGGCACACAATGCGCCTTATGTTATGCACCCAGGTAGTACCAGGATGTACAGAGTTCTAAAGGAGCATTTCTGGTGGAAAGGCATGAAGAAAGATGTGGCCGATTATGCAAGTAAGTGTCTAGTGTGTCAGCAAGTCAAGGCTAAACACCAGGTATCTTTAGGCAAGTTACGGACATTATCCATTCCTGAGTGGAAGTGGCAGAGGGTGACTATGGACTTTCTGATGGGGTTGCCTAAGACTAGTAGGAAGCATGATGCCATATGGGTTATTGTGGATAGGTTGACGAAGTCAACCCATTTTCTGGTGATCAAACAGACCGATTCTCTACATGTGTTAGCCAAGAAGTACATTGATGAGATTGTGAGATTGCATGAAATCCCAGATTCTATAGTCTCTGACAGGGATCCTCGATTTACTTTGAGATTCTGGGGAAGCTTGCAGGAAGCTTTAGGCACCAAGTTGAGTTTTAGCACTGCTTTTCATCCTCAGACAGATGGACAGTCTGAGAGGACCATTCAGACCCTTAAGGGGATGCTCAGGGCATGTGTGATGGATTTTAAAGGAGAATGGGATGAACACTTGCCATTGATCGAATTTGCTTACAATAATTCGTATCATTCAAGTATTCAGATGGCTCCTTGTGAAGCTCTGTATGGGAGGAGATGTAGGACTCTGGTGTGTTGGGATGAAGAAGGAGAAAGGAAACTTTTGGGTCCAGAGTTGATTCAGGTGACAGTTGATAAGGTCAACTTAATAAAGCACAGGCTAAAAGCAGCTCAGGACAGGATGAAAAGTTATGAAGATGCTCACCGAAAGGAAATGGAGTATAA
>JAJMLV010000005.1:38424659-38447009 GCA_027123465.1 Erythroxylum coca
GATGCAAACAATATTTGTAGTGTTAATCTGGTTAGTTTGCATCAATTGAAAGCTGTTGTTTAAGGTATTGTGTATACGACATATATTTTACATTATTTGCATTATTAGAGGAATGTAAATTGTATTAAATTATGTTACTTGATTTTGTTATAGCAATAGAATGGTAGATATTATGGTTATGTCGATGAATTGAACAATATTTTTTATTATTAAACTATATTTTGAGAATATTATATAACTAATAATATGTTGATACAAAAAAATGCTGAAGTATCTTTGTCTTCAAGAGCTATTGGAAATAAAATACTGCAATATATTTGATTTTAAACATTCTGTCATTATAAATAAGATACATAAAATATAATTAATTAAAATATATTTAAAATTTGATATAAAATAAAATTTTAATAAATTTTTATTTATCAAGATTTTAACAAATCAACACTATTAATAGTAATGATAATTATTCTTTCATCTTAACTATTATAATTATAATGATTATATTCATTCTTATTTTTCATTAAATTCATTCTTATTCTCATTCTCTTTTATAAACAAGTGTTTCTTAAATGTGAAACTGTCAACAAAACAATCAACCATCGAAAGCTGGCATTACATTTTGCTAGGCCCCTAGTCATCCCCTTTTCAACACTTCAGTGCTTGCATACATTCCCTAAACCATTACAGTGTATTCTCATTGTTGTCTCTAAATCACAACTCAAATGTTTAAGAACCTTTTTCTTGAAGAGGTTAGCAAGAAGCACATCTTGTTTCTATTATAGTTTTGTGGTTTCTCTGTTCCCTTTTGTAAGTTTTTATTGTAGAACCACTTCACCATTGGTGGTATTCTTTATAAGCCACTTCGATCCCTTTTAATTTTTTTTTCAATTTCGAAGCAGTTCTTTTCACAATTTCATACTTATCCGGTGCATTATGTCCTCTTGACATTGTGATCTTCACTGATATCAAGATTTTTAAAATTGTGGTTACAGTTCAACCTGTTATTTGTAATTTATTATAATGTTACTTATATTACCTTTAATTATGTTTTTCGAATCCTTAATTATCATCATTTTTTAGTACTTTTAACTTGAGGGCCCCTATATAGATATATATAACAGTAGTTGATGAATTAAAGGCTAGTTATGTAAAAGGGCTTAGTTGAATAATGTAAGCCGTTGTATTCAATCATTCCGCAAACTTCAGAACAGACAAGATGTTACTGAAGCTTTTAAAGCCAAGATCTCTGCTTTGACGAATTGAATGAGAAGTTTAGATTTGTCGAAAGCATAGTTTTTCTGTAATTTTGCATACCCAAATGTCTATATATAATCATCGCTACACCAGGAGCTATTCTCAGTATTCGGGCAAGTACATTTGTTCATTGATATTTGTCTTCGTTTTTTTTTTTTTTTTTTCTTTCTCTGGTATCTATATGGCGCCTGCCTTGTGAGAAGTGATTGTCAATGGCAGAGCTTAGACTGCAAGTAGCTGCCTCAGGTTAATGGGAAAAGCGTAATCTGGATGACCGTCGAAAAGGGTATCCACAAGAATTCGAGCTGCTATCTCTGTTGGATGATACGGGTCCCAGAATACATGGTCTTTTCTATTGGAGCAGTAAGTAGCAATTGGCAGACATGGGACATTAGCTTTCAGGTCTCCAAGCCCACAGCAAGCGGCTTTGACCTCATTAAACCCTGAAACAAGAGATCAGATCATTAATTGCTTGCTTAGTGTAAGCATATTTTGCTGACTAATTAGCAAAGAAAAAGAAGAAAAGAAATCATTAGTAACTGATACGTTACAGACCATAATCGGATGGTTTCTGAATTAAGTTGAGCAAGCTGGCGTAGGTGTCAAAATAGGAGTAAGATAGGCCATGAAGCTCTGATTTGAGTTCCTCCATCATTGACTTCGAAGCTTGGTTGTACATAACAGACATGGAGTTGAGATGTTCATTGCATTCTTCACTATTGTTTTTGGCCCTTTGTGATGGAATGCATCCTATTGGAGCCACCCCAGCCAATAAAAACTTACGTGCACCAGTTGCATATATTCTCTGCCAAAAACATGATTGAATAAACAAATAAACAAGAAACTGATTGAATCAGGAAGAGAACATACTCTTAAATAGTCACAAATGGTAACGCCGATTAGGTACCTTTACAAGTCCTTTTAATGTAGCAGCCATTAAATCCACGTACTGTTGTGGGGTGGTGCTCTTTTGAAGATTAGAGGAGCCGGAGTAACCGAACAAGTCGTTGCTACCGATTACAATCACGATAAGTGACTTCGACAATTGGGTTTGAGCTCCAACATTTCCTACCGATCGTTCGTAGTACCCAACTTGCTGCGTTAGCGGAAGTGATTGTTTCTGAATTTGTTTGAAATTATAGAAGAAAATTAGAAGCTGATTGGCCAAGCGGGTATAGCTCATTTGGACTGAAGATCTGAAGGTCTCGTGTTCTCGATCCATGCTCACCGCAAGTTTTGCATATTGTTGGGTCCGACCTTTTCCGATTAGGAGTTATGGGTTTGTAGAGCAAAGGTCGGCCACCCATTTACATAATTGTATAAAAAGTAAATTTGAGCTGGGAAGCATTCATTTGACTTACCAGAGCTTGGTCGCTGCCATTGAAAATTCCGGCACCGCCAGAGGCGAAATTGACACCAGTAATGGCGGAGGAGGCATTCTTGGATGGCAAGGACAGAAATGGTGGAGAAGAGGGTAGGCCTACTTTCTCAGCTGCCAAGATATGAGTACTAATACATTACATTAGGTATCAAATAGGATGAAGCGACATGCATATGGCGGATGGGGTATAGCTATGGCATTGCATGCCTTTTTCTTAAATCTGTAACACATAATCTATGAAAATCAGCATCAATCTGATCCTCCAAGCTTTTAGCTGCGACTTCCCTTTCTCTATAGTTTGATACGAAAATGACTCCGTGATAAATGAAAAATGCATTAATTGATGCATAGGCATAGTACATATCATGTGAAAAAAGTGAACTTTTGGTTCTTATTCTTACTCAACATGCAAGCTGTAGAAAAGAACCATTCGACCTTAATACTATTAGCGTATCAAAATGTATTAAAGACTCCTATACTATACCTCATGAAGTCATTGAGCAATGAGTTGATGTATGTAGAAGACGAGATGCTCGAAAGGAACAAGATGCTCCCCAACACTAAAAGAGGAGGCCAAATCTCGAAAACCATTTTTAGTTTTAAAACTTGTAAAAATTAATTTAATTTTTTATAGTAGCTTGATTTTATTATTAATTAATAATTATTGAAAATATAAATTAAATTATTTTACAATTAAATTCGAATAAAAATTTAGATTTGATATTTTATTCAATAAATTTATTTTATCTTGACAATTTTACAAATAGTTATTTATGAAATAAAATTTTAAATAGAAAATATTTAATTTTAAACAATAACGTTGATTTTAACTATATTGAAAAATTGTCTTAGTAAAATATAATGCTTTTATTATTTTTTATGAATATAGATTATAAAATAAAATTAATTATAAATCTTTAAAATTTTATTTAATATTCATTAATTATTGTTGAATAAAAACGAAAGTGGGATTGGGAACCAATTAAAAACCAACCGCCCCAAGTGAACTCGAGAAGCATGGAATCCGCAGAGATTGAATAGGAATAGTTCCTCCACTGAAACTCACCAATGACATCAGCAGCATTCTTTCCATTGCAGAACCTTCCTGTAGCTTTCCTGCCGGGGAAGTCGATTCCATTGTGAGGAAAATTTGCTTTGACAGCAGACAGTGGGAGGTGATTGTTGTTGCCAACGTCGACTAAGGAGTCTCCAAAGACGTACATGGCTGGCACCATTTGAGCGTCAGAGACTTGCAGGCCAACGATGAGGAGACTTAGAACACCAAAGGAACCCATCAGTAACGTGTTCTTACGCATTTTGATCTCGGTGAAAAAGGGTGCCAATGATTCGCAGGAGCTTGGAGGATTTGGTGTATTTATAGACGGAGCAGATAGATTATATGTTCAAATTAAGTGATGCTTCATAGTGTGAAAAAGCAGATAGAAATAGGATAGTTTGCGTGCGGTGTGGGGTACGTAGGTCTTGCAAGTAGATGCAAACTCACGATGGCATTATCAGTGTACTGTGTACGTAGACCTGTGCTTTAATGTTTTTAGTAACTTGGTATGGAATTGTTGTTAACTTAAGATGGTGTCTGGACCAACTATTGTTTGTTATCATTTGTCTCATCCATATGTATTATGACTAGACACAGAGATCTGTTAACTCATTTTCTGGTTTAGTATTTTGTATTACATGATGTTCCGGTAGCTTGCTGATGTTTTCAGCTTTCCATGCTATGCCGCATCTGTTATGATCTGCGCATAAAAAGTAAAAGACTTCGCTGAAACTTTCACCATTCAAGATTGAAAGGCTATTTAACTTTGGTAAACAAAAAGGTTGGGTTTTAAATTTTTTTAAAGATTTAAAAGTCTTTCAAATTCAATTCAATAGTTGAATTATACATCATCAACATCATATCCCGAAATTCTACAATGAAAGAGGGCCTGATCAGTAACGGAGTCAAAAATTTAAAATAAAAGGGTCTAAATATTTAAATTTTTAAAATCTTAAAGAAACCCAATGTACCCTGATCACCAAATAACTCATCCTTATTACCATATTCCTGCATTCCTTAAGTGGCCTGTGTAACGTGTAGTGAGAAATCTGGTGGGATCTCACTGTTACTACTGCCAACAAAACTAAGGTGGCACCGTCCCCTTCTCTAGTCCTAATCGATAACCTCTCCCGCATACAGTAAGTTATCATGCTCTCCTTGAATCAGTTTACAAGCATCTCATTAAGCCATCTAACACAAAAAGTAGCCCAGTGGCTTGGCTCAGCCACAAATTCACTTGCATTGCCGTTAATCTGGTATCAGACATGTCAACCATTGAATCAAGTTACCAACAAAAACATATCCATTACACCGGAAGGTGGGAATTCGGCCTGCCGTCACGCGCCGGTTGCTAGTAGGCCACGACTCTCCAGGAATGTTGGGCAGCCCAGACCACAAAATGAGTGCTTGTAGTCCACCCATGTAATGCATGCATCTCGTGTGAAAACTCTACTCCACATTGGTCTTATGTGATGTACTCGCTTGTCTGTAGTTTATTTGTGGATGTTAATGCGTTGACATTAATCCTTACAGATGACTCAAAACTTGAATAATTGCCAACCATACGTGGTGGCAATTTAAGACTTTGTATGATGGACCAAATTCACCTGTATCACTTGAACAGTTGGATAGCAAATCCAAGAAACCGCGTTGTATCGTCGATGATTTGCAATAGCTCAGGCTAAGTTCCAACTCTAACTTTAGGTACTAGCTAGTATTATCATTAATAAGAAATTGGACACCTGATTTCTGGAAATCTCAGGCCTCATCCAGTCGGTGGTGTGGAAGGGGGAGTAACCAGGTTTACCTGGCCTAACTTAGCAATGAAATTTCAACGACAAAGTGAGAAGAATTTCCTGCATTTGCTACCAACGGCCACATTTATGATTCCCAGTTAACAAAAATGAACACATTTAATGTAGAATAGGGTTGCCGACCATGTTTTCACTAGAGGGTCCCTCGAATGATCAATAGAGACAAACATAATACAAAATAGAAGTTGCTGGAGAAAGAAACTGAGGCTCTTGCATGCAGAACCAAGGCTTGGTTTGACTATGGATTATGAACCCCCACCACTGCCTCCATAATAAAGAATTGGAGAAACTTTCAACATAGATCCAATCAAAGCGTATTCCAAACTTGGACGGACAAAAGTGGTCATCTTGGATTGGAAATAAACTCCGCTACCCATTGCAAGAAGTTTGTTCTAGACCATGCCAAGCATTATTAGGCTAACAGGATAAGTGTTCTATTCAGCTGTATATTGGACAGAGTGAATGGTTTACAAGAAACCTGAAACTCCACATTCTTGTTGACCTATGTGCTTGATGATTTGGCATTTCTTGCCCTTAAAGAACTAGGCTTCATTCTCCCAAGTGCGAGGCTGGATAAATAATAGCTAACCCAGATTAGTTTGCATATTTGACAATCATATTTAAAAAGATGATTACGACATGCAATAAGATATTATGTGATAATTTTACCTTGGCAATGATAAAATTGTTGACCAATTTGGCTTCAACAATTTTCATTTTGCAATAGATATCCCTAGGAGTTCTGATCAATAAAAGAAAAAGGGTAATTTCTTTAACAGAAGAAAATTCAACCTCCTATCATTAATCAAGGTGATCTTTAGCAAAAGGGCTAGCAACATCATTACAAATAAAATCAGTCCACAAGTTTACCACAAATATTATTGTCTATTAAAAAATTCCCTAGGCAGGCTGAGGACAAAAAGAACAGCCAAAGACGTATAGATGAACTCGTCTATGCTCAAGTGTCATACCTCAAAGCATTCTCTGTAGCTGACACATCAAAAACTATTCCTTCCTTGAACTTGACAATTTTACCTCTAGCAGCTCCTTCAACAATTTCTTGAAGTTATCCTCATTATGTTCACCATAAGGAAGGACTTGCAGTTCAGAACAAAGAACCAGTACTTTATAAGGATTCAAAAGCCTTAGGATCTCCTGATCTCGATAATAATCCTGTAATAGAAATGGTTGTTAGTCGACTGCCAAAAACACATCAGGTCTAAAGGATTTCCAATTATGTCTGATAAAATACTCCACTTATTGTTCATACTGTGCTTCAGATTATGGTTTAAAATCACAAGATTAGACATAAGACCTAACTGCTCTACAGCATTTGAAGGTCAGGTAAATCCTATGTGAATGTAAACTACCAACTGCATTTAAAATAGACGCCAGCAAGAGGATTCATCGCTCTATTGACTAGAAGCAGAAATAAATTTTGCCAACAAACCAACTAAATTACTGCTTACCTTCTCTGTTGTAACAACGATAGGTTCTGATTCAAACTTGACCTTTAGTTCTCTAAGTTTCATTCTAATCAACTCAATGTCCTGGATTACATCACAACATAGCAGTAAGAAAATAAAAAGCTGCATCTTGATTAAGTATTCTTCTGTTTTAAATCATCACTTCAATTTGGAATGTCCCTCCTCCTTTCATTCTCTCATATTGCAAGAAGGATCAATTGCACATGCAATATAATGTATAATGACACAGAGCATATACGATAAATACCCTTGCTTGAAAGAAGTAATGGTCACTGAAGTCAAGTCGATCAACATAAAGTGCTCCCATCTGCAGCAAAATATTCAAACGAACTGGGATAAAGTGCTCCCATATGCGGCACAAGATTTTCACAACATTCAAACAAATTGGGATAACTATGCTTTTGATGGTGGAAAAACCTTCTTAACACCCTGAACGAATGCATCTGCGGAACCAATTGCACAAATGCAGAGCAAAATGGCATTATTTACAGCATCAAGGGATACCATGGAGTTGACATTTCCTATTTCCAAAAAGCATGAGGGAGACATTGATGTGAAAAATATAGGAAGAGATCTTTTAACTCCTTTTCCTTGGATCATTATTTTAATATGTTCGCAATCTTCTTCAGAAACCTGCAAGCATTTTCCTCATGTCGTCATCTTTCAGCCTACTTTGTTTACTTTCCAACAGAACATGAACAAATTGTAGAAACTAGGAAGACCAGCAGTTTATACCAAAGTTGCATGATGAACTACAGCAACATCTGCTCTCTGAAGGGCTGACAAGGGTTCCCTTAAAGGTCCAAGTGGTAGTAATTGCTGGTTTCCCCAAGGCATTAGACCATTGATCATCACAATCTCCACGTCACGATGCAGGCTCCAGTGCTACATTTCATAGAGATCATTATAAATGATGACACAAATTGCAAATGCAAAATGTTGTTGCTCATAATTTGACAACTTAAGGCAATGGAAGTTAGATTGCTGGATGACTGGGATCAGTTAATAAAATAAAGCAGAAAAGGTAATTTATTTCTTAGCAGAACCGTAATCTGCTGGTCTATTATCAATGAGAAAAGTAATTACAGATGGGCTACAAGCAGGCATTTTCAGAAAAGGACGAGATAAAATTTTTGAAGTTCAAGATCAGGCCACCGGCCTTGTAGTACATATATCCCAACTTTTCTAGCAACAGTAAGAGGTCTGGCTCCAGGGGGACACTGTAAGCCACACACCAAAGAATTGACTGCACTAGTATATGCGCATTTGCAGATACAGCAGTGGAATTGTTAAAACTACTGCAATAAATTCTCTGATGTGCACAGGTAATGCATAAGTGTGGTAATTAAGTTTTCATTGTCAACAAGGAGAAAACATTACAGATATTACCTGCATACCATCATCCAAAACTACAGCACCAATTTTGCACAAGTTATGGTGGTCTCCAGCTTTCTTGTTTGGCCATATTCCTTTAAGCAAACAATTCTGACTGCCAATGTAACCATAATGATTAAAGAAATGGGCAGCAGTAGCTGCTCGATTTGCACCCACGCCAATCCTCACGGGTCTCCCAAGGAGATGCCTTGCAAGCATCTTAACTTCATCTCCACCAGCATAACCCTGCCAAGGTCGTACATCAATCCATCAGTTAAGCTACTAGCATTACCAACTTAAATACAACCTTTCACCACCTAAGAGTAGGCTAAGACAGGACCCAGCTACCCTCTTTAGCGCACAAATGCACTCTGCTAAAATATAATAACACATCATTAACAAGGAAGCGTAATTGGAGTTGTTCAAAACCTTACAAGAACCCACATCCAAAATTGATAAACTCAATGTAAACTGTTGAAGAACAAGTATAAAAGGAAATAAAAGTAATGCAACCAATTACCCTAGTGAGAATGAGGGGTGAAATCCCATATTCAGCTAACAACAATGAAATAAACTCAACCATTGGAGTCTTCCCATTTCCTCCCCACGTCACATTTCCAACGCTTATCACCGGCACCGGTAACCTTTAACAATAGAAACTACCCCACATTATACAATCACTTATCAAGCATAAAGATAAAAAATTTCGATAATTTATTTCATTTTCTCTGCTTCTAAGCATGTACATGAACTAAACAAACACTGCCAATGCTAACCATTAAAAAGAAAAGAAAACGCACATTAAACAAAACTAAAGATCAAAACTTTCCATAAATTACTAGCATGTAAATCCATTAAGGGGGGTGGGGTGTGTGATTGCGCGCACCACCTGCTCTTAGAGAAAAATCCCACGTTATAAAGACAACGGCGGAGGGAGAGAGCGAGGTCATAGAGAGAGGAAGCGACGGTGAGAAAGGGTACAAGAGAACGGTGGAGTGCAGAGAGTTTGGCGAGGTCTTGCGCGTAGGCAATCTCGTTCACTATTCTTCTTAGTTTCTCAATCATCTAAGCTGCAGCGCAAAGAAAGAGTGGAGTAGAGTAGAGGAAATACGGAGAAGGACCTCCTCAAATGTTGGCTTAATTAATCAATTACGTTCTGTTCATAATCGGATGCTTCATTCTTTAAAAGACGACCTTAAATATTTAATACCATTGATACCAATTATAAGACAATCATTTGAACTAATCAGTATTATTCAACATAGTCCCTTGAATCTGCCCTTAAGATCTTAATCGTGTTATAAATTTATAATAAAAAATTAGATCATAGTTCTTTTATAAAGTGGTTGCTCCTAATCTGTATATTGTATTTCTTTATATTGTTAATTATTAAGGTTATGATTGGTTGGAGTTTATTAATAGAATAAAATGAAATGTAATATTATTTCATCGTTTGATAGAAAGGTTTATAATAGAATTGAATGAAATGAGATTGAAGAGGATAGTTTCATATTAAATCACATTTCATCTTAAACAATAAAAATAAGAAACTTTTGATTTGAAGGGTCTAGGATAGAACATAAAATGATAAACAACCTTTCACTATACTACATTATAAACCCTTCTATCATTTTCAAACAACAAATTTATAATATTACATCAATTTACATTCCATTTCATTATAACTCATTTCATTTTATTAAAAACTTTACTTCCAACCAAACATAGCTTAAGATAATGTAATATAATTTTAATATTTGGTATCAATGACAGTTAAGCATTGTTTTATTTTAATTTCATATGGTAATAATAATTACGCCTCAATTCATCGCACGCCGCGGCGAGCAAGTCCCAGAAAAACGTCCGAAACCCAGATTTTCTCATATCTGCAGATTCTAATTCATCCAATTCAATTCTAAACACTCCCAAACAACTTAAAACACTAAACACAACTCATCTCTAACCTCAATTCCATCAAATGTTCATCATCTCTCAAATACCCAAATCAAATCAACATATTTCTCAAAACTCATATCATCCGAAATTCATAAATTTCTAAACAATTAATAACTCTGATCAATCATTAAATCCAACTATTTAAAACATAAAGGAATAAGAACTTACTTGATTCAAGCCTTAAACCTTCAAAGATTTCCAAAATACTCAAATCTCCAAACCTAGGTACACCCACGACAAATCACCTCTTTCTCCACCATAAGTCATTTTCTCAAATCCAAGGCTTAAGCTAGGTTGATGATGATGAATGGAGCAAGTAGCAAGAAGGGAATGAAAAGAAACAAGCAAGGTGGAGATCACGATGGAAGAAAAAGAAGAAAAGCCAAGTTTTCTATCCAAAGGAGAGAGTCGTGGAAGGAGATTCAAATGTCAAGGGTTTTTAAACAAGGAATTTAAAGCTAAGGGCATGTTTGGCAATTCAATTGCCACATGTCCAAACCTTAGGGTCTAAAAATCCAATTCTTATTCTAATTCCTCCCAATTTCACAATGACTATTAATAATAAATCTTAAAATCATAACTCTAATTATCTCATGCCAAATTGTTAATCCATTTCGGAACCAGAATCCAATTTATCAGTCATTAGATCATTTTTTTCGGTCTGGATCCATTCCTCTAAAAATTCCAAAAAAATTCCTATAAATCCTCAAAAATAGGAAATATATGATCCTACACTCCAATTCTATATTCAAAACATAATCTATACAATTATCACCCAATTTTCCAATTCACACAATTATGCCGGGAAATGTCATACATGTATGTACATACATATGCTAGTGCCATAATTAAACATTTATCAATAAATATAAAAGCAAAATGCATGTGCAATTCAACATATGCATGCACCCAAACCTAATCCATCCGAATTACCAATATGCCCTTCACATTGGTAACGGGATGTTACAATACCCCTTGACATTTCCAGTCGTAAGACCCACCTATAACACTCCATCCTATCTTGATGCTACTGACTATGAAAAAGTCTTCAAAATGTCATATCCATTGTTCAAATAAACCCTTGCAAAACCATCAAAATCTTCGAAGCTAAACCCACTAAAAAAAGACATTTTGTCAACTTCTAAACCTTTACAAATCAATACACCACCAACTTCTCCACCAAAAGAAAGAACTTCCCTAGACACATCAAAAGAACCTATGCCTAACCAAGAATTCATAACTACCCTTAAACTAGTTGTTGATAGCTTTGAAAGTCATACAGCTCTAGATAGAACTGACACTTACAATGACAACCCAAATTCTGATTCTTTTTATAGAAAACTATAAACAACTTGTAGATCCTAGTCAAATATCTCAAATGATGATGATTGTTCCATACTCTTCTCAACCACACAAAGAAGTTGAACTTGAGGTTGATGATGTTGAGTCAACGGCTGAACTAGTCAGAGCACAAGTAACTCCTATCTACAAACATACTTAAGGACCATGGTTTACTTTTAATGATGTTCCACCAATAAAATGGAAAGCTTGACTATATAAATTTAGTGCCTGGATAAATCTTCAAATGATAAGGCTAGATATCTCTTAAATACATTTTAAAATAATTTATCTCCAAAATGACAAGAAATTTAAGATAATGGTTCCAAAGCCTTAATGAATATTGAAGCATGCAAGTCTTACAACTGTCAGAAGCTAGTTCCTCTTTATGAATGATTCATAATTAATTCATCAAAGATATTTAGTTTATTGATCGATAAAGCAGACATGAGTATTTTGAAATGAAGTATTGCTCTATGAATAGGAAAAATTTATAGAAGCATTTTCAAAAAATGTCTGAAAAATATTATATGTTCAATGACATCAATGATGTCAATCTTTGGTACACATTCATTGCTTCCCTTCTTGATGAATTGCAACCTAAACTACAAAGAATAGTTAATTGTTTTCACATTTGAGATCTTTCTCACAAAAATCTAGCAATCAACTTTGGTAACGCTAGACAAATTGTATGAATAATATAGTTCTTCAAAGCTATGCTAAAGGTGGACCTCAACTCAAATAAGCACATAAGAAGCCTTACTTAAAGATCAAATGCAAGGACAAGGAGAAATGTGAATGCAACACAAAAAAGGAGAAAAACTTAAGAAAAAAGTCATTTTAAGTTCCCCTTTTCAATAGAAAGAGTGAAAAGAAAACAAGATTTTTCAAACGACAAGCTTCTGAAGCTAGAAAGTCTGACATATATTACCTATATGGACAACTAGGTCATTATGTAAAAATATGCCCTAAAAAATCAAAAGGGTATAAAAATCTTGCAGTTTATTGAAGCTATGACACGCATAAGAGATGATGACATTAAGTCTATTTTTGAAAAATAGTCTAGTTGAGATGAAGAGATACTATTTGCATTACCTAACTATGAATCTACTAATGATGGAACCTCTTCTCTTGAAGAAGAAGATGATAAACCAATGTATATAATGAAACAATCTCATTTCAAGCTAGAGCTATATAAATCAATAGTCACACGGCCATATGTCAAACTCCAATTGCTTGCTATTGGTTATATGGATACAATAAAGGTGTTATGAAACAACATATTATTTTTACAGAAAATGATAACTTTATGAGGAATACTTTACTATAGCTGACGTTAAATCCTTTAAGATATACCTTATCTCAAAAACAAGGTTTAGGATAATGTTCTTCCCAAGTTGTATCATTTGGATAAAACTTTTAGGAAGCAATCTTGCTAGTCCTAACATACTTGTTGTGATGGATGTTTATTACTAAACAGAAAAGTTACAAATCTTGCCAAAGGGGATTTGTTACATACAAGATTTTCGTGAGTACATTGAAGATCCTAACATCTTTGAGCTATAATATGTTCCTACTAGATATGAAAATATCAGGGATCAACTTTAACAATATTGCCTAAAAGGTCAAGAACAATTCAATCATCCACATCAATTATTGCTGAATTCAGAATTTTAATTTCCATTTTAAAAAAATCAAGACATTAATATAAAAAAGGCCACTCAACTAAGAACGAATCCAAATGACTTAAAGATGGCACAAGAAGGTTGTGTTATACTTTTTAAACAAGGACTGATTGAGCTAACAAAATCAGATTGGGCATGTTAAGCTTTCTATATTGAAAAAAAAAATAGAGATGAATAGAGGAAAAAAGAGGTTAGTTATTAATTACAAGCCTTTGAATAATTTTCTTCAAGATAATAAGTTCCCTTTGCCCAAAATAAATCCACAGTTGTTAATTTTGAAAGGAAAAAATGTTCTCAAAGTTTGAAAGCTAGATTTTGGAAACTAATTATTGACCCAAAGGATCAATATAAGACAACATTATACATTGCTAATGCCTAGTAATAGTGGACAGTTATGCCACTTAGGCTAAAGGTCTCTCCATCATTATTTCAAAGAGCCATAACAAGAATCTATGACGATATCCTATCGAGTGCTTTGATTTATATTGATGATATCCTATTTTATTCTATTTTATTCTCAAACTCATTAAGCCTTACTAAAACAATTTTTGGATATTGCAAAGAAGTATGAAATTATGCTCTCAACCCACAAAATTCAAATTGGCTTAGCCTATGTAAAATTTCTTCATATGAAATTTCATGATGGTTTCTACCAACCTAACCCATATATAGCTGGTGAACTACTAAACTTACGAAACATAAATCTTACTGCTAAATAAATCCAACAATTTTTTAGAATTGTTAATTATATCAAAGTTTTCATCCATTGTATGTTAGAATACATCAGTCAGTTGTCAAAGATATTCAAGAAAAAGTCACCTTCATAGGGCCCTGACTAGACAAAGGCAATAAAGCAATTAAAGAAGATTAGTCAACATCCACCTTTATTAAAGATTCCTAGCAAAGGAAAACGAATCTTGCGGACTAATGCTAGTGAAGATTTCTGGGGAGCAAGATTAATAGAGGAGAAAAAAGGAAAGAAGTTTTACTATAGAAATGCTATAAGACAATTTAAACCCTTAGAAAAGCATTATCACACAATCTATAAAGAGATTTCGACAATCAAAAGAGGTATAGAAAAGTTTAATTTCCACTTTAGCCCTTATCTCTTTATAGTAGATATGGACAATACATTCTATCCAAATATACTAGATCTGAACATAAAATTATGCCAAAGAGCCAATTGCTTGGCTGGAAAGATTGGTTCTTCTGCTATAAAATCACAGTTAAACACATCAAAGGTCATCAAACATCTTAGCTGATTTCCTCTCTTGACCTCAAAAGCATATAAACCTTATCACTCCTTCCAAAAAGATTCCTCTCTTTTTTTAATGGTTGACCTACTAAGCACTGTAAAGATAAAGATGCTCTTTCCTCCTATTGCAAGCGCACCCATTATCATTGATGAGATAACTTCTTTACCTGGCTAAGCCTTTTCTATTACCTCAACCTCTTTCTCAACCAATTAAGCTTGCATTGTTGTCCATCCCTATTTAACATTTAGTCGCCATACCTTATTATGCATTTCATTAATGGCCCGCTCTTAGAGAATACCTTATGGTATTTATAAGCACTCTCTAACCTCTATGCATGTGTTATCTCTCTTTCTCCCTTACGGATCTATCAACAATTATATGATACAGAAAATGGAGGTTCCCTCTTATGGATTATCCTTGAGTGTTGCCAACCACTAATAAGATGGAGGGCTCAACTCTCACAAATTATTGAGGATCTAAGTTTATGGGAGACTTTATTAAAGAAGCAAACCACTCAATGCTTCTTTGTCCTTCATCAACTTTATAGCACATCATATGATGGATCCATCTACTCTAAAAATTAGGCATATTTCTGGCATACCTTAATCCAATGGCTAAGATATAAGGAAAATATACTTAAAGGCCTTAAGATAGGTGCCGAATCCATAAGATAATATACATGTTATTATGGTACCAATCAATTCACTTAGTCATTAGGCTTGTACATATTTATATCTAACTTTGAATAATGTGCTCTAGACAATGCAATGGCTATTTTGGCATTTATTAATATGCCTCGACCAAATATACTTATCACCATATTACACACTTATATAACTTCACTCTTTTTAGGATCTCAAAAATCAAACAATAAGATCAATCATACAACGCACTAAATATGTATATAAGGCACCTAAATATATAAATACATTTACAATTGAATTATGAATTAACTATGGGTGAAACTCAATATCATAATCTATATGCCTATTAATTTGTATATATCTACAAAAATTACAAAACATTTATAATTCACATTGGCCAAGGGTCCAACCCCTGGAATTACCAATTTGTTGAAAATCTAATTGTGCCAAATACCTAGAATCAGAGCTTTTCACCAATATATCTAAAAATAAAAAATAAAAATGTAAATAGATAATTAACACCTAATAAAGTATTTAATATATATATAAAATAAAACAATAAACCTAAAAGAGCTGTAACTGGCATATACTACCAAGTCTAACGTGAAAAGACAAGGAAATTGACGGTATTGTCTTCAAGATGGATGGCTTGAAAGCTTCAGGACCAGATGGGCTAAATGGATTCTTTTTCCAAAAATCTTGGACTATCATTAGGACTTACGTTAAATAGGTTGTTCATGAATTTTTCACGAATGGCAAGCTTTTGAAGGACATTAACATAACTTTCCCATGCTTAATTCCCAAAGGAACTCACCCTTCCTTTTTTTAGTGATTTTAGGCACACTGCTTGCACTAATTTCTTATACAAAATCATATCCAAGATTCTTGTTGCTTGATTGAAAAAGGTACTCATTTCACTTATTAGTGATAACTAAAGTGCTTTTATATGCAATAGAAAAATTGGTGACAACATTCTTATTGTACAAGAACTATTAAAGGGCTATTCAATATCAAATGCTTATGCTAATTGTACCATCAAAGTTGATTTCTTCAAGGCATTTGATAGTGTTAGTTAGCGATTCCATTGGAAGGTGCTAGAGGCTTATGAATTTCCAAGAATATTCATCAATTGGTTGAAAGAATACATTTCCATTGCTAGCTTTTCTGTATTAATCAATGGGACTCCACCTACTTCTTTTTCAACAGCTAAAGGGATCAAATAGGGAGACCCTCTCTCCCCATACTTGTTCATACTTTGTATGAAATTATGAACTCCATCATCAAGCTTGAAGTGGAGGCTAATCATAAATTCAAATTCCATGTAAGATGTAAGAAACTTAGACTAACCAATATGTCTTTTACAGATGATCTTCTTTTTTGTAGTGCTAAGACGGATTCAATAAAAACCTTTATCAAGGCTCTGGATAGATTCAAAAGCTTATTTGGATTACAAGTTAATCTCAACAAAAGCCTGTTTATTATCTCCAAAGTTTCCTTTTCTATTGAATCAATAGTCGCTTCCATCACTAGTATGTCAATGAAGACTCCTTCATTGCTTTATTGGGGACTTCTATTTTCTATCAGGAGGTTAAGCTATCTTGAATGCATTCCACTCATTGAAAAAACAAATCTAGAAATGAATTAATTCATGGGTGAATAAATTCTTATCCTATATAGTGAAGATACATCTTATTAGATTAGTGATCAATTCCTTACATATCTATTGGAGTTCTCATATCTTCTTATCCAAAGGAGTAATTAAAACAGTGGAAAGATTATTCAAGAACTTCCTATGGAATTATTCTAATAGAGATAAAGGGGTAGCCAAGGTGAAGCGGACAAATATATGTTGTCATAAAGATTAGTTTAGTAAAACTCTCTAATCAAGCTCTCATCCTTAGGAGACTATGGTGGATATTTAAAGACAAAAAATTACTATGGATTTGGTGGATCCATTCCTACCTTCTCAAAGGTATATGTATTTGAAAAATGAGTAAGAGTCCTTCAAACTCTTACTTCTTAAATCGGCTATTGTACCTACAAAATTTAGTCCAGGATGATGTCAAGTGTAGAGCTAGCAATAGGTTACTAACCACTCTATGGTTTGAAAATTAGTCAGGTTAAGGATCTCTTATTCACCATCTACCCTCATCATTGATCTCTCTTTTTCCCTTTCATACTAAAATCAATGCATTCATTGATGGTAACTTCTGGAGGCTTCCTACTTACCTTAGTCAACTATAACCATAATATTCCCCAAATTCATCAACAATAGACACCTGTTATTAGAGAGACCTTTCAACTTGCAAACTATCAAACAAGAATACTATGGATATGATCAGATTGAGGAATCCAAAAGTTGACTGGAGTGGAATTTTTTGGCACAAATTCTTCCTCCAAGTTTTTTTTTCTCTTATGGCTTATTGTTAGGAATCGATTTAATACTATTGATATAATTTCTTACCTTGACATAAACAAAAGATGCTCTTTATGATCTACACAAGATGAAAGTAGAGATCATCTATTCTTCATGTGTTCAATTTATAATTTTATTTAAGGACAAGTGAAGTTAAAATGCTAATGGACTAGTTTTGATAATTCTATCTCCATCATTATTCATTGGCTAGCCACACAAGCTTCTAGTCTTGTGAAGACAAACTAATCTACTTACTAGCAATTGGATTATGCATGCCAACAATCTGGAAAGAAAGGAATGCGAGAAAGTTTGAATCCAAATGCAAAACTGTAAAAGAACTTATTAATGAAGTTATAAATGGGACTTGATAAATTATTTTTCCGAGAAACCTTGCAACAACTTGTAGTTTCATTCTACTCCTCTCTTTGAATATCTAATTTGTGTGCTATTTTCATAATAGAAATATTGTAGGTATATCCAATGTGTTATTTTTTGTTGAGAGTCAATCCCATGAACCTCCTTTTGGGGATGTCAGCTTCAATATTTATTAATTCATTCCTTTAAAAAAAGTCTAATGCACAAAAGTAGCTTGAGTCTCCTTTTAAAAAAAAATGTTTACTTAGGCACTCCCTAAAATATGTAGAAGTTAAGAAAAACCCTTTATATTGTTGAGTTCTTCTTTAAAACAGGCACTCTTTGAGTTTTTGTGAGCATCCTATTTAAAAATCAACAATTTTCAGCAAAATAGGTATTTACAAAACTTGATTTTCAGATGGTTTAGTTAGCTTATTATTTTATTTAGCTAGTTGAATACCAGTTTATATAAAATTCATTCTAGTCGATGATATAGGTCTGCTTAACCAATATCAAATTAGACGTCTTTTTAAAATTTGTAGATAATTCTTTCAAGTTTCTACAGCCTCTTAAACCACTTTAATTTGATATTAATATCAAAAGTTATTCTTCAAATATCAAATAATGTTCAATGGTAACAACAAAAATGACTCCATATATTTCTTTCATCAAATTCTTCCATTTGAGTTTGATACCAATAATATATATTAATCCTACTAAATTTTAACATAAATTTTGAGGGAACTTAGCTTGTGTTTTTTTAGGATTTTTATATGAATTAGTATATGTACATGCCTTATTTTAGCTTTCCAATGAAGAAGTTGTGAATTTGGATAATTTGGAGTTGATTTAGAGATGTTTTAGTGTGATTTTAGAGGAATATAGTTTCAACATGGTCTCATGTTTAGTAATACAACGCATTTGGATAATTTAGAGTCGAGTTGGAGAAGCTTTAGAGGAACACAACTTGAATATGGTCTCATGTTTAGTAACACAACACCAACATGGTACTGTATTTAACCTATGTAGATTAATGGTACATTTTGCTTCTTTGATAACTTAGAGCATGGATGAACACAATATAAACACGTTATGGTGTTTGTCCCATATTATAAAAAGTGACCTTAGCTAAGGATGGTTAGGCCTGGCCCGAAGTCAATGAGCTAGTTTAATCGAGACTTGAGTTTGATTTTCTAAGCTCGAGGCTTGATTGGTAAAGGCAAAAAAAAGTTGTTTTGTCAATTTAAAAAAAATAATTTCAAGCTGGGTTGGGTTGTCTTAGGCCCTATCAGGGGTTGTTTTAAGCCTGTTTGTACCCTAAGCCCTAGACAGCCTAGGCCAAGCTCGAATCGACCTAACTTATTGCCATCTTTACTCTCAGCTTCTTTGATAGTTTGGTCACAAGAAGGACATGTTCTGGACATTGATCATTGTTACCAAATAAGGCACCTATATGATATCATGTTTAGTACCATGTTCTAAGTGAGATGTCTAAGATGTGCACAATAATGGGTGTAAACCTAACACATGGTTAACATGGTATAGTGTTGTTGACTCATGTTGACATTAAAATTTATAAAAATTATGGTTTCTAGCCTAGTAAAGCAATATAAGACTAAAAAAAGAGTTGTGTCGGTTTAATGTTAGTTAAATTTTCTAAGCCTTTATAATAAAAAGTGTTAGTGTATACCCCGCGAACCAACTATAGAATGTATTGTAATTTATCAGTAGTGATTCAGGTAATGTCGGACTTCGACCTTATTTAATATTAGGTAGTTATAATGTCTTACTAGAAATCACTTATGACTTGTGGGCTTAAAAGAAGCTTGGGCCTACTAAGAATATTAAATAAGACTAAAAGGTCACACACTAAGAGACTGAACATTCATTGGGCTTTAAGAGGTTTTAGGTTTTTGGGCCTTAGGGTTTTACTATATATATAGATGTATAGTATGACTTGAGATAAGTAAGACTCATCTACCTAAAAGAAACCCTAGTGTCATTGTCCTCCTCAAGTGATGGAGAGAGAGAGGGGTCTCAAGAGTGGTGCTAGCATACTAGAAGTTTTTGTTCAGTGTCACGAGGGTGTGGATACTGGTAGAGGCACGATATTTGACCCAGAAGACAAGCTCAAGCTTTTACTTTTCTAGTTAGAGACCAACATCTTGGGGCTAATGTGGGATCCGCTTAAGGTCCTACCAGTTTAGGTAAATATCTAATGCGTTCACCCACCGAAAAGGTAATTTTTTGAGGAGAAACTAGGCATTTTTGGGATTTACATCCTCCTTGGTTAGAACCTCTATGGCTCTTCTAACACTTTGAGCTTTTTTGTTATTTCCACTGCTAAAGGTATAATCTGATATGATTTTGATTTTGATGTTCACATGGGTCTTGGTGTTTTGGAGTTGCTAAATGTTGATAAATACTATTGTATGCTAATAGTCCAAATTGCTAACAAAAAGGACATAATTACAATAGAGAAGGGGAAAGGCATTTGAGATAAGAAATCAATCATAAGGTTAGGAAACTCAATCGTACATCAAGGCGAAACAATTTTAGAGAAAAGCAAGATACCATTATGATCAATCAAGAACATCAAGATTCAAAAGCCAAGATAATTCATCCCTTTATCTTATTTTTTATATTATGCTTTATTGGGTAGTTTGGTTATGAACTAAATTGGAATGTAGATTTAGATGGAATAAACCTTATGATGATGTTTTGAATTGACTTCTTTAATTTCAATAGAAGATTTTATTTTCTTGTCATGTTTATATTGTGTTGAATTGAAATATGCTAATATTTTGATTCAATGTTATATTTCATACATTGAGATTGAGAGGTGATATGTGTATGAATATATCACAACATGAATAATGAGGGTTGTATAGGTTGCTAGAGATATAATTTTTTATAAATTAGGGCAAAACCTATCTTGAGAATTCACAAAACAAGTCAATATGGTTTTAGATTGCTTTGATTAGAAGAGATTTTGATCAATCAACTTGAGGATATAAACTAGATTGATCAAGAAAGAATATAGTTATAACCTAAGAATTTATATTGGTTCAAGTAACTAGAGTTAATCATTAAATTATGATAAACTCAAGCATAGTAAAGTTCTAGGGGGATTCTTCATTTAGGTCTTATCTATCTACTGATTATTTATTCTTGTCTGTTTTCTTGACTAATTTTATCTTATTTGTTATTCGGTGTTTTAATTTGTTATTTTATTTAGTCTCAATCACTCATTATAGTAAATTAGATAATAGAAAGATTGTTAGAACTAATAATTATAGTTTTTATGGGATTGGCACTAGACTCACCTAAGTTATACTATAGGAGACAATATGTGTACTTACCTTAGTGAGTCTTTAGTATTGTTTTTTCTATTTTGTTTCATTTATATCACATTAATCAGCTCTTATTGTTTGTTTAATAATCTTTCCGTGTATTCTTAAATCATCTCAACCCAATATGTTAGACCCCTAATTTTTTTTATGATGATATTAGGCATGAATTGTGTTAATTATGTGATTATGCCTTAGTTTGGGTTAATTGGGAGTATTATGGATAATTATGGTTTAATTGTGGTTAAATGAGAATTAAAGGATTTAATTATGTGAGGGCATTTTGGGAAGTTTATTTAAGTTGGAATGGATTTGGGCTTAGCTAAGAGGGGTATTATGGTCTTTATTCCATGTCCTTAGGTTAAGAGAAAAGAAAAGAGAAGAAAGGAAAGAAGAAAGAAGGAAAAGAAAAAGAGGAGAAGAAGAAAGGAAGAGAAGAGCCGTCGGTGAGAGGGAGAAGAGAAGAGGAAGAAAGAGTTTTGTGATTTCAGCGATTTCTGACAGTTTCGAATCATTTCTGGGTAAGTCTCGTTTTGTTTAAGCTTGTTTTAGTTGGATTAAACTCTAAGATGGCTTGAATCTGTGAGAATCGAAGGTTTTAGGGTTTTAGGGCATAAATGTAGAGATTTCCTTGGGTTGATGTGTTTGTGTTGGATTTGAAGCTTAGAATGGGTTAGAACTGTAGTAGAAGTCTTGATCTATGCCTTAGATGTGTTGCATTTGAGTTTGGAACGGATTGGAGTTGGAAAATCTGGGATTTTTCAGGTTCGGGAACGTTTCCCCGATCCGCAAGTTGCGACGTGCGAATTTATGCACGCAGCGTGCACGTAAGGTGCACGTCACGGCGTACCGGGAGGTGTGCATCGCGGCGCACGCATACATATTCGCCGTGAAGGCTTGGCCTTCGCCGTGGCGAACGAAGCCTTCGTCGCAGTGAGTAACGCCTTCGCCTCGGTGAGCGTGGCTTCGCCGCGGCGAGCCCCC
>JAJMLV010000005.1:38525852-38557066 GCA_027123465.1 Erythroxylum coca
TCAATTTTTTTAAATAAAAATGTGATATTGTTAAAATATCTTTAGGAGCCAAGCTTTTTCACAATTTGGTAGTTCATGGATGACACGTTAGAAAGTCAACTCAAAAACTCCAATTCAATCATTTGTGTAAAGTTTTCCACTTTTTACAAATGAAGAAAACATATATATTTTTAAAATAGATATAATTATAGATTTGTATTAAAAGAAGTTCATACAACTGCTACCGTATTAGGATTTATCAACGATTGTTAAGTGACAATTTGCTTATATGAATTGAAATTTGGATAGACCTTTTCTAGAGAATTGGTTAGCAATGAGTCATACTCTATGTAAGGCACTGCTACAAAGGTATTCTAGGAACTCAAACTTTCACCCGAAGTTTCTTGCTCACACCCTTTGCACGGCAATCTTGCTTAAATATGTTAAAGTAAAGACTCAACCTTTCCTAACCCTCGAAGTATTTACCTCGTACATACTCGAAGAAACAATACTTATAAGAACAATAAGAGCAAAGGCAACAAGAACGCACAGAGATACGGTATAAAACCAACTTTATACACTTTCTTTCAAAACAATACAAAGAATGCTCCCTCTGACTGAATGAGAAGAGCAAAGCTCGAATGAGCTATATATAGGCATTCTAACTTGCCTTCCAAGTTACATTCAGAATCCTACTCATTCTGGACTGCCTAAGATCGTGCTAAATCACGTCTATCCTTATCAGATTACATCACGTAGACCAATTAGACGACACCTCCGTCTAAATAGGACTCTAACTGATAAGATAAGATAATAGCAAGATAGAGGTTACATTTAACTCGGAAACTAACATACTTGTCCTTGAAGAACTCTACTATCTTCAGATGTTCAGTTCCACTGTAACTCTAACTCCCAGTTGTCGCCACATCATCCAATATCTCCCCACGATCTCTATCCGTTGATGATGTAATGTGATCTCGCCGAAGCCCACTAGCACATTGGCCTGATCCAATGCTCCCACAACAAGTCCATTAGTCGTGGTCCATTCATCCGAGCATGGGCTAAGTCAATCTCCACAAGGTCCGATGCTCTACCAAAATTCGCACCAAGTCCGATCCCACTCGCCCGTATTTGCCTTAGTATTTTCGCATGCCTCCCTCATGCGTGAATCCAGCTAACCTCTTGCCTAAGGCTCCTCATCAAGGTAGCTGAGAAGTGCTCCGGAACTTAGGAGTCTAACAGTATTCCATTTGTTATCTAAATAAGCTACTATATATTCAATAGGCTTAATTGAGACATGCCACCTGTTTTTTTTGTTAGACATTCTAAATTGTGATATTGTTTTGTTCAAATAAATAAATACTTATTCTTAAAAAAATTGAACTCATGACCATTATTAAAAAAATTGCAATTTAAATATGAAAATTGGGTCTCTGACATTTAATCTAAAAGTCCTTGTTACTATTTTGGCTTTGAAAGACAAAAAGTGTAACTAATTTCTTCACCAAATTTATGCTCCGTAAAGGAATGAAACCAAGTTCAAGTTTATTTCCATTACAGTTCTGCTCACATTTAACGTATTCATTCAATCAATAGAACAAATCCGAAATTTATAACGAATCATGCAATTGCTAGAGGTAACATTGAATTCTCAAACCAGACAATCCGATAAAATTTTTTCCAACAAATACAATTTCCTTTTAACACTTCTATGTTCCTGACTCCCTTGTTTCCATAAACATATAGCGCAGCTCACTGCTGACGACTTTCCCTTTTCAGGTAAATTTTTGCCTCCGCATTTTCTGGTCTGAATTTTAATAATGCCATTTTGATATCTGTGGCTTTTTGAGTGTTGAATTCTTGGAACCTTTTGTTCCATGTGTTTTGATGCTCGATTTAAGACTCTTTTTTATCTGTTTTTTGGATACACTTTTATGTATTATCGTTAAATTCGACGAAACCCAGAAAAAGAAGCTGAATTGTCCTTTTTGACTCCTAGATTACAATTATTACATGCAGGGTACCCGTGTCGTTGGTAAAGTTGTTGACTTTTTATTCTCTTACTGATGTTAAATTTAGTTGAGTTCTGGTTGAGATTGTCTGTTGTAAATAAATTTTATTCTGTTATTTCTTTTGATGGGTGATTGATGGCGATGTTAATGTAGTTAGACGAAGGACTTGATCAAGGAGTTTGAGTAAAGTTAGGAAATGGGTTCGGGCCAATGGTTACTGGAGAAGAGATCTAGCTTTAGAAGCGACTCGTTTGCACGAGACGGTGATAATGGAGTGCCTGAAACTGGTTGCCTCTCGATTATCGTGCTTGGTGCTTCCGGTGATCTCGCCAAGAAGAAAACTTTCCCTGCTCTCTTCAATCTCTACCGTCAGGTATAACAAGATTATGTGTCTATACGTGCCTTCCATCTGTTTTTATGGTGTTTCTTTTGCTTCTTTTTTTCCTTTTTGGTTGGTTCTCTTTATAGTTATATAGAGATGATATGGGGATGATCATTTCTATCTCTTATCTCTACATAATTTGGATTTTTTATTTTATCTTTACACAAGCTGTTTTCTAAACATTTATTTTGATGCTTTAAGGGGTTTCTGCAAGAAAGTGAAGTTCACATTTTTGGATATGCAAGGACGCAGATCTCTGATGATGATCTCAGAAAGCGCATCCGTGGGTAAGATTAACATATTTAGCTTGATGGCCTTCGGGCATGCTCTATCTTTTCATTTGGGAATTGGTATCAACTGCAAATAGTTTGCATTATTTTTATTTTCAATTGGCACTCATTTGATTGCATTGTTTTAGCCATTGAAACACAATGGAGAGAAAAAAACAGGCTCCTTGCATGCCTGCTAGTGCTAGCCATCAACTTTATCTTATTTGTGATATTTTTATTTTTACTATTTTGTATGATCCCAGTTCTAACTTTTAATGCGTCCTCGTACTTTATGATGAATGTTTCTGCCTCTGACTTTTCAGTTTTTTCTGGACTGTCCTTTTACTTCAAAACTTTAGCAAATCTTGGAAACAATTAGAGTAGGTAATTTCCAAATAACAATTGCAGATATCTTGAAAAGGATGGTTCGTCGGGTATCTCAGAAGATTTACCCAAGTTTTTGAATCTGGTTAGTTCTGCATCTTTTTTTTTTAACATTTCACTAGTTGCTTCTTTTCTGTCTGCTTCGGTATCACAATCTGTGCTCGTGATTCTATAGATCAAATATGTAAGTGGTTCCTATGACTCTGAGGAAGGATTTCAGCTATTGGACAAGGAAATCTCAGAGCATGAAGTATCTAAAAACACTGCTGAGGGGTCATTGCGAAGGTTATTTTATCTCGCACTTCCACCTTCAGTATATCCACCTGTTTGCAGGATGATCAGACAGTGCTGCATGAATAAGTGTAATATCTGCTGACAAAAATATTTCCAGTATTGTAGCCCAGCATCTTTTCCCTCTACTATAAGCATTCCCTTCGTGTTAATCTTTTATTTCCATTTGCATTTCATGTTAGAGAATTAATAAGGATGAACCATTTGGTTTGGTAATATTTCAAGAAAGTATGTCACCATCTTCTGGGGTATTGATAAAGTTAAAACATAAAAGGAAAAGAACTTCTAAGCTCTTTTGGACCCTGATATTTAGTGGCTTTTATCTGACCTTGTTTATTTGCTTGTCATTTTCCTTGGAGAGGACCCTGAAATTCTCTCTTTCCTTAGGTTTGCATATTCACGCCTCTGTGAATAGATAGATACCTTTCCTTTATGAGCGTTCACTCTTGTTCGGAGGTACTTGATTAAATTGACTGTTCTTTTTGTTTGAATATTCTCTGTTAGCTTCTTTCTTGCTGATGTGGTTCAGAAATCATTTGGAGTGACCATTTGTCCTTTAATATTTACTATTGTTGCCTTGGTTTTGAAGCAAACACTTTGTATGCTCAAAAAATTCTATTTGCCTTACATGAAGCATTTCGAAATTCAAGGTGGATGCAAATCTGATACTTTAACTAAGCACGAGCTAAAATAGTTATAATGTTATCAAATTCCTTTTGCTTTTCCCTTGCTTTTATCATAATCACATGTCCTTATTTTTGGGGATGTGTTCGATAATTTGAATTGCAGAATGAAAAATTAGAGTTCGAATTCCTGATATGCAGAGCTAAAAGACCATGGTTATTTGTCCAATCATGCATATTGTGTTTTGCTTCCTTGATCAAGTGGAATTCCTTAATGTTCATATTGACCTTACAAATGTTCCCCTTCAATGCTTTCCAGCTGATCTTGGTGGATGGACTCGGATTGTTGTTGAGAAGCCTTTTGGCAAAGACTTGGAATCTTCAGAGAAACTCAGTTCTCAGATTGGAGAGTTGTTTGAGGAACCACAAATTTACCGTATCGATCATTATCTGGGAAAAGAGTTGGTGCAGAACATGGTAGGATATGTTTGAATTGAGGCCAAATCATTATTCTTCATGTTTGTTAACATAACTGAAATAGTTCCTTTTTCTATTGAAATCTCTAGTTGGTACTTCGTTTTGCAAATCGTTTCTTTTTGCCCCTTTGGAATCGTGATAACATCGACAATGTACAGGTGAGAACAGTTCTCCTAAGCATGTTTTTAGATGTGAAGGTCAGCAGCATGCTTGTACAGTCACCCCCTTTCTCTCAGATTGCACTTGCAAATCCAAGATTGTGCCCTTTATCTCCTAGAATTCGCATTGCTCATAAATTATTATCCAATCTCATGAGCTTTTACTTTCATCTGACTAGTTTTGTTTGTTTCTGTGGCAGATTGTCTTCCGCGAGGATTTTGGAACTGAAGGTCGGGGTGGATATTTTGACGAATATGGGTATGCTCAGTAAATGCTTGCTTTTCATAGCAGGAGGAGCATCTGATGGACTTCATGCTTTTTAACCTTATTTTTTCTTTTGAATATTATTGCTTACTATGGGACTGGATGTTTCTTTATAAGATCATTTCTAGTGATTAAGGGTTGCAACATTTTAAACTATTAGTTCCAAGTAACTAAATTGGTTTCAAAATTCATGTGGACTGTTATCACTGTTGGCTATCTATGTAAATTAGGAGTGGGACATGCGTTGATAATATCTCTTTCATTTTCTTGCAGAATTATCCGTGATATAATTCAAAATCACCTATTGCAGGTGAGATCCAATGACGTTAAGCTAATATTACGTAGGACCGTTGGATTATCCTTGCATATTGAGGAAATCACTTTAATTCTTTTGGTCTTTTTGTATACTTTTATGTTAAGTCATAACTTTAGTTACCTCGGTTGAATGTGTGATTCATTCAAACTGGAGATCCTATTCTAACTTTTATATAACAACTGCAAATATCCTTTTTTCTCCAATAACAATGTGAACAAGAAAAGTAAAAGAATAAAAAAGAGAAATGTAATTCATTTATGAAATCTACAACAACGTCAACAATAACAATAATCCAGTAAAAATCCCGTTAAATGCAGGGTTTAGGAAAGTCTTGAAATACGCAATCTTACCTTTAATTAGTAGAGAGGTTGTTTCTGATTTAGTTATGAAATTTGTTCACCACATTTTCCACAAAATGCAGGTTCTTTGTCTGGTTGCCATGGAGAAACCTATATTACTCAAGCCCGAGCATATTCGAGATGCGAAAGTGAAGGTGCATATCTTTTCTCTTCAATCCTTGAAATCACGAACTTTATCCTTATTCATTCTTGGAATTGATCAAGAAGTAATATGCTTCAATTACTGATTCCAATGAGAACTTTCTTACACTTTTAGTCAGTTGGATCTTTCAATTACTGGTTCCTATGTCAAATTTCTGTGTTGGATGTGATGTTTCTATCCTGCTAAGTAATCACTTGGTTAAATTCAGGTTCTTCAATCAGTACTTCCAATTAAAGATGAAGAGGTTGTTCTCGGACAATATGAAGGCTACAGAGATGATCCAACAGTTCCTGACACTTCAAACACCCCAACTTTTGCAACTATTATCCTACGTATACATAATGAAAGATGGGAAGGTAAGCCTATGTATGTTTCTTCCAATTAACTGAATATGAGATTTAACTGACATTTCAGCTGGAATCGGTGTTTCGTTATAGTTTGAACCTTCGTATGAGGCTAGATTTCAATTTGTCAAACTATGTAATGCCCACGCCATTTTTCAGGTGTCCCTTTCATACTCAAAGCCGGAAAAGCTTTAAACTCAAGAAAGGCAGAGATACGTGTTCAGTTTAAGGATGTTCCTGGTGATATATTCAAATGTATGGTTTTATATTGTTGAGAATGTGGGTATTAGTTCATGTTTTACTTAGCTCGATCGCAGTTCCTCACTTTTCTACTACAATGATGATTTTTTGTGTAGGTAAGAAACAAGGTAGAAATGAATTTGTAATACGCCTTCAGCCTTCTGAAGCCATTTACATGAAACTTACGGTATGTGCGTGTTTTGGTGATCTGTGTTATGTATTTCTTCATGCATGATACACATTCTGAGTTGTTTGATTTAGAAATTTAGTGGAATTTATATCACTAAATAATGTTCCTTCTGCTGAAAATTGGAGCTTCAGATGTTTAGGGGGATATGACCTTATTAACCTTTACTCCATATGCAACCTGAAAGGGAAGAACTTAAGCCTCCATTTTCAAAGCCTGTCACAATTGCTTGATGAATTTGAGCCGTATTATTGCCTTCTGCCTTATCTTTTTCTATGTATTTCATGCAGGTTAAGCAGCCTGGATTGGAGATGTCAACTGTTCAAAGTGAGCTAGATTTGTCTTATAGACAACGTTATCAAGATGCTACGATCCCAGAGGCGTATGAGCGTTTAATTCTTGACACGTAAGATTCTTTCCATGACTATCCAACTAGTTTAGAAAGATCTGCATATGCTAACACAGGATTCATTATCTACCATAAAGGTGGTTATTGGATTGATTAAAACAAACCCTTTTTGGCTGTACAGAATCAGAGGTGATCAACAGCATTTTGTTCGTAGAGATGAGTTGAAGGTAGACTTATCTTACTTTAAGTGCTTAAACTGATATACATGCTGCATTTGTAATTTGATTTGCACTGCTACGATTATCAGGCAGCCTGGGAAATTTTCACTCCACTTCTGCATAGGATTGACAATGGTGAGATGAAACCAATTCCGTACAAACCGGGAAGCCGCGGTCCTGCAGAAGCAGATCAGCTACTGGAAAGTGCTGGATATGTTCAAACACATGGCTATATCTGGATTCCCCCCACATTGTAGAACGGCAGCAAACTGGCATTATGTTGAAGTGAATCAAGTTTACTCAAAGTGGCTTCCTTTGGCTAGGTTTCTATATATTTCACACATGGGACGGGGGAAAAATGATTAGTTACTAGGAATTTGGTATGTTGCAAGAAATAAATAAGCATTGATTTCTCAAACAATTTCAACTTTTGAGATCTCCAAATTAGTTTGGGATCTGAAAAAATATTAAGTATTTGAATAAAACATTCATTTCTTTAAATTTATACTTTTTTAAAAATCTTAAAATTGGGACGGGTCAAATCTTAAGCTATGATTGGTAATGTTATTTAGGCCCGAAATTGATTTAGTTTGGTTTAAAATTAACGAGTTTGGTCCGAATTGATTAAGCTTCGAGTCGGTTTGAATTGTTTTCCCAAATTCCAAGTATTAAGTCAAATTTGAGCTCTTATTGTTTGAGCTCTTATTTATTGGCCTAAAATTGAAAAGTTTTAAGTTAAAATGATGTTATATTCTATATTTTTATTTTTTTTAAAAAAATCAAACTTTGGACTTCCTGGTTGGACTCGGCAGTCGGCCCGACAAATGCCATCCCTTGCCTACGACTCCTTGGACTGAACCTTGCGATTCACGAGTTCTATTTGTTTGGGTTGTCTCCGACAGCCCACAAGATATGTTGGAACTTGGAACCGACTTCGAAGAAACTGTTGAACGACATCGTGGGGAGTCGAGCAAGTAAACTTGGGTTCTTTCTCTTTGCTTTCAAACTGCAAAATAAGACTAAGAGAAGCTTCGTGGACTAGAAAACTGAAGAAAGAAGCTGTTCTAATGGAGAACGCCAATGAAATCCCAGAAAACGCCAATGAAAGTAACGACTTTTTTCCTTTCCATCCTTTATTTTGTTCTGCTAAGGTTCTTGGTTCCTTTTAATTGAATCTCTTATTAAAGGGTTTCTAAAAAGTTCTGATTTTTGTGGTTATTTGGCGGGTCGGTAACAGATTGTCCAGGTACTCAGTCTGAATCAGCCGGGAAATCCGATGCTTGCAAAGGTTGTCCTAATCAAGAAGCTTGTGCTACTGCCCCTCAGGGTCCTGACCCAGGTCTCTGTCTCTCCGTCTCTTTGCATACGTATGCATATATCTTATGGAATTGCAGTCTGAAGTGTAAAATGGTTTCTGGGATTACTTTACTTTGGTTGGATTAACTGCTAAAACAATGAAGGTTCTAATCTTGGTCGCTTGTGTAGTAGTAGTTGCTTGGTTTAATACTTAGTATTTGATACTTATGTTTTCGGAACCTAATTTGGATGGAACTAGTTGCATGTAAATAGATGAAGAGTTTCTTATTCATGGATGATGATGATGAACTACTTTTACAGCTTTTACGTGCTGAATACTGCAATCCTCCCAATAGTTGCAATTCAAAGTGAACTTTATTTAATGCTGCCTAGTATGGTTGTTAGATTCTGTCTATTGAATTGCTATCAATTGGTTAATTTTGTGTAAAGACCTATAGACGATCTCAAGCATAGTCTGTGTTCTATATTTCCAACATTATATAAAAGAATGCCTAGAGTGCTTATATGATAATAGTCTCTGGCGCAAAGAATGGGGGGAGTCGGAAGTAGGCTTTTTGTGATGGAATTGATCTCTTTTATCAATCGTTCTGCTTTGATTGATTGAGAATGATATGCAACAACTAATAGCGGTGGTTATGTAAATCTCTGTATTTGTTTCTGCAGATTTGGTTGCAATTGCAGAAAGGATGGCTACAGTGAAACATAAGATACTGGTTTTGTCCGGAAAAGGTGGAGTTGGCAAGAGCACATTCTCTGCCCAAATTTCATATGCGCTGGCAGCTATGGATTTCCAAGTCGGTCTCTTGGACATTGACATTTGTGGCCCAAGCATCCCTAAGATGCTAGGCCTAGAGGGTCAAGAAATTCATCAGAGTAACCTTGGGTGGTCTCCCGTTTATGTTGAGTCAAACCTTGGGGTCATGTCAATCGGGTTCATGCTTCCCAATCCTGATGAAGCTGTCATATGGAGGGGGCCTCGCAAGAATGGGCTGATCAAACAATTTCTGAAGGATGTATACTGGGGAGAGCTTGATTTTCTCGTGGTTGATGCCCCGCCGGGGACCTCAGATGAACATATCTCAATTGTGCAATTCCTCCAAGCTACTGGAATAGATGGTGCAATCATTGTCACTACACCACAGCAAGTATCTCTAATTGATGTGCGCAAAGAAGTGAGCTTTTGCAAAAAGGTTGGCGTGGAGGTTCTTGGAGTTGTTGAGAACATGAGCGGACTGTGCCAGTCATTGACAGATTTTAAATTTATGAAATTAACGGAGAATGGAGAGCAGAAAGATGTCTCCAAAGAAGTATTGAAGCTTATGCAAGAAAAAGCTCCAGAACTGCTAGAATTGATAGCAAGCACCGAAATATTTGATAGCAGTGCTGGTGGTGCTGCACGAATGTGCACGGAGATGGGGGTGGTATTTCTTGGAAAGGTTCCATTGGATCCACAACTTTGCAAGGCAGCTGAGGAGGGTAGATCTTGTTTTGCCGATCAGAAGTGCAGTGTGAGCTCTCCTGCACTGAAGAGTATCATAGAAAAGTTGCTGGCTGCAAATCGGTGGCATCAAGAACTGCAGCTGATGAGTATGGACAATGGGGCATGAGTGAATACTGATATTTCTTGATCTCTTTTTGTTTCATAAACTTGTTATCAGTTCTTTTCCCTGTATTAGTGTTTCTGGAGTAGTTTTTAAGGTTTTGGTGATCGCTTCAGTTTATTATATACATGAACAATCAATTCTGAAACATCTGCATGCCAATCTTGTGCTACTGCTTATTCTTATTCAGGCAAAATAGAACTTTGGTTGCACACTCTTGTCTGCATTTAAGAGCTCAATATTTTGCTCCAATCGAATTCCCTCGTGTATTGCTGAATTGTATTTATGATGGCATGGATCATAGTCGGACCTGGTTTTTTCCCAGATTAGGATTGGTTCTATCGAACTTAAACGATCAAATTTTTGTTAAAATAATGTTATTTTGATCGATCATTTTAAATTTGAACACGAGTAAAAATTTAATCATTTCAACTTCAATTTGAACAAACTTATAAAACAAAGGTTAAACCGAAAGAATAGAACCTAATTAACAACTCCTCAACTTTTCACGTAAACAACTACTCAAACTTTTTACCAGTTCTCGTCAGCCTCGTGAAGCCAGGAAAAACAATACTGATCGTGTGACTCTACACATATGTCGAGAGATCAAACGGTCACCATTCACCAACAGGGTTCTTTGTTTCCTGGTCCCCACTCGCAAACTTCGACGTTTCCGCTCCGCCACATCTGCATTTCCGAACTTTCCATAGGTCACGTCGTCCACTCTCCCCTGTATATAAGCGCTCTCCTGAGTTTGATCACTCCACTCTCTTCACTTCACGTCACATTTCCTTTTTCTTTGGCCTGTTCACTCTCTGTTAAGTTTTCTGACCCTCTAATCATTCATGGCCAAGATCAAGATCGGCATTAATGGTATGTCACCCATCTTCGCTTTTGGTTCTTATTTGCAACGTGGTTGGTCGGTATTTGTATGAGGATCTCAAGTTTGTGTGCATTGGAATATTGGTGACAGGATTTGGAAGGATTGGACGGTTGGTGGCCAGAGTGGCTTTGCTTAGAGACGATGTCGAGCTTGTAGCTGTTAACGACCCTTTCATTACCACTGACTATATGGTACGAAAATCTCTCTTTTAATCTCGCACAGTGTCTGTGTCGTCTGTCCGACGAATCTGTAACATTTTAGTAGATAGTTAAAGATAGGATCTTTGATTTGTTGTAATGGTCTTTTTTTGTTTCTGGTGTAGACATACATGTTCAAATACGATACTGTACATGGGCAATGGAAGCACCATGACATAAAGGTGAAGGACTCCAAGACACTCCTGTTCGGAGACAAGCCTGTGACCGTCTTTGGCTTCAGGTATGGTTAATCTGATATTCGTTAAATTTGAAGTTCAGGCATAGGATTTAGTTTGTTTTCTTCAACGTTTGTGATTGGATTGGTAGGAACCCCGATGAAATTCCGTGGGGTGAGGCTGGTGCCGAGTATGTCGTGGAGTCCACTGGAGTTTTCACCGACAAGGACAAAGCTGCTGCTCACCTCAAGGTCTTACACATATTTTTGATACAAGTCATTGCAATGTGACCCATGTCGGCTTGGATAAGAAAACTTGTTGGGATTTGTTGGTTTTTGATGTGTAGGGTGGTGCAAAGAAGGTAATCATATCAGCCCCAAGCAAAGATGCTCCAATGTTTGTTGTTGGCGTCAATGAAAAAGAGTATAAGGCGGACCTTAATGTCATCTCCAACGCTAGTTGCACCACCAACTGCCTTGCTCCATTAGCTAAGGTAGTCTTCTGTCCCTAGTCTTCTTATCGTTTTAAACCATCCAATTCCTCGTTTAGAAAGAAAATGGACACTGGAGGTGCTGGTCCTTCTTGTTTTACAGGTTATTCACAATAAATTTGGAATTGTGGAGGGTCTTATGACAACTGTTCACTCCATTACAGGTGACTGAGTAGGCCGTATACTAAAGCTAAAAGCTTATTTCTATCTGGTTGACTTACGCTTTTGATGTTGTGATATTTTAGCTACTCAAAAGACTGTTGATGGACCATCAAGCAAGGATTGGAGAGGTGGTAGAGCTGCTTCCTTCAATATTATTCCTAGCAGTACTGGAGCTGCTAAGGTACTCGATCATTTGCTCCCGTTAATGCTTGAGATATTCCAGTTTCCAGCATTTTCACTTGTTTTCTTCCCATATTTGTGTAGGCTGTTGGGAAAGTATTACCTGCACTCAATGGCAAGTTGACTGGAATGGCTTTCCGTGTTCCAACAGTCGATGTCTCAGTGGTGGATCTCACAGTAAGACTTGAGAAAAAGGCTACATATGAGGATGTCAAAGCAGCTATCAAGTAAGGACGTGAAATGATGAACGTAATGCTCTGACTCATGCTCTGTTTGCTGAACTTGAGATGTATTCTTATCAGGGAGGCATCTGAGGGAGAAATGAAGGGGATACTCGCTTACACCGAGGATGATGTTGTCTCTTCTGATTTCTTGGGTGACTGCAGGTAAGAAACCTTTTGGTGATCCATATTGTGGTGCTTCCATTTCAGGCAATTTTGACCATTACCTTCTACAATGTCTGAACTTATTTGACAGGTCAAGCATCTTTGATGCCAAGGCAGGAATTGCTTTGAATGATAACTTCGTAAAGCTTGTCTCTTGGTATGATAATGAATGGGGTTACAGGTAATGCAAATGATCATTTCAGATCATTCAAGTTCGTTTTTCTGTAAGATTATTACTCTTATCGGTGATTCTTTCTTCTTCCTGCAGTTCACGTGTGATTGACTTGATCCGCCATGTAGCCTCTGTGCAGTGATTAGATAACTAGTTCATGATGGGGACCTACCTTTATCTAGTTTGTGGTTTTGAAGAATATGGGTATAGCAAGCGTGCTTTGATAATAACTAGGTTCCCGGGAGCTTTTTGTTATGAGGACTTCAAGACTTGTTATTTTACACATTCATGTGATCACCTTCAGTTTTGTTCTTCTGATAAAAAATGACTAGTTAGTATGATTTTCTTAATCAGTCTCGCCATATTGACTTCAATTCAAAACTATGCCATTTATTAAAGAAAAATTAACATGGAAGGGTTTAAATTTAGAGTTCTTTTAATCAAATATCATAACTACATATCTAAGCACAAAAGTATTCAAGGATTGGCTATGTTTAAGCTCTGAAACCCGCAATTATCACACAATGCCTTGAGGATTAATGGTAATGACTTCTCTATGCTTACCATTCCAAAGTTGGCTAGGGTTAATCATACAAAAAAAAAAGGTCCAAATTTTTACTAATTTTTTAATTATAACTTATCTTTGAAAAGTAATAATAAAATATCCAAACTTTCAATTTTTTCAATCCTAATCTAAACTTTAAAAACTGATAATAAAATATTTAAATTTTCAAAATTATCAATTCTAATCCCATATTATTTATTATTTTTCAGATGCCTTCAATTATTTATTTTTTGTTTATCCTTCTGATGTTCCTAACTATTATCACATTATAACATACTGTACCAATAAAGTAGGATTGCATAATCTAATTAAAATCATTTTTAAACTTAACAAAAACATTAATGCCAAATTAGAATTAAAAAAAATTAAAAGTTTAAATATTTTACTACCATGTTTTAAAATTAAATTTAAACTTTTTTATATAATTAACCAAGTTGGCTATGAACTCTTCGGTCTGTTTTTCATAATCTGTTCACCAACAATTTAGCACTTGAATCTAGCTTTCTTGATGCTAGTTTCACACCGAACACTAAACCTTAACCTATCATCTTGTGATTAATTTGGTCTCTGCAAAAATGTTCCCAAAGTATAGAAAATTCAACCTTAATATCTATTTTTAGCTTATTTCAATTTCTAAACAGGTTAATTTAGTTTATGATAAGGCTAATATAACAAAGACTGCTCACAGATGTTGGCTTAGTGTTGATTTTCTGCACTAACTAGACTCGTTCTTCTACTGATCTTGTGGAATGAAAATTCATTCACCATCAATGGAAGCCAATCATGCATGTCACAGACACATAGAGAAACAACATCCCATTTATATATGACGTCAATCAAACTATATCTCCATGAATGAAGCTTAAATAAAACCATCCAAAACTTGAACTTCAACCAAATTTCATAAAAAAACAAGACAATGTAACTGCCTGGTAACATCCAGTTACTTGAGTGAAAATTTCCTAATACACCAAATGAGAATAAACTCACTAAGCCTTGTCAGCCTTAGCGGCAGTTGCAGCAGCTTGTCCCCTGAGACGACCGGTCCTTCTAGCAGCAATAAGACCAACCTTCTGGCCAGGAGGTGCATCACGCCTGACTGTGCTAGCATGACCAATGTGCTGGTGGTTACCTCCTCCATGAGGATGCTCTACTGGGTTCATGGCCACACCACGTACCTTTGGCCAGCAATTCCTCTTCACTCTGTACTTGTGGTATGCATTGCCAGCCTTAAGCATGGGCTTCTCAGTTCTACCTCCACCTGCAACTTGTCCCACCATGGCTCTGCAACCACTTGGAACAATCTTCTTCGCACCTGATGGAAGTTTCACCCTGATCATCCACATTAATCTCAAAATGAGTAACATCTTCCTCATTATTAATACATAATACCTTATAATTAAATCAATTTGCTATTGTAAAGTTCAAGCTAATATACACATCATTTCAATTCATCAGGAAATTAAGATTGGAAATTTACGATACAACGGAACCCAAGTTCCAATTTTCATTTCAATTCAATATAGAAACAGAAACGAAATTTTACATATCAAGTATAACGCAAGCTAACAACAAATATTCAATCTTTGAGGCTGTCCATCAACTTAAATTCGCTTCTAAACACAATTTGTCAAATCTTCCAACTTTTCAATAATAAAATCAATACAAAAGTGAATGAAAATCATTAGGCACAAAAGCGAGAGAGAGACCTGGTGGTATCGTTATCAGGGTTATGACTGATAACGATGGCATAGTCACCAGAACAGCGAGCAAACACACCACGATCGCCGACATGATGCTCAACGTTGCAAACGACTGCTCCTTCAGGAATAGATCTAAGAGGCAAAACATTTCCAACTACGAGATTGGCTTTTTTACCGCAGTACACAAACTGACCAGTGTACATGCCCTCAGCAGCAACAAAGAGCTCCTTTTGCTTCTTGTAACGGAAAGGGTGGCGAAAAGAGACACGGGCAAGCGGCGCACCCCTGCCCGGATCATGGATGATCTCGGTCACCACTCCCTTAAGGTAACCATTGCGTTCGCCGAAGTCCAGCGACCGGAATCGGGCCGGTCCCTTACGATGGTGGGTGTGGGACTTGAAGACGGAGCCTGCACCCTTTCGCTGAGCTCTTATCACACGTCCCATACCGATTCTATTCTCACTCTCTCTCTCTCTCTCGGCAGCAAATGTGAGGATAGGATGGTTTATAAGAGACGAGAAGGATTAGGGTTTAGGCTTATATATAAGTGGGTGTCTAGGTTTTGTGGTAGACAGTGGGCTTTAGAGTCTCAGGGTTTTGTTTTTGGGTTTTATTTTATAGGCTTATATTTGGGCTCTCAGGAGTTTAATTGCGGACTCTAGGTGTTTTAGGCTTCTGGTTATCTATTGCCTGTCGACTCTGAAGTCTGAACGATACTCCGGCGAGTCACCGTCGTGTCTTTCTTTGGTTCAATAAGGTAACTATCATCAACTCTTTTCTTTTGGTATCTCTCTGTGTCTTTCAGTTGCGGATATGTATACGATAGAATGTTTCTCATTTCTTAGCTTCCTGGAAGCTATAGCTGTGAACTAGAGCAAGGTGGTTTCTCATACGAAGAACTCGCCCTTTTTGATGAGAAAAGAGTAAAGGACTTTTCTTTTTAAGATTTTTGAAAAACATTTCTCAAAATAAACTATGGGTATTTTAGTTCTCTTAACGAGTGATTGTGGTTTGAAGGCTTAGCTATTTTATCTGGTTGAACAGCGACTGCTGGATTGATGTTTACGAAACCATGTACACATTTTTGTATCTTTCACAGTTCCTTTCAAATACTGTCTTGAAGATTGTGTTCAATTCGGTCGTACGGTTTTGGATGCTTAATCAGAATTTGTGGTGCAGTGTCTTCTGAGCAAATTTCTTTTTTGTTTTTTTTTTGGGTATTTCTGGCTCTGAGGTTTGAGATATGTGTTGTATGTTTTGCAACCTTGGTTATTGTTTATACTATCTTCTGTGTTTGAAGTCTGTTTACATGAAGCTGAGTTGATGGGATTGTTGAAAGAGCCTTCATTTCTACTTCTGTTTGTGTCCCCTGCAAAGTTATATATCACTCGTAAACTGCTGTATAGATATTATTGCGTATAAAAGCAACTAAGGTTTGATTAAACAGTTTTAAGACGTTCCAATCTTGATTAGAAGAGGTTCGGACATGCTGCTATGATGTTGACTTACCATATTACTTGATGGGGACTGTTGCGTTTTGTCATCATTCAGGTAGTTTTTTTGGAGATTAGTGTGGTTGAATGTTGCTTCTAATCTTCTATTATCTATAAAATCAGTATCTGAATATATGAGTTCTTGTTTTTGATTACCTTTTCTTCTATCTTCTGGTGAAATAGTTATTTAGAATTAGTTCCAATCTAGAGTTCTGCAGCATTACTGATCTCATGATTTCCACAAAGGAAATATGATTGGGGCAGTTATCAACCTGTGCAAGTCTAATGAAGAACAGAAGCATTTTGAACTGTTCCCATTCTGATTCTGTTGTGGATGTCCTCATGATATGTTCTTGATAGCACGTTTACATATGGGGTTGGTTTTTCAATTTCTTTGATAAGTTTGATCAGTTGTGTTTTAGGTTAGTATCGTCGGATAAAGATACGAGGCAGTGTGAACCAAAATTTCCGTTTTTATGTTAGCATCCTCTTGATCATGTATACTTTTGCATATAAAAAAATTATGGGCTTGAACCACATTAGGTTATTCAGAGGTCATGTTATTAGTATCAACATCGAATGCTCCGAAGGAGACACCAAGTAAAAAAGTTAAGTCACTGTAGTTGTAACATTCTGTTATCCATGTTAAGGCCCAAATGGTATATGTCTGAGTTTAGTGAGAAGTTAAAAATGCATTTCATATTTATGCATAATTTGGCAGACACATAAACTTGAATATTGAATTTGTGCATATTAAAATGATTGTACATGCATTCATTGATATTTTTCGGGTATAATTGATTTTATAAATGTGATTTTATTGGGAAGATTTCCTGAGGGTCTGCATGGAGAATTACATGTTTAAGCTCAATGAAACAGGGCTTCGAGCCCAACGTAATTTTCAGAGCCACAGGCTCAACGTATCAGGGCTACAAGCCCACCGTAAACAGGCGCACGGTCACAACAACGTAATAAAATGAAAAGTGTCACATGTGCATTATATATGTGAATGATAAATTGTGAACTGTGTGAAAGGCGAAATGCCTTATATTATGAAATGATGATGCATGCGATATTCCCAAATATGTTATTGTGTGGTAACATGTGAAATTTTGTGAACTGTTCGTATATGCATGAGTTGGGTGAACCATCGATGATGGTTTATCGCTGAGTTCGCAAACTCACTCAACATTGCAAATGGTTTTCAGGACAGAGATAGTAGACTCCTATCTCCAGTTAGCGAGAGACTTTTCCTGCCTTGTTGAGCACGTTGGAAAGAGTAGTATGGCTCTCAGGTCGGTCAGCTGGGATGATTTTTGTGGATGACCTAGTTAGTTATGTATCAGTTTCTTTTTGGAGTACTGTATTTTTCCAGACTTTGGAGAACTGATAGATTTGTACTTTTCTGGTTATTAAGAAATGAAATGAGGAGTATCTTGTTTTCAAAAATTTAATGATTTCAATATTACGATTTTATTATATTGATGCCATATGGATTATAGCAATGATCGTTCGTAGTGCACTCTTATCGTGGGTTATGTATCGGAATGATCTACAGGCGTCCCGGTGCGTACCCTACGGAAAGGGGACGCTACATTAGGTGGTATCAGAGCATGATTTGGCATCTTTTTGGCATAGTGTATTTTAGGCTTGAATTTCAGTAAGAAAAGTAGAATTTGATCAAAATTCTTGTGTGTTATAGGTCATCCGTCCTTGGTGATCAGGTAGATTAACCAGCTGACCATGGATCAGTCGGAGCTAGTAGGGAGTCCTCAGTGCCTCGTTATGAGGAGCAGTCTCCTAGAGTTCCCGTTAGACAGGAGAAGAGATATGATCGACTGCACAAGCAGGGAGCTGTAGACTTTTATGGCAGCACAGACCCTGCTGAGGCTGAGGGATGGCTGGAGAGGACTGAGAGAGTCCTAGATCAGATGGACTGCGACTCTGATGAGCGCTTTGATTATGCGGTTTCTCTGCTACAGGGTCCAGCATATCAGTGGTGGAAGACTGTTTCAGGCAGTTCCACCAAACCCTGTATTCTGACATGGGAGGATTTCTTGAGAGCCTTTCAGGATAATTACATGCCTAAGGTATATCTTGAGATGAAGATGCAGGAGTTTCTGGAGTTGAGACAGGGTCAGATGTCAGTGGCTGAGTATGAGGTGTGGTTCAATGAGCTGATGGGGTATGCTTCAGTTTTGATTGCTACATAGGCTAATAGGTGCCGGAGATTTGAGGGTGGGCTCAATCTGGAGATCCGTACCAGGTTAGCCCGATCGAACATGGGCACCTTTATCGAGCTGAGAGCTGCTGCAGTGCAGATTGAGCAGCTTCTGTGACAGAGTCAGGCTGAGACTGGTCAGGGATCCAGGATTAAGAGATCTAGTGATAGTCAGGGCAGCTCTGATAGGAGTGTTAGCAGGCGCTAGAGCAGGATTTTCAGATTTTCAGGAGGATCCAGACAGTCTGGTTTTGTTCAGAAGGGGAGATTCAGGCAGAGTGGTAGTGGCAGTAGCAATGGCAGAGGTTTGGGGCAGTCTCATGTTTGTGTGCATTGTGATAAGAGACACAGTGGTGAGTGTTGGAGAGTGACTGGAGCCTGTCTGGCATGTGGCTCCATGGATCATCTGATTAGGAATTGCCCTATGACATTGGGAGTTCAGTCTGCTGTGAGTGGGAGAGCTGGTAGTAGCACGACAGTACAGCAGAGTCGCGATGGTGGACCTGGATTTAGGGGCTGAGGCAGAGCCCGAGGTAGAGTTGGAGATTCCTTTGTGGGGACCGAGGGTTGTGGCAGTCGACCGCAGTCCCAGGCCAGGGTCTACGCCATGACTAGGCAGGAGGCCCAGGATTCTTCAGATGTTGTTGCGGGTATGCTTTTGATTTCTGGCTTTGAGGTTTATGCATTGATAGATCCAGATTTCACGCATTCTTTTATTGCATCGCATTTGGCATGTAGATTGCATGGGGATAGGGAGATGTTGCAGTATGGGCTAGAGGTGAGTACACCTCTAGGTAGTACTACTGCTTTGGGAGAGGTCTGCAAGGGGTGCTCGATCCAGATAGATCAAGCAGTGTTGAGTGTAGACCTGATAGTACTGCCCTTGAGGGAGATTGATTTGATTCTTAGTGTTTGGATAAGTTTGTTTGTTCAATACTTTGAGTTCTTCTTTCACCCTTTTGAGTTTAGTCACCTATTAAAAAGCCTTGCTTCTTTAAATGCAACAATTTGCTCCTTTTCTCATAGCCTCTTATAATCTTTGTATTTGTAACATAAGGTTGTAAAATCTGAAAGAAGTTTTGAGACGAGCATTGATAAGCATACCTTTAACCTTAATGATGGAGAGATCAAAAGACAAAGGAGGATCAAACTGAGTATAACTAGTCAGGATTTTTTCTAGCAAGAGATTATCAGTTAGTACTCTATTAAACTTCTTTCTTATAAAGATTATTCCTATTTATTTGTTAAACTAGGATAAGAATTGTCCAATGTAGCTTATATCTATAATGTCAAGGGAATTGGTTATAGCAACAAGTTCATTTCCATTTGTAGTTCATCTCTTAGATAAACCTTCTGATCTCTTTAGTTTAAGTCTTGATCATGCGTCGTAATGCTAGTTAAAATAAAATAACTAGACTACTACAACTATAGTAGTGGTGAGTCTAGGTCGATCTCACAGAGAGTGTGTGTAAAATTGTTGAAATAAAATTAATTGGTGTTTAGGTTTGAGCTGGGGGGGTTGGATTTACAAATAAAATGAAACTATACTAATAAAAAAATTAAAGAAAACATGTGAAAAATGATAAAAATGAGAAATTCGGTAGGGACTCCATCCTTTACTTAAATCTCAGCCTACACCCTAATTAAACATATTTCATGCATTTATTGTTCTCAAACCTCTCCGCAACTATTAATCGTGGGTTAATAATTAACCCAAGTTTTTCCTTAAGTTTTGTTTAATCAAGATACGATCATTAATTAGACCTAACTGCCAAATAATCTAGGATACGATCTTTAGATTTAATTTGACAGTAACATTACAAATTAGTAAAATTGATTAATCAAGACAATAACTATATACGATGCGAAACCTAGGTCATGTTATCCCTAATGATTACGAATCATTAGTCGCTACACATGTATTTCAACATAACAATTACATATTATATTGAAATTCTAGCTATGGGTTTGCAGATAAACAATTCAATGAATGTATTAAAATCATCCTTTCACAATACCTAACGAATTCATACATAAATAACTGAACAATAATGAAAGTATGATTATCCATACACAAAATCCAAATCAATTAATATAGGATAACACAATCAATTTTTAATGAGAGAAAGAAACAGCAAAAATAGTAAAATATACTTAACCTGAGTCGTTGGCGTCGATGTCACCTCCAAAATGGAGTTGGAATGCCTAGCTCTTCATGGATCTCTCCCAAAAAAATACTTTAGCCCTACGGTAAATAACCCAACCGAAGACCACCTTAGCAGCGCCTCCCTTCTTTGTCACAAGCTACCCTCTACTATTCACTTCTCACATTACTCTCCTTTTTTCACTATTCTATGATGTGACAATTTAACATTAGTGGCCACCTTACTGTTCACGATAAAAACCCTCCGCAGCTTCCCTTGAACACAATCCTTGTCTATGTTATGCAGACGTCATCTTCGTGAAACACAGACTACATTTTGCGCGCGCTTCCCAGCTGTTGCTGCATTTCATGCTCCACTGCATCGTCGTTTCTGCTTCCCTTAATGCTTCTGTGTTTTCTTCATAGATTGCTGCCATTTTACTGTCCATTAATTTGATGTTTTTGCATGATAAAAACATACACGTTGCAGGCTTTCTTCTTCTTTTTGTTACATTTTTCTTGTTTTTCTCTTTTCTTCTAATTTTCTTCTTCTTATTCTATAAAGACAAGTGAATATTAATCTTTGAAAAATGACTCAAATATTATACTTTCGATTCACTTTAACTTCTTTACTTTTGAATTGTGCCTAAAATTACATATGAATCAAAGTGAATATCTTAAGCAATTTCATATCCTTAATCACTAAGTGTTATGAAATCATTAAATAATCAATTAAGCACCTATCAAGTCTATAGTTAAAGTCACCACCTAATAGTCAAGGTTGATTGATTTAGTTTGAATTCTCCTCAAATCGGCCAATAAATAATTCCATTTGTATTGGTTATATAGTTCCATTTGTTTCCCAAAAATCCAAGTTCCACATTCCCGTTAACAAATTTTATTTTGGTTAAGTAAACCAAACAAAGTAGATTTCTTCTCTTGAGATTTTGTTTCTTGAGAGGACCCTTTAAATCCTCTTACATTGTAAATTAAAATATTCATGATGATTGGTTGAGAAGAGAGGGACACTCACACTTTTGGTTTTCTGCTTGACTTTTTGCATCCTATGCCTTGTAAGCCATGATAGCTAATCTAATCCACTTGATTGTCTTGTTAGCTACTTGATATTTTTTCCCTTGTTAATATTCTTAAACTGTTTCTTTTTTTCTAAAGAGTGTAGATGATTTTATAGAAATTAAAAATGCAAAATAATTTTATTTCCAACAAAACGATGTTGATTTATTTATAAAAGCCGGTCTTGAGATAGACTTCGCCTGAAAACCCAAACTTAAATCTGACACAAGATCTAAGTTTAAAAAAAAAATTAGGCTCGAGGCTTGATCAATCTTGTTATCCTTATTAATGGGATATCTTTTCTATTTAAAAAGTTATATTTAAAATAATAATTTTGTATTTTGATTCTTACCTTTTTTTACTTTCATAATGTAATATATGCATTTTTATAGACTAGTGAATATTTATAACAAAAAGTACACTGTATTTATTTTGGTACGTATTAGAAAAAAATTGACAGCTGATTTGAAATAGTTATAATAAGAATTGCAATTCAAATAATAATATTTTTTTTGCCATCTGAACTTTAGCAGAAGCCAAGTCACGAAAGACACTCTTAAATCTTAATACGGAAGCTAAACACAAGGTGAACAGAGGATTGTTCACCTGAGCAAGAAAGAGCATGATCATCACCTGATTGGCCACAATTGCGGCTCCCATCTAATCATCGCAAATCCCACGGTTCAGGTCCATACAGCTTTCATGGCTCTCTTCTTCAGATTTCATTTCACCCGCGTCTTTTCCTTGTCCCCACCGGTGAACAATTTGAGAGAAACCAAACCATCCATGCTTATTCCTTACTGTTAGAATTGGAAGAAAAACAAACAAAATCCCAAAAACCTGGTTGGCAAGTAGTAGTGACTGCCAGTAAATAAGAATATATTGGGGGGTCCACCTCCTATGTCCAGCACCGTTGGATCGTCACTCACTCAGCTGCTGGCCCTGGCCTTACCGAGATTGTAATTTGTACATTCAAGTCGTGATGCGATAATGGTCGGGAGAAAAAAAGGATGCGGGACCCACCGATTTGGTTGAAGCACCCAACGACGGCTTTACAGCTGGCTTGACTAGCCCTGTATGTGTACTGTATGGCACTGATGAGACGTGGGAGCAGCCTCTAGTCAACAACAAAAAGAGGAAGGAAGGGGGAAATGATTTTTTTTAAATAATATTATGATATCTCGTTTTGTTCCGTAAATTTTAGTCATTCATTTATACAAATTTTTTATTTATTTATATAAGATTCACATAATTAAATGACTAATATTTATAAGATAAAATAAAATACCATAAAATTAGACCCAAAAAAAATCTATTCTCAAGAAAAAGAGTGTTGGCTTAATTTTATCATATAGCCTTGCATTTCTCCCCTAAGGATGGGATGGTAGTATACAAGTGCTCAATTCTTCTTATCACATCATGTCAACTTTGCCTGCTAAGTTTCGTCCGATGCAATATTCTTTTACATGAAAAACAACATACATATCATAACACAATCAAATTGTTACTTAACATTGTCTGTCTCGTTAAGTTCTTACACATGTTTCAGAATTGTTAGGATTTAAATTTTTTAAAAAAAGTCATCGTCTTTTATTCATACTACCGCTAATTCCATTCTTGTAGGACCAATTCTGTCTTGTGTCGTTCCACCCACGCGCCAGAGATGACGTAACCCCTCAAGTTGGGGGCAACGGGCAGTGACTTGGACGGTCGTCTTTCTCACGCGCAAATAAAAAGAAATTTCAATCATTTATTAATAACCCACTCTCTCCGAACCTCACGCTAGCAGTTAGGTCCTGGCTTCGGGAAGCTATCCTCTCTCTGTCTACACAAAAACCCAAACCCAACCCCAACCTATCGAAGAAGACCATGGAATCAAAAAAATTGCTAAATTAAAAAAAAGGACTCGTGGTTTTAGAGAGATAAACAAACAGTGAGTTCTCCAGAGAGAAAGATGGGCCAGATCGTGAAGAGGAAGAAGAAAGGGAGGCCATCGAAGGCGGATCTAGCTCGCCGCGCGGCACTTCATAGCCCAGCGAATGCGGAGTCTGAACGCCGGCGAAGCCTCCGGCGACGAAATGTGAGGTACAACAACTTCATCGACTTCGACGACTACCTCGACGACGAAGAGTTCGAGGAAGAAGAAGAAGAAGATGATGACGTCGACGAAGTCGACCAGAGAAGAAAAGAGAAGAAGCTGAAACTCGTTCTCAAGCTCAATAGCACTGAGAAAACGGAGGCGCCTGGAGACCACGCTCCAGGAGGCGGCGACGACGCTTCTTCTTCTTCTTCTTCCTCTTCCTCGTCAGAGGATGAGGAGAGTGAGAGGAAGCAGTTGAAGAAGAAGAAAATCAACGGCGGTGGTGATGAGAGCGAGGAAGACGATAATGAAAATGATCACGAACAACATAATAATATTAGAAACCATCAAAAGGTATTAAATTAATTTATGAATTGAAGAAGCTAAAATGTGAAGGGTTTGAGACAGAAGATCACTCAGGAAGTTCTAATTGGTCCAGACATCAAAATGAACAACAGTTTTCTCTTTCTATATCTATTTATGTATATGTCTGTCTCTCTGTCTGTCTGTGTCTGCGAGTGACACTGAGGCTTGCGGGTTTGAGGATAATAACGGTCAGGGTCAACTGTCAAAAACTAAAATTTTCTCTCACAAACAGAATCTGATCACACGCTCTCTCTATTCCCCACCTTTCGCTCTTTCTCTCTCTGTAGCTACATTATTCACTCTCTTACATACGCTGCTGTCTGCTTTTACGTACCTGTCTCTGTCTGTGTCTTGGACTAGTGCCTTTCTTTTCTCTTCTCTACTCATTGTCGTACACTTGCTTCGCTACGTTTGTTTTCTTTATTTCTGTTTTTGAGGTTTTTTTCGGGTGGTTCTTTGATTTTGACAGGAAAAGGAGAGGAAAAGTGATGGTAAAGGACAGGAATCGCTTCCTGGTTAGTGTTTGATTGCTTTTTCTTTCTCACGGTGGTGGAGTGTAATGTGGGGTATATTGATTTTTTTTTGGGTGATTTTACTTAGGGACGCGATCGCATCATTCTAATGGATTGCCATTGCCTGAGAAGAGGATTCTGGAGTTGATTCTTGATAAGCTTCAAAAGTGGGTTTACCGCATTATGTGGGGATGTGGTGTTACTGAGTATTCTTATGCTGCGAGACTTTGCTGATGCTGATTGTTTTAAATTGTGGCAGGAAGGACACATACGGTGTGTATGCAGAACCGGTTGATCTTGAAGAGGTGTGTGAAATGGTTGCTTGAATGGTTTAATGGTTGGCATGTTTTTGGGCGACATTACCTGTGGGAATTGGGGACGGCTAATCTTCTTGTTTTGGCTTTTCTAGCTTCCTGATTATCTTGATGTGATTGATCATCCAATGGACTTTGCCACTGTAAGGAAGAAGCTGGCAAATGGATCATATTCTACCCTGGAACAATTTGAGGTGGGTTCACTATATAGCTTAACTTTGCCTTCTTCATACTCGCTAGTTTTGGCTTGTGATTCAACATTTCTTCTGGGGAATGCTTCTGATGGTCTTTAAGGATCTATGCCATTGTCCACGAGTGCACCCATTTCGCAGCTGTGGACAGACTTTTAATGGTCAATTTTCTTAAAGTGCTAGTTGCAGAGAGTATCTTCCTCTGTCTTGTAGCGTTACAAGGATTTAGGCCTTTATCTTGAAAAACGATCGTATCAAGTATCGAGGATTAGGTATTATCATAGGGCATCAATTTTAAGGAAAGGAAGGTCAATTTAGCGGTCTTTGACTTGTGAAATGCCCTTGCCCCTTGCTGTTGTTTGATGACGCTTTTCTAGTCAACGATCTTCAGTCTCTTGAAGCATTTTTGCATCTTTTGAAGCACCTTATGTCGTAATGGGCTGCTGCTTTTGTATGGTTGAAGTTGGAGTGGTGCTAATCTTCGATTCACCACTTCTACATTAATTCAGAAAGTTCCCTTTATTTTTAGTTATAGATATATTGATATCTGTTTATTGTTTTTATTAACGTATACTGTCCCCTTTTTTTTTTTTAAACTGCAGAGTGATGTGTTTCTAATCTGCTCAAATGCAATGGAATACAATGCCCCGGAGACAATATACCATAAACAGGTAATGCTTGTTGCTTCTTCGATTTCTGGCCTTTTCCCAAATGGTTGCAAAATTTTGTTCAACTAATTTTCGTTGGAGAAGGCATGTGCTATCCAAGAGTTGGCGAAAAGGAAGTTTGAAAAGTTAAGAATTGACACAGAACGAACAGAGAAAGATATCAAGTTAGAACAGAAAACAAAATCCAACTGCTTGGCCAAGAAGCAAATAAAGAAGCCTGGAACCCGAGCTATGCAGGAGTGCATTGGTTCTGATTTCTCCTCTGGTGCAACACTTGCCAATGTTGGTGATATCCAGAATGGTTCTGTTCATAACCATACCGGTGGCTGTGAGCGGCCCAATAACACTGATGGGCTTTTAGAGGCCAACTCTTCCTTAATCGATACTATTCTTGACAAAGCAGAAGAACTATCATCAGGTATGATGCTTTGAATTTATGCATGCAATTGTGTGTGATTCTAATTGACTTAGAAGAACACTTGTAGTTTTTTGTGATGTTATGTTCCATGCTAGGAGTTGAGGATTTTAAGTTGTTATTCAACTTTTACAGGAATTGTTTTTCTGAAACATCTGGTTGACTCGGTGAATAACATCTCTGCCTGAAACAAGTCAACTAAACTTAGTTAATAGTAAAGCCTTTCACATCAGAATCTTTCTTTGTGCCAGTATACTTTTGCCCCAAGAATGTGTAGTATTACTAGTGTGCTTCAAATATAATTTTATTATGTCTTTGTATCTATAATTATTTTGAATGCTTTATCTTTAGGGAAGGATCTGCTGTCCAAACTTGGGAGAAAGTCATCTGGGTTTGATGAAAACCGTCGTACAACTTATAACTTACCCAATCAACCAATGGTTGGATCAGAATCTATACTTTCAACTTTTGAATGTGAAGTCAAGCAGCTGGTTGCTGTATGTATCCACGAAGTTGAATTCTGTCATTGAGTACTTCTCTTTTCTGGTCTTAATCATTGCTTACAAAATTCTGTCCTCCCTTTTCAATCAGGTTGGACTTCATGCAGAATATTCCTATGCCAGGAGCTTAGCTCGTTTTGCTGCAACTCTTGGACCTGTTGCATGGAAAGTTGCCTCACAAAGGATTCAACAAGCACTGCCTCCTGGATGCAAGTTTGGTAGAGGTTGGGTAGGAGAATATGAGCCGCTTCCAACCCCAGTGTTAATGCCTCAAACCCGTGTTCAGAAAGATTCTACGTTGTTTGCAAAGAAACAATTTACTGCTGACACACCAAAAGATGATGAACCTCCAAGAACCCTTGAGGAGCGTCCTGCAAGAGGGCCTATTGAACCGAATCCATCATTCTCTCTACCAATCAATGTAACTGCATCACAGGGAAAAGCATCCTCCTTGACTTCTACCAATATAAGACCGAATTTGCCTTGTGATACCACTCAAAATCAGCAAAAACTGCCACCTAGGAGTTCCAGTGAAATTCAGAATCAGGCTGCGAAGCAAGTTGAACTGAACCTAACCCCTTCAAACTATCAGCGTGATACTAATACGGTTGAGGAAAAACAGCTTCCAAGTAATTCGGCAATGGAAGCTATCAAGCTGAGGAAGTTACCAAGGACAATGGGTCTTCCACAGTCTGTGCCTCCAAAACAGCAGGAGAAGAGAGTTTGGTCTGGGGGTTTGCCTAATGGAAATACTGGCAATTGCTTGAATAATAGGTTGATTAGTTTGTCTTCTGATATTGTTCAAACTCAAATGAGCCAAGGAGAGACAGATATTACTCATGGTCAAGCCCAAGGCCTTACTGACCCTATTGAAGCAATGAGGATCTCAACTGAAAAGGCTCCAAAACAACAGAAACCTTTGAATCAATCCTCAACAGATACTTCACCTGTTGTTCTGCCTACTACATCTGTAAGAAATGATGCTAACAATGCTGCAGTTGCTGCTGCCAGGGTGTGGATGCCTCTAGGTGCTGCGGGGATTAAACCGCAGACTGAAAATTTGATGACACCCAAGAATCAAATATATGCTGAGTCCTTGTATAACCCTACTCGTCAGCTCCATGCTCAGCTTCCAATTCGTCAAGGTCAATTTCCTCTTCCTGCAGGGATGCAATTTCTCAACGAAAAGCACTGTTTTCCATTTCAAGCATTCATGAGACCGCCTATTCAGGCAGCAAATGAAGGACAGTTCCAAAATAGGCCCATGATCATGGGGAATGATCTGTCTGGATTCCAGATGCAATCTCCTCGGCAAGGGCAACCAAAGAAGAAACAAGAATCACGGCCTCCCGATTTGAACATTGGTTTCCAATGTCCAGGCTCTCCACCAAAACAGTCTTCAGGTATGATGGTTGATTCACAGCAGCCTGACCTGGCATTGCAACTCTGAATATTGGTGGATTGATATCATGACATGGATAGATGCAAAGCATGCAATATAATCGCAGCTTCAATCAGGGGTTATGGTGTTCATTTCTTACATTCTAGTTAAATGTGAGAATGCTTATAACTTTTCCTGATATGGCATCGAGATCTGGTTTACTGGACTTGGTTTAAGGATATGAATGTTAGTCTTCAAGAGGGAGATTGCTGAGTTACTGCACTGGAGGTTACTCTGTTTGAAGAAATCGTTTTTGCAGATTTGAGTAAATGGAATTACAAGAGGAGATTGGTGCCAAGATAGTTTAATAAAGCTTGAAGTTCACTTCGTTTTCTACCGAAAATTAATCACAGGAATTTAGATTTTTGGAGGATTCCAGCAAAATGACTACTAATCCTAGGACTGTAATGTCTGTTGATTTATATTCTGAATAAGAGTAATTATGCGTCACGTCCAGTCAATGACTTGTACATTAGATGCATTGGGTTCAGGATTAGTTTCTTAGCTGTAGTTGTCTTCTGATTCCTGGTATTAAGTTGCATTCATAATTCTCCCCTTTACCAGTTCTCTTGTTATGTAAGATGTGGACCAGCCCTAGAACGTGAAGTTGTATACAGATTATGTCTGGTTCTGTGACGATTTGATTATATTATTAGCAGACGAAATATATAAATTGAAGAACAAGATTTGTGATTTGAGGGGGATTTGCGGATCTGACTTTCAATCTGAAATTGTGTTCTTCTCTCATGATTGCCATCAGAAAATCAAACTCTTTGTAACTGTTATAGGAATGTATCATACAATTTTCTCTTGGTTTTAGTCATCTTTTCATAGATATGAGCAATGAAATGCGCATGAAGTGATGGCACAACAATTATAAAATAGGATTTATTTGCTTTACTAAGTTTATATATGTCTACCACTTGGACTGCTCTGGAGTAAGAGTGCATTTATCTCTCGCTAGTTCTGTTATTCCTTGGCTCTGCAGAACTGGGCAACAAAAAAAATCCTTAGTATGCAATAATCTGATCCAATTTTTTGGAAACATTTGATGGCACATTTGCCTGAATATAGATCAGCACAACGGAAGACATCAATATCGATAGCTAAATACCAAGAACTTTGCTCATTGTCAGACCGGAAATTGATGTTGATCCACTCGTCTTTCGCTTTGTGTTCGGTCTGACTTTTAACAACACAAACATCCCCTTCACATACATATCTTTTAGAAACATGGGTTTCTGCGAAAAATGGCAATGCAGAACTTATAAAGCTGCTGGACTGCAGGCGAGAATTAATAAAAAGTAGGGATTGATTGAAAGGTTTTGATCTTTAAAGAGATATATAGGACATGGGTGCAAAAAAGGGTCGTTGTTGACTTCGACCACCTGGCATTGAACACACGGTTGGTGTCCGTAGCGGGAATCATATAGCTTTGAGATAGACGTGCGAGTACAGTGATTTTGTTGAATTTTCTGTTGTTTGGTGTAAAGAATCTGATTTTCTAGATCATGAAAGCGGATGTCAGTTTTGGGCAGAATGTTCGGTGGCTGTTTTTACTTTTGTAATCTCCAACCAATGTGAGTTCTGTTTATTGTTTCAATAAACAATACAAATAAAAAACAATTAAGCCCCCATGAAAGAATGTTTAATCTCTTCGGAAACAATCTTGGCCAACCCAACATAGTTGATCTGTCACTTTCTGAAAAACCAAACTCGGTTCTATACGCTAATGCATGTTTTATCGCTTTCATTGTTCATTCTCACGTTCCCTTTTACAGACTTCGGGAATTCTTATTTTATGTGTGTGAGAGAGAGAGACAGGGTCACGTGATTTCCATTATTTATTAGCGATCTTAAGCCTTTTGTTTCCGGCTTGGCCTTGGGTTGCTTTCTTTACCATTTCCGGTAATAGGCAACCCTGGAATCAAGCCCTTCCGCTAGCTGTGTTCCAGCATAGGTGATGCTAGAAATGACAAATTTATAACCTCGACACTTGGTTAGAAATTCCCTAAGGACTTTTGAAGGGAACACGTCTTCAGTTCCCTCTATCATGTGCTACCTTATGCTAAAGTTATCCCGGCCATGTAAAACAACAAGGAAACCAAGAGTTTAGTTGAGAGTGGCCGTATATATCCAACACTCCCTTTACTGAAATATATATCTCATAGAATTAGGTTGCACGTGTGTAAAAATGCATACTTACAAAAGTGCTTTTAAACTATACAAGAAATATAATTACAATTAAGTAATATCACCGATATCTCTTGATTCACATCCCCCTCAAACTAATGTGGAGACAACATAAGTTTGCTTACAAGAAAATCATGTCGAGCCCAAGCGATAGACTTTGTAAACAGATCTACAAGTTGAAATTTAGAAGAGATGTGAGACAATGAAATGAGACTAGCATTAAGTTGTTCTTGAATATAATGACAATCAATTTCTATATGCTTTGAATATGAACCCCAAGATCTTTGAAGAGACCTTGTAACCAAACTATTTCACTGCATGTAGAAGACATTGCTTGATATTCGGCTTCGGTAGAAGATTTGGATGTTGTCGGTGTTCGATCCCATTTGATTTTGGAACCCAACCCTCTTGCGGACTCATACAGTTGTTGGACCCCGCTTGATTCCGAAGCCCAACCTCTTGCGAAAATCATGAAACGTGTGAGTGCGTGCGTGTTACCTTGAAGGTTTTTTTTGCACCATCATTATCCATCGTCCGTTACATGTTCATTCTCATAACATCCCAAAAATTTACTCACAAATTGTGTCATGGTGTGCCCATACAAATCAGTCACCATGCTTGAACTCAAATTTTCCTGCTTGTGAGCAGAATTTGAAAATTTTCAAACTAGAATTTCTATTTGACTTCTTCAAAGAAATAATAGCTCTAAGCCTCTATTTTGTTTTGAAGCAAGAATCACCTCAATCGGAGCTCTATAGCTCAAGATATGCTTAAAA
>JAJMLV010000005.1:38627862-38639548 GCA_027123465.1 Erythroxylum coca
TGCAACAGACCAATTGCGGGAGAGTAACTCGTGAATACCCAGGACAATAGAATTGGCCGCCTGGATGCGGCGCGCAGTAGAGGCAAGCAGGGTGTGCACTGCGACCGAGTCGACCTCAAGTTCAATTCGACGAAAACCTAGGTGCCAAGCTAGTGAAAGTCCGGTGTAGACCCCCCAGAGTTCGGCAGACAAAGGAGTGCACCAACCCAGGTTCTGAGTGAAACCCCGCACATTTTTCTTGTAACTAAATATTTGTTTCTTGATCTAGTTCTGGGAACAGATCTTTTCTTCCCCCAGATCCCTGTTCCAAAATTGATCTCGTTCAACTATTGCAAGAAGAAAATCAAAATTGGGTGGATGATATTTCACGGGAATAGGGTATCTCGGAAGTGAAGATTTTGTTCCTTGAAGATTTAATTTTAATTTCTAAAAAAAAAGTCTTAAAGATTTAAACTTTCTAGTCTGTGATGCCCTAAAGAGGCCGAAGCTCATAACTTTCTAACATCGGCACATGATTTTTTCTCAAGTGGCACATGCCTTTTGATTCCAACCAACTTGCGGTGTTGTTGGGTCCTAGAATTGTAAGGAAAATGTCGCTCATAACTTTCTAACATAGGCACATGATTTTTTCATTTGAATCGAGTGGCACATGCCTTTTGATTCCAAGCAACTTGCGGTGTTGTTGGGTCCTAGAATTGTAAGGAAAAATGTCCCTAAAACAAGGTGGTTGATGTGTCGGCAAGGCAAGCTCACTAGCCTGTAAACCACAATTAGTACACCGCGTTAAGACAGAAAGGTTTGGTTTAAGATTGTCGAGTACAGAATTTTATATTGTTTCATATTTAGAAATTGTACCATTTGGAGATAAAAAGATTGCACGAAGGTAGTTGAAATTGAAGTTGGTGCTGTTCAATTGTTTCCACGCAACTCCACCGCCGCTCCAACTGCAATTCCAGACTTTGAAGATTACGAAACCCGAGTGGCAAAGAGGGCATTTCTAGTGACAGAACTGTTTTTTGAGCGAAACATCAGCATTTAATCCCGTTTTGGTGGAAAAGCGTCAATCTTTATACATATCCTTATGTGTCTATGAATATATCTTGACAAAGTATACTTGTTTTGTGAATTTAGTCCTAAAGCTTCTTGATTTTCGTTCTCTTTCGATCTTCGTTAGAATTTGCATATTTTGAGGTCTAAAGAAATAAAATTTGAGCCAAAGGAGGCTTTTTTGGGATCTGGGCCGGGGTCAACTGAGTGGATTGACTCTGGATTTGAAATGGTTTCCCGTTCAAGTTAGATTATGGTTTGGTTGAGAGCCACAATGAGTTGGAAGAGTAGAGCTGTAGGAGAACCGGCTGCAAAGAGTGTGGTGTCAAAGAAATGGACCCTTCTTCTTTGTATAGGTTGCTTCTGTGCAGGGATGCTATTCTCTGATAGGTAATTTGTCTATCTTGTCGCTCTAGGTGGAATTCTTAATTGCCAACTTCATAGTTCTTCCTTCTTCAATGTACTCTGCAGCTCAAATATGCATTGTTTTTTCTAATCATCTTTTTGGCAGTGATTTACGCTTTTAGTTTATATTTGTGGTTATTGATTTGTTTGGCATGTACCAATCAGCTTTGTGTGTTAAGTTCGGAACATTATTAGCTTTTCAAGATAATAATTGCAACTACATGTTCTGCACTTTAAGGGTCTTAACAAGTGTCAATATAATCCATAAATTGGATCTCGAGCACTTTTTGGTTGTATATTAGAGCGTGTATCTTGTAGTTATGTCATGATTGGCGATGTCCTTTTCTTTTTCTCTCAATTTATGTTCTCTCCATTTTTATTGTAAGATTGATATGAAATTGATACTTATGCAACCACAATAGAAGTCAGATTTCCAGCTATTGCAACCAACTATACCTGAATTGGGTAGCAAGTTGTTTCCAGAAATAGATTCAGTCTAGATTCTGCTTTGAAGGTGGTGGATATCCTACAAGTCATTATGAAGACGAAACATCAATCTCTTAGATATATTTCCTGCAAATGAGGAGCTACTATGAATTTGAAGATGAGTTCTTGTAGTTTGCATGTTGGACACCATGATGGACTTCAATGGTTCCAAAGGTTGAAAAACTGAGGCTCGGAAAACTTGATGTCCTTCTGTCCCTTAAAACCCAGTAGCTGGTTCTGATGTTCTAGATTTAACACTTTGCAAAGCTGGGAAGACCAACATTGCTTCGGTGCAGAAAACAGGCATAAGACATGGGGAGACACTGGGATTTGCAAATAAGCAGTAGATGAGACTTTTCTGTCAGCATCCCTTTTTCCAGAATAAACTCAGTTGGCCTCCTTAGATATTCTATGGTTTGTTTAAATTTGTTGCAGAAGCCAGTGCTTTGGCTTTTCTAAGCATTTGAATGGAAACTAGATAAGCAGCCAAAACCCATTCCAACTCACCTTGCAACAGATGCCAAAAATTAATTCGTGTGCTTTGTTGAGGATAACACCTGAGAAATATGCTCTGCTGCACAGTGTTGGGAGTTCAATAATTTCCCTCCCTTCTTGAAAAATGATGCTTATTACCTCATATAACTAGCTGTATCTTTTCAGCAATGGAATATTTGTTGCACAGTTCTTGTCTCCTATCTGGAGAATGGTCCTTAGAAGTTATTTTTGTGATTATTCACCTGTATTTCTTGAGGAAATACATATTTGTTTTATTGCTTCATTACATGTCCCTTTGTTGTAATTAAAGTTGACTTCAATGTATGTTGTACAGCTTGATGTGGAAACTTATTGTCCTTATTGTGGTAAGAGAAAACAATTTCCATAATGATCTGCTTTCTTGTCCCTTGCAATGGCCACCTGATTTCAACGTCCAAGGGCATTTAGAAACTAAAAGAAACATGCTATTTGTGATCTTCTACGCCATCAAAGAACTTTGATTATTTACGTGCTAATTAAAATATGTTGATCGCAGAATGTGGGCAGTGCCTGAAGTTATGGATATATCTAGGACACCAGAAAATGAACAAGAAAACCTGAAGTTAGTTTCAGAGGGGTGCCCCCCTGAAACTGTAAGTACCCACTTTAACTTCTGTGAGGACTTTGTGCTTGCTTGCTTGCCCAAGGAAATTTTCCATATGCTAATTCTGCGCATGCCTGTAAACTTTGGTGCCATCAGAAGGAAGGAAAACATAAATCCAAGGACATTATGGGGGAAGTTTCAAAAACGCATCATGCCATACAGTAAGCTACTATCAGTTTGTGTCTCTGTCAATTTCTTTTAAACCAGTCGATGCTAATTTTTCACTCTTACAACAGAACTCTAGACAAAACAATTTCAAATTTGGAGATGGAATTAGCTGCGGCAAGGGCTGCACAAGATTCCATCTTAAATGGTTCTCCGGTGTCAGATGATTTGAAAATGGCTGAATCGACTGGGAAGAGAAAGTACTTAATGATTGTAGGCATAAACACAGCCTTCAGCAGCCGAAAGCGAAGAGATTCGGTTCGTGCTACTTGGATGCCTCAAGGTTAGTGAATGTTATCTTCTGACAAGTCGGTATTGAATGCATAATTCTTCTTGACAGTTGTATCAGTATAATGATCCCTTTTCATTGTCTTCAAAAACTAGGAGATAAGAGAAAGAAGCTTGAGGAAGAGAAGGGCATCATAATTCGCTTCGTGATAGGTCACAGGTGGAGAAGTTCTCTAAGTTCTGAGTGAAGTTTTGTTAAAAGTACATGTCAGAGAAAAAAAAATTATTCTGTTTTTTGAATTTGAATAAATAAATGGGTTGTCCAAGGACTCTTTTTCTTCAAGCATTCAAATATCACAAATCAGAATGAAGAATGATTGAACAGGATATGGTCCTTATGCTTATTGATTTTGGTTGGTTGTTCAATCACTAGTGCTACAGCTGGTGGTATCCTTGATAGAGCAATTGAAGCAGAAGATCAGAAACATGGCGACCTTTTGAGGCTGGTAATGTTTCTTTATCCTAATTATATTGAGCCAAGATGGGTTTGACACTAAGTATAAAGAAAACAGTAAAACTCATGCTTTTATTTTTCCACAAAATCTATGTGAGCAGGAGCATGTTGAGGGTTACCTTGAATTGTCTGCAAAAACAAAGACATATTTTACCACTGCTGTTGCTTTATGGGATGCAGATTTCTATGTCAAAGTCGATGACGATGTGCATGTTAATATAGGTGAGTAGGTGTCTAGTCACTCTATTTACATCAAATTGTTTCTGCTCATCAAAACATTACTTTGTGAATGCTTAAGTGTGTGTTGCGTCAAATGCTGTCTATCCAATTTCTTTCTTGGAAAGAAAATCGTAGTGAGAGAAGAGTTTATGCATAAAGTTGTATTTCTAAGATCTTCATGAATTTGAATCCATGAAAGCAAGACTGAAACTGGACTTGTACATATCAATTAGCATAGAAGGATATTTCTCCCATCTTCTGGTCATCATCTACATGTCATGTGCCGGTAATGATAGTTTAGATTTTGATATTTGGAACATGGATGTCTCATTTTGATCAACTTGTGAACGTAAAAGAGATGGTGCTTTGTGTGACTATGGTGAGTTATTCATGACATTACTTAATTGCATGCAAGGGGAACGCATTGGATACCAAAAATAACTCCAAGTACATGCGCATAGTATATTTTAAGTTTTTGCTACTGCATTTTTACTTTCCCCTTTGATATTAAATTTTGATATCTTTTCTCTTTGAGAAATATTAAATATTGATATCTTGTTCCTAATGGAACCCATCAAACTTGTGTTTGCAGCAACACTTGGAGCAACTTTGGCTAGGCATCGCTCAAAAGCCAGGGTATACATTGGATGTATGAAATCCGGTCCAGTTCTTGCTCAAAAGTAAGACAAATGATCCTTTATACTTGCGCTTTCGGTTAAGTTCTTTGCTTGAGAATAAGGCCTTATTTTCCTTTCCTTGTGGTTTGCTTCTCAAATAGGGGAGTCAAGTACCATGAGCCTGAGTACTGGAAATTTGGGGAGGAGGGAAACAAGTATTTCCGCCATGCTACAGGGCAGTTATATGCCATCTCAAATGATTTAGCTACTTACATCTCAATCAACCAGTAAGTTTCAGTTTCTTTCATGGATTGGTAGGTAATCCTTTGTGCCATAGTTTGTCTCCCTTACTGTATTCCTCTTGGAATTCTAATTTTCCAGGCATGTGCTACATAAGTATGCAAATGAGGATGTCTCATTAGGATCATGGTTTATTGGACTGGATGCTGAGCATATTGATGACAGGAGAATGTGTTGTGGTACCCCACCTGGTAATTTCTTGAACAACATCCTTTCTTCGTGTACACGCCCATCCATGTTAATGTTGGATCGTTTGTTGGCATAAGCTGAGCCAATCAAGATCTTATTCTTAGTTTGTGGAATTTTCAGAGTCGAGTAATTTTTCTTCGGATATGTTTGGTTAGAGAAGGATCCTAGTGCTTGTTAGTGTTCTTGGATAGTGACAGTTTTTGCCCCTTGCAATGATTATCAATTGATGATGAAAGTAGCCTGGTGTTCTTTCTATTGCAAATCATGCACTTCCAGGGAATGAGAACTTCAAATGCTGGAGCACCCTTTCCTTATCCACAGTTATTTTTTGAGCTTAATGAAAAGGGTGGGAACCATAAATTACTTGGCTGTGCTAGCTTTGAATTTCTGCACAAACATGATCCAGATATAGCCATAAAAGTAATCTCACTTTTATGTTATCTTCATTATTATTACTGTTTCTTCCAAAAGAATGAGCTGTTTCTCACCTACTTATAACATACCGTTAGTTAGCTAGTAGGTGTAAAGTAAAACCTAGTCGTAGTAAAGTGGCATACATGACACAGGATTGAAAGGCAAAAAGTATGCTGATACTTAACAAAATTGCTTACCACAGATTGTGAGTGGAAGGCACAAGCAGGCAATATATGTCTTGCATCATTTGATTGGAGCTGTAGTGGGATTTGCAAGTCTGTTGAGAGGATAAAAGAGGTCCACCGGCGTTGCGGCGAAGGTGAAAATGCTTTGTGGAGTGCTGAGTTCTGACCAAATAGCTCATCTTCCAAACTCAGGAGGAATCAAGCGGATGACTTTCAATGGTGTGGGTACACTGGGAAATGTAAAGTAAGAGGGATGTAGGAGGGAGGGGTTCTAGCTACTGGGATTCTCCATTTTGAACAAGGAGAGGCTCCTAACAGCAATTACCATATAGAAGAGGACGTAATTTTTTATTCTTTATATGCTTGATATGGCTAATGAAACTCCTGAATAAGCTCCAGATTATGGCTAGCAGATCTGCTCTTTGATTCACATAGTGGCTTCTTTGGTGATTCTTATCTTTTGTCATCATTGCTTTATATTCTCATCAGTGGCCTATCTTTTGATCGCTGAAGCATGCCAAAATGAAATGCATGCTTTATGCACCACCAACTTCTTTATTTCACTGGCTGTAACCGAACATAAACATGGTAGTTTCTTTGAAATTGTTGATGGTTTTTTTTTTTTGGGTTAAGGTGTTCTTGATGTAAAATGGGAGCTTTGTTGATGGAACTTACTGCTGGTGCTAACAACTTCAAGTGATTTTTTTTTAAAAAAAAGAGAAAAAACTTGAAAGTGAATGATTTTGGGAGCATGAAGCGTTGTGTTATAAGAATTAACAACTACTAGGCTAAATATGTTTATGCACTAAAAAATCAATTTTGAAGCTTTCCCAGCAATGATCAAGCCGCTGAGAAAGTAAAAAGAGATGAATGTGTGTAGTTGCTGTCAATTTCGTCACCATGACGCAAGGAAGTCATAAATTAGGAAAATGGCAGCAAGACTGCAATTTGAAGTTCTCGACTATGTTATGCAAAGCCAGAACCATCCTTGGAAACAAGGCTCACCAAAGAGACGTCCACAAGTTGAAGCGGGAAAGTCATGTGGAATGATCATGTCAGGGTTTAGCAGATAATACTAAAGAATGAAACAAATGATAGCAGCATGACACCTCCACAGACAAAGTAAAGCCCCACATCCACTACGACTCGCTCTTTCCACTTCCAACCACTGACATCCATTTCACACTCTCACAAGCCTTTTCTTTTAAACCCAGATTTTAATTATACAGGACAAAGTTTATATTTAAACTCATCTGCCAGTTTCAGTTCAGTCATAACTCTTTTTTATTCCCGTATCTTATTCATAGTTCAAGTAGTTTTGATTTCTCGCAGACATGGCTCCAATGCTCAAGCTTGTAGATTGTTCACTTAGGCTCTCTGTGATTCCTCTTAGTGTTGCAACCATATGGTTAACTGTCACAAATCACCAGGATAATAGCAGCTATGGAGATTTAAAGTTCAGCGATCTTCTAGGGCTCAAGTAAGGCAAATCCGAGTCGTAATCGAGCATTATCCTCGCTCTACATCTATGTCTGAATTATTTCCGTCCTTTTTCTTTTCCAGGTATATGGTCTGTATTAGTACAATCGGTGCTGGTTATGCTTTTATCGCTTGTATCTCCGCATGGATCAGATGCTTAGTTTCTAAAGCATGGCTGTTCTTTATCTCAGACCAGGTTCTTCCTTTAAACCTCATGATTTCTCAGTGTCTGGAAACTTAAAAACATTTAACGGGTTTCCTTTCTATTCCTATCTTTGTTCTGGTTTCTGAAATTCTGAATGAGATGTTGTTAGCCTTTTTTCTCCCAATAAATTTGGGTTGTAAGAATATCATTCTCCTAGTTAATTATCAAATTTCCTAATCTACCAACATGCGCCGCCATTCGAATAGATGACACAAGTTACAAGAACTAGACTGCTGCTCCTCCTTGCCGCACAGTTGGTTTCTTTACTCATATCTATTAATCTTTTTCCTTGAGCAGATTTTAGCTTACTTAACTGTCACATCTGGGGCTGCAGTTTTGGAGATTGTATTCTTAGCTTACAACGGTGATAAGGAAGTGACATGGAGCGAAGCCTGCAGTTCTTACGGGAAGTTCTGCAACAGAATGAAGCTAGCTTTGCTTCTTCATGCCTTGGCTCTGTGCTGCTTTGTTGTTTTAGCAGTGATCTCAGCTTTCAGGGCTTTTAGCATCTTTGAACCTCCTCCTGTTCCTTCCAAGGAACTGGAAGAAACCAGAGCATAGTGCCCACTGTCTTTATGTCTCACCATGGAACCTGCTGATCAGTCGCGAGTGATTTCATGTGACACAGCCTATATGATATACCTGGATATATAAACTTATGGATGTATAACTCCGGCATACCAAACTTGGATATCATCATGTATGATTCTTCAACTTGGTCATATCACAATAAAGAGCACAGAAGCTTTGTTATTATGTTTTTTCTTCAGGTGGTTTTACTGAGAAGTTTGTTGGTTTCAGTAATGCACATCCTACGCTTGTGACTTTCTTTTTGCTAAATCTCATTAAATACGTGATCTTACATTGTAAACAACTTGATTATGTGTGACAATGTATTTAAACAGTACCTAATTCGGTACTGCAATAACAATAATTCGGTAAAAATTTTGCTGGTATGCGGAGTCCAAACTACTATCTACCCTATCCATAGAAAAATAAAAGATGAATGTGATTTGTTTTAACTTTGTTGATCTTATTAGTATTTTCATATTCTTATCAGATGCTTAATTATCAGTTGGAATGTAGTTATGCATCAGTTTAATGAAATTTTGACTTATTGGATATAGAATCCCAACCAACTCTATCGCACAACTTCTGGGGAACTTTATCTTAGAGACTTTGTTGAAAATTGAAAGACTAAAAGAGTTAAATGATAAGTAAACAACTAAAGAGACGACGTCGTAAGATGCAAACTCAGCCGCTGTAAACAATACCTATGCACAGGAAAGGTATGCTTTAGTTGACAAAGTTATCTATAGTCACTGAATCTCTACTAATTATAAAAGCACTTGTCATCAAGTTCCAAAAGATACAAAGTTTGTTTGCTTTCAAGGATTATATATTTGGTTTTAATACAGTCTCAGCTACTAAATCATGGGCAAAAAATCCTTCAAGTTGGAGCATCCTTTTGGTTCTCTCTCTCTCTCTCTCTCTGTTTACGTTCATAGATGCGTTTTGTTGATTCTTTTATCTTTCTCGTGTGGGAATATGGATTTTGTGATCTGGGTTTTTGCTAGCTTGTGGTTTTAACAAAGGCTACTATAGTGGGTCAAACACAAGGTCATGCATGGATATGCATAGTTGGTTCTTTGATTAAGCCTTGAATATTAATGTTATTTTCGTTTATATATTTCTTATTCGATCTCTTTGTGTCGTCTGGAGCATACAGCAATGAAACATGAAGTCTTTTTTATCTACTATTTAGTCGAGGCTTAGTGTGTCAGATGAAGGTGTTTCACTGAAGGGTTGAAGTGCATAGTTCTTTCATCTTAGTGCATCCAGAGAAGCTTGATCCCTTGATTAAGGTGAAAGGAATAGGACTGGATTTTAGGATTTCGGTGCATAGAATTAGCATTATAGTTTTTTTTTTTTACTGTGATTATGGATTCATCTGCATTCTCATTGAGTGACCGACAAGAATCTGCGCCAAGTACACGAGGCTAGATTGTTATGATTCTATTCCTCAAAGTTAGTAGTGGACAGTCCTCTTCTCTTCAACGTTGAATTAGTTTATGCTCATGTTAAAAGTATATATTGTCCTGTTAATGAAGCAAGGGATTTTGCTCTACTACATGTAACTTAGTTTACTCATGGCCACCTCTTTGAAAAGATCTACTGATCTGTTCACTGCACATCGTTGTTTTATTTCCCATTTTATCTACTAACTTCTGATTTGTTCTCAATATACTTTTCTTGTTCCAGAAAAGAGGCAGGCGGAATTTGCCAGGATTACGCGGACTTATCCTGGAAAAATTCCGGTATAGGAAATCTTGTTAAAGTCAAAGATATAGTTAGTTACTTTATTTGAGTTTGTGTGTGTTAAAACTTATTTTTATGTTAATCCATTTTCATTTTCCCTCCTCTCTGAAGATTATCGTAGAAAAGGCTGCAAAAAGTGATGTACCAGATATTGATAAACAGAGGTTAGTCTGTCAGTTTCTACTTGAAGTGCTATTGATTTGATTGAATTACTGGATGTATGCACTTAAATGGAGGCGAAGTTGTTTTCTCATAAAGACCCTCTTGGCTTTTCTTTCTGTGGGATCCCTTGCACCAGAAGCTGGTTAGATTGTGATTCTAATAGACATGGTAGATCAATGTAGTTTTGACCTCCTACGGCAAAACTGATATACCTTTGAGATTTTTAAAGAATTTGGGATGATTGTTCAATAATGAGTAGAATTGCATATAATACCAATGCACTTTAAGGTCATGAAACTGAAAACAAGTTGTTGATTATATAAATGATATCTTGGAATGGAACTATAGGCATTCCATAAAGCTGTAGCTTTTCTTTTGTTATGAGTGCAGGTTTCTTGTTGTTGGCCAGATGACTGTTGGGCAGCTTGTTTTCCTGATTCGTAAGAAGATAAAGCTCAGTGCTGAGAAGGCTATATTCATTTTTATCAATGATATTTTACCACCCACTTGTGAGGATAACAACAGATATAGTGTTATTTAAGTAGTGTCAAATTTATTCATCGACTTTTGACATGGTGGTTTACTTTTCTTGTCACAGCTTCCATTATGGCTGCGCTTTATCAGGAGCACAAAGATGAAGACGGCTTCTTGTACGTCACATATAGCGGGGAGAACACATTTGGAGAGTCTTCAGTCTGAAAAGCTTGTAATAATTCTAATGGAAGATATTATCAAACTTATTTGAATTTGATTTTTTTTAATTTTGAGTAATTTTTGTGCATATAATAATAATAAAAAAAAAAGAGAAAGTTCCGTTAGCTTAATTATATTTTTTTTGTTATAATTTTTATTTTTTAAAATAAAAATAAAATTATGTTTAGTTGTCAATATCAATATAGCTATCACTAATAATAAGTATAAGAACTGCTTCACTGTACAATATAACAGGCGTCATGTCAGGGTTTAACAATCACTAGAGGAGGTTTCTGCTTTCTGCTTTCTGACGTCTGGTTTCTTCGTGATATTGAATTTCGTACCGTAACGATTGATATTGGCCGATATGTATTGTTTAGATATAAATTTAGTACTGATTTTTAAATTTTGATACGGGATTTAAATACTAGTCAATATCGACCTATTTCGGTTGTATTGGTCAGTATTTAAAATATCAGTCAAATATCAGTCGATATCAAATATTTTAAAAAATTAAGAAATTTTTTTGCAAAATTCTCAAATTTTCCTCCCTCTCTCCTATCTTTCCTTCTCTTTTTTTTTTGAATTTTTAAATTAATAATAAATTTTTTATTACTAATAATAATTATAAATTAAATAAAAAATAAAAATAAATTATTTTTATTTTTATTACTAATAATTATTTTTATTTAAATTTATTTTAATATTTTATATAATATTTATTCATAAATACTAATAAAAATATTTTATTTCTTAAAATAAATACTTTAAAATTATTATTTATAAACTAATATTTATTTGATATATTTTCAATTATTAAATCAAAATTTATTTGAAATTTATATATTTTAAAATTATATTTTAAATTTAATTATATTTATTAATAATTATTAAATTAATTTTATATATTAAATTAAAATT
>JAJMLV010000005.1:38691369-38702143 GCA_027123465.1 Erythroxylum coca
AATTATACCGGGAATATGTCATACATGCATGTACCAATATATGCTAGTGCAATCATAATCATTTATCAATAATATAGGAGCAAATGCATGTGCAAATCAATACTATGGATGCACTCAATCCTAACCCAATCCAAATTATCGATATACCCTTCACATCGGTAACGGGATGTTACACAACCAACTCCCAAACTCCATTTTGTGACATGGAACTCAATTTATCTTCCAATGCATTTACCCATAATGCAGATTGAGGATTATTCACGACTTCTTAAAAATTGATTGGTTTAGTATTATCTTCCATATCAAACTCATGTTCCTGTTAATAGACAATATAATTATCAGGAATGGTAGGTCTACATTTTCTTTATGATCTCCTAACAACAACTTGCTTATCCCCAGTATCAACGACTTCATCTTATGATTGATTTTGAAATTCATCATGAGATTCTACTCGAATCTATTCAATCATAAGGTCATTAGTTAGGAGCGGAAGCGACGGGTATAGGGATTAGAATACTTTCTTCCCTGATACAATTTCTCTTGACACTTGACTTAAACCAAATTCATCTTCAAAATAGACAACTCTATCTGATTCTATTATTCTAGCCATGTGAGATGGGCAATACAATCTAAAACCCTTTAATCTGACAGTGTAGCCTACAAAGTAGCCACTAATAGTTTTCGGATCAATCTTCTTAGAACGTGGATTATAAAGCCTCACTTCTTCTTTGCATCCCCAAGCATAAAAATGGTATAAGCTTGATTTCTTACTTGGCCATAACTCATATGGAGTATTTGGGATTGACTTGCTAGGTACTTGATTCAAGATATAAGCGGCTGTTTTCAATGCCTCATCCCACAAAAATTCTGACAAACTAGAATGAATCAACATATACTGCAACATATCAAAAAGTGTTTGGTTTCTTCTTTCAATGATTCCATTCTACTGAGGGGTTCCTAACATTGTATATTTTGCTTCAATACCACATTCTTACAAGTATCTAGTAAAAGGCTCTGGATTCCTTTCACTTTCATCACAACACCCATAATATTCTCCACCTCTGTCAGAATTAATTACCTTAATGTTCTTTCCTTTTTGAAGCTCAACATTTGTCTTGAAAACCTTAAACACCTCCAAAGATTCAGATTTTTCATGAATGAGCTCCACATGACCGTATCGGAAAAAATTATCAATAAAAGTGATGAAGTATTTATAACTACCCATAGTAGGTGGAATTAATGGTCCATATATGAATCAACTCCAATAATTCTAAGCACTTGTCTGTTTTGCTTTTTCTAACCTTAGTGGTCAACTTTCCTTTAATACAATCAACACAAGCAATGAAATATGAAAAATCAAGATCCTAAAGTACTCCATCTTTTACCAACCTCTCCATTCTATCTTTAGAAATATGGCCTAAATGTTTGTGCCACAACATAGAAGATCTCAAATCTAACCTCATATGTTTGGAACCAACAACATTATTAAGAGAAGAGGAAGAAGCAATAGTCACAACATCATTCATCTCAAGTTTGTATAAATTTTAAATAAAATTACATTTCCCACCAAAAGAGAGTCATGATACAAGTCAATTTTCTAGTTCTAAAAAGAAGAATATAACTTAGTCTATCTAAAATGGATACAAAAATCAAATTCCTCCTAATAAAGGGTAAATAAGCGATATAATGTCCCATATTCAACTGTAGTCTAGCTGTCCCAAAAAATCAACTTTGACTTTGGTATCATCTCCTATGTACACATGTTGCTCATAACTAGTAGGCCTTCTTCGACTTGTCAATTTCTGTAAGGAATTCGTAATGTGAATTGTTGCTCCAATATGTAACCACTAAGTATTTAAGGGCACATCAATAATATTGGACTTTAAACAAACCATCACAAGACAATTACCTTTCTTCTCTGTGTGAGCTTTGAGCTTTTGACAATAAACTTTCTTGTACCCAAAATTCTAACAAAAGTTGCACTTCCATTTGAAAAACTTGTTCTTCTAACTAACAGAAGATGAGCTCGCCTGTCCACTTCCTTTAGGACTAACATCTTTCTTCTTGAAAGGCTTTTGGTCACTTGAGTTATTAGAAGTGGACTTTCTCTTTTGAGAATTGTTGTGGTTTGTTATCATAGAGATGCTTCTTGTCCTTCCTTTTTTCATGTCATCCTCTTCCTTGGAAAGAATAACAATCATTCTCTCAACATTTCATTGCTCTTTCTGAGCATTATAGCTTGATCTGATCGAATCAAACTTAAAAGAAAAAGTCCCTATCATAAACCATACCATGTAATCCTCACCAAGGTCTATATCCATAGCCTTAAGCTTATGGTAACAACCTATAGGCTTGTCGATGTGAGCCCTAATGTCACTTCCACCATCATAAATGGTGTGATGAAGCATGTTTAAGTACTCATTCTTCTCATTCTTTGAGAACTTCATGTACTTCTTCTTAATGGTAGTAAGAAAATCCTTTGCATTATCAGCCTCGGGAATACTATCATGAATGGACTCATCTATGTGATAACTCATAATCATCAAACAACACTGGTTAGAGTACTCACACTCCTCATAGGATTTCCTTTCCTTTTCAGTAGCATCATCAGCGCGTTTAGGTGGTGGATTAATTCTCAAGGCCAAGTTCATTCGCATGATAGTCAAATTCATCATGAGAGATTCAACCCACTACTTGTTGTTCGTTTCGTTCAGCCTCAAGATAGCAAAGACTCTCAGATTGCTTAAAGCTGAACGAGAACCAATAGCAATGACTATGATATGCATATTAAAACAAAATCATGTAATTCGTGCTCTTTTCTCAAAATTAATTATATCATTCATGTTAGAGTTTTTTATACAAATATATAACTCATTCACATGTAAGAACAATTTATTAAATATTATAACCAAGTCATCAATATACTATCGAAAGGATAGAAAATTGTGTGGTTCATAATATTTCAATAAAATTTCTTCATCATATTAAACATCCTACTAAGTAGTAATTATCGACAGGATAATTAGTTACCTGTATGGATTTTAACGATATTTTAGAGGAAAACACAAAATTTTAAACATACATCAATATATGAAAAAATGCCTCATCATAAATAGTTTTATATGCTCAATTCTACAACAACTAAAAATAAGCTTGTACTATTGTCGACAAATAATCATGTTTATGCTACAATAAAATTAAAACAATTAGAATTATCAATTGCAAAATACTAATTAATCTTGTGTATAAACATATGGGAAAAATAGAATAAAAATGGAGTAAAAAAATGAAAAATGGTCCAAAAAGGACCATATACACGCCCCCATGTGCCATATGCAAAATTTTTTAAAATAATAAATAAATAAATAAAGAAAAACGTTATCAAGGTCTTGTCCCTGACCTTGAGATAGATCCACCGGTCGACCAACGGGTGACTCGAGTCAGGATAATGCCGTAGGCGTTGTGCCTGACCCCCATCTAGATTGGCCTCCCGACCTAGGTTTTCGACGATTTTGGAGGCGTTTTCTTCTATTTTTATTGTTGCGACGAGTCGACCCTACTATACCTTCCTCTCCCGACCTAGGTTTTCGACGATTTTGAAGGCGTTTTCTTTCATTTTTATCGCTTTATGGATTTCTCATATCCATTTCAGTCAAAAGTGTTCCAAAATTTGAAAACAGCAAACCCATTTTGACCATGGAAGAAAATACGAAATCTTTCACAAAACTCACCCATTTTTTGTCCAAAACAAAGGAAAAAGGCAACAACGTCAACCAACAACATTTTATGAGCCTCAACTCAACATTTCGAAGTCATTGTTTTGTGAAAAAACCAATTTTAAAAAAAAGGTATACCGAAAAAATGAGCCCTAAAATCAAATAACCATGCTCTGATACCAATTGCTAAAAGCAACAGATGCATCATTAAAATCACACAACCAAGATCAACATTTTATAGAGGACATAACAACACAATAAAAATGACATAACTCCAATGCTTGGGATAGAGTCTTGGTGGTTCCTCTCCATCTTTCACAACCTATCGAAAATAAAAACAACCAAGAACATTTTGTGCAATAGAAAGCTAATGATAGAAGACCCAATGTTCTTTCTCACACCATATATTACACAATCTTATAATATGTTATATCTTATAGCATGTTCTATCCTAAAGCGTAGAATAGGTTAATTGTGTCATTTTAGGGATGTTAGGAACTATAATTTAGTGAGCCAATATATAGTTATTAGGGTACTATTATGTGCCTGCAATTAGTAAACTATTAACTATCTCATTATGGTTATTAAACATACATTAGGCAATTCAATTAATGGTTATGTATGTAAAATTAATGTTATGATTATATTAGGCCGTTTAAAAACCAATAAATTGGATTCAATTCATTAATTTTATGTAATTGAATTCATTTCATGCATTTTGAATGCTAAAAAGTAGATGACTTGAATCCAACCACGTAATTGAATCTCATTTTCTTTGTGAATTCAATTCACATTTCAAATGATGTGAATTAAATTTTGAATTAAAGAGACAATTCTTTTCAAAACATTAAAAAAATTTCAAATATACACATCATAAATATACAAATTACTGCAAAATATACACACATTGATTACATACTATTTTTAGTTAAGGATAAAAAAGTCATATAAAGTAGTTGAATTCATTTTTATTGTGTTTCAAACAATGTAATTGAATTCAATTATAATATTTATAGATTTATTCCGAACAGTGTCAATCGAACTTAATTCAATTCCACAAATATAATTGAAACCAATTCATTAATGAATTCAATTTGAAAGTTTTCAAACAACCAGTCAGTTCATTTATTTCTCACAACTATTGTTTGTTATCCCGTATTAGCCGTCCACCATAATTTTAACAGCATAAAAGTAGCGTTTGGTTCTCTATTTAGTTGCTTTTTGCTTTTTTGGGATTTGACTCTGTTTCTTTCCTTTCATCCCATTCTTTTCGTTATTAGATGATGATTTCAATGGAATGCAGTCTGGAAGTTCCATCAGCAATGGCAATAACTATGGATGTTTTCAAATAAGTTTGGTTGCAGTTTCGAGCGTATGAGATATATCTATCATTTATTTCATTGCTTCATTTCGCCAATTTTCTGGCTTTAGGTTTTGATTCTCAGCACTTGGGCGCTTGATTCTTTCTCGATTTGATGAGCAGCGAAGTTGGATAAGAGGATCCTTCGGAAGGGTAAGCTTGAAGAAGATGCAAATCCCAATTGGCTCGCAAATTAGGATTTTGATGTCTCTGAATGTTGTCTCAACAATGTTATGGTCTGATGCTTCCTCGTCAAGTCCAAATTTTAGAGACTTGTGGGGAAGTTTGAGGTCAGCCTTGAAGTCGGGAAAATGGTTTTGAGTCTCCTAACTCATGATCATAGAAATCAAATCAGGCTTACTAAAACTTTACTTGATTCCACCTTCTCATGGACAATACAGTGAGACAACTTAGAAGAAGCATATTTTCCATTGAATCCTACTTGCTCATAAAAAAGGTACAAGATAAAAGTAAAGTAAGCAGGTCGTTTGGAAGCACAAAGAAGAAAACAGACATGCAAAGCTCTCGCAATCTAAATCCCAAACAAACCAGGGCTCACGCTTGCTACCAGCTAAAAAATGTCGGTTGAAGATATTGGAAACATATGACAAAACGGCTGCAGGTTCCTCTCCATCCAAGTGCATATCAACTGTTTCATTTAGATCTAGAAAAGCTTGGCCTGTGGCTGGGTTCCGCTCCTCATCATCGTACAGAATTCTTCATAGTTGATCCTACCATCCTGCAACCCCATAAACAATTAGCATCACCGCCACAAGATGAATTAAGGATAAAGAAACACAAAGGAGGGACGAAGCAACTTATAGCAACAGCACCATAATTAGCTTACATTATCTGTATCCACTTCAGAGATTATCTCTCTAATTGTTGCATCATCTCCCATCCCATAGTCTTTCATGGCTGTCTCTAGCTCATCTCTTGTGATAAACCTGCAAAATTTCCCCAAAATTAAGTCCACCCCACTAGAATATATCCCACTGCCTCAGGTACGTTTAAAACATGTAATTCCTCAATTTGAACCTCTCCACAAAATCAAAAACATAATTACATTTCTTAAGGTTTAACAAATATATTAAATGATCAATCACAATAGTACAAACAAAACATTTTTCATACAGGGCTTCTGATGAAACTCACCCGCTGTTATCCTTGTCGAAGAATTGAAAGGCTTTGTAAAGATGCTCATCTCTTTCTAGCCTATGTCTATGCATAGTGGCAGTGATGAATTCAATATAATCAATAGATCCATTTCCATCAACATCAGCCTGAACGATAAACGGATAATGTGAGGTTTTTCTGGATAATGTTTCAGCAACTATTGCAGTGAATGTGTGAGTTGAGAAAATCTTACAGCCTCCATAAGCTGCTTCACTTCAGCTTCCGTAAGCTTCGATCCAAGTCGAGCCAAGCCACTCTTAAGTTCATCATAGGTGATTGTACCACTGTTGTCAGTATCTATGTTTGCAAACATTGCCTTTAGCCCTTGGATTTCTTCAGCAGAAAGATTTTCCGCAATGACCTACAGAACAATTAGCACACCAATGTAAACCACCCACTGAATGTGCTCATCACAATTTCATTTTTTGGGATGCATTTCATCGTTTACATGGATTTTATCTCCCTGATTTTCAGAGCAGAAACTATCCAGCTAAATCGATATGCTGACCTACCTTAAGTGCAAGTTTCTTAAGCTTGTTCATTGCTCTAAATTGCTTCATCCTGGAGAGGACTGCACTGTCTATTGGCTTGTCTGATGCTTCTCCACCTTCCTTTAGCCATGGATGCTCTAAGACAACAACAAAATTTTGAACTGTCAGAAGTTTTTGAAGCTAAAATACCAGAGTAGTCAAGCTAATTTAATTCATCCTTTATTAGAACCACTTTAAGTCCTGCATTCAACCAGAAACTATCCTGACTTTGCAGAAAAAGTATTGACAAAGAGGAACTACCATTTTATTTTGAAAGGATCATTATTATCAACCAGCTTTTCTATAAAGCAATGTCAATTATCAGAGTATGTCAATACAAGGAAAAACATCACAATATTCTTTGATTTTTTTCAAAGGCAACCCATTTTAAAAACTGGAAACAATTTGACAGCAACAGGAAGAACGATATGAAAAGGAGGAAAGAGCTATTGATTGTGGAAATCAATACCTAGGACTTGAGCAGAAGTAATCCTTTTCTTTGGGTCTTGGGTCAGCATTTTACGGACCAAGTCCTTCGCACCACTGGATATAGTGGGCCATGGTTGACTTTGAAAGTCTATATCTCCTTGTAAAATGGCATCAAATATACCCTTTTCAGTTTCTGCAATGGATTTAAGGATCAACAATGAGCATACTTATTCACAAACTTCGGAAATTTGACTTTAAAAAAAGAATTATGTCAAGCTCCAAAACATGATGTCACTTACTAAAGCAAGGATATCATGCAAGTTGCAGTAATTTCTGCTAGGCTTTATCATTTACCTGCCCAAAATGGAGGCACACCACTAAGCAGAATATACAGTATAACTCCTGCACTCCATATATCGATTTCTTTTCCATATCTGCGCCTTAATACTTCAGGAGCAACATAGTACGCACTTCCAACGATATCCCGATATACCTTCCCTGCGCAGAGTATTCTAGGTTTATCATCCAAAATTATTGATGGCTATGATCGTTCTGCAGCATATGCCACACAACATATAGGGACATGAATATTGACATCTATTGACAACGAATCAAAAAAATTTGGTAAGGCAATTTAATAATTTACTACAAAAGGGACAGTGATGTGACATGCTAGAAGGTTAACAAAAAATGCCTGGGAATGATGAATCCAATAAGAGTACTGAATGAAACCTTAGCAGAAATTTCTTTTGAAGAAAGAAATCATGCATGCATTTGAATAATATAGAATGCTCAAGCCATTGATATCAAAATCCAAAACAAGCCATTCAGCCACAAACATAATGACTGCACAAGCTATAAAGGAGAGCACAGCTTCTTAAACTGCTTAAAACAGAAACTGGATAGAAATTAATTTACGCTTGGAATAGTAAATAATAGATAATTGCCCAATTCTCCTATTCTTTGCAGGTCCAGCATCATTCATGTAGATATGCCTTCCTATGTGACACTAAAGGTCAGAAATGTCAAAATCCACTAAGGAAAATGATAAGAGCAATGGCTGCTCGTTTAATTATTAATACAAAATACAAGTTCTCTAACTAATATACCCTTCATAAATAAGACCCATTTTAGTTGTAGACTGAAATAGGCACTCCACAATATAAATGGCGATGGCATACACCAAAGAATACAGATTCTTCTTTAGACTCTGGATTACCGCCATCTTATTATCTAAATGTGGCAAAACCAAAATGCTAAAATCACAGAGATGTCATACGAAATGCACAATTATATAAACTCCGCTAACATATACTAACACAAAATTGAGCATTGCCTATTAATTATGCTATTTCTTAAGCGCATCGAAAGCAACAATTCTGCAATTACAAGCCAGAAAATACCTTCTTCAATAAACACAGAAAGCCCAAAATCAGTAGCCTTCAGAAGAGCATTTGGCTCTTTACTAGAAAGCAAGAAGTTCTCTGGCTTAAGATCCCTGTGCATCACCCCCATGAAGTGGCATATATGAACCACGTTCACAATAGACCTACATATTTCCGCAGCTTCCTTCTCACTGTAATGCCCCTCGGCTATAATCCTATCGAACAATTCACCACCAGCACAAAGCTCCATTACAAGATGCACTGATTGCTTGTCCTCATAAGCACCTTTAAACTCAACAATATTGGGCTGCCCACTCAAATGCTGCATTATTGCGATTTCTCTCTTCATGTCCTCCCTGTCATTCTTGGTCACAAGCTTTCTCTTGGATATTGACTTACAAGCATATTGTTTTCCAGTTGAATTCTCGGTACAAAGATAAGTTACACCAAATTGACCCCTACCCAGTTCTTTCCCCATCGTGTAGAACAACTTGACATCCTCGTGTGGTTTTCCAAGAATTGTGTCCGCTTTAATTGCTGGTTTAGGACTGGGGACTGGAACAGTTGGTTTCCATGGGGTATGTACTGGTTGTTGAGCAGGTAATTGGTGCCCTTGTTGCTGAGGTTGAGGTTTTGACTGGTAAGCAGCAGGTTCATGAATTTTTTGATTGTAGTTCACCCCACGAGAACCATTATACCTCTGAGCCTGAGATTCTTTTTGTTTGCTAAAACAAAAACCCATTGTTTGTCACGACCTTCCAAGTTGTGCAAAAAAGAGACCCAGGTAGGAAGATCAGAAAAAGAAAAGGAGGGGATGATACTTAAATTCCCAGCTGTCAAGATCAGAACTTTAATAGACGAAAAGAAAGGAAGAAAAAGAAAACCGAAGGAGCAAAAGACCTGGATGAATATATTTGTGAGATGCACCTACAAGTATTTCTGGATCAAAGATTCTCACACATAAAGCAGATATTTTGAAGGATAAATCAGAGAACCCAAATGGCCGAATATGATCCGATAAGAAAAAGATGCTAACTTGGAGATGCTGTTGAGAGAAAAGTAGATCAAAGCTGTTAGCTTTGGGGCTTGTTGGCCTTTTTAGGAATAGTATGAGGAAGAAGAAAACAGACGAGCAAAACAAAGTATTTGGTCAACCTGCTGGACTCACATGGGATGAGAATAAGAAAATGGGGTATTTCACTTCGATTTTCCTGGTTCTCACACCAAACGAGAAAAGAAGAACCAAAACAGGTGATGATATCAATCCTGTCAAAAAGTTTTTATTCTGAAAATTAACAACGCCAGTCAAGCACTGAAAGATAAATAAATAACAATAAAAAAAGAGGATATGCGCACTCAAAGTTCAAAATTATAAAAGAATACACTGTTTATTTGGCACAGGTTAAAAAAACCAACCCCCAAATCACCATAAACCATTTTGGACGATGAGACACTGAAGTCCATAAGAAAAAGAGTTAGCTTAAATGATCCGTCTCGTGCTGGGAGGATAGAGGGACTTCACGCCTCACGTCTTAGAGATAAAAGAGACGCTTGTTCACATGTTTATCTTTGCTTATTCGTTAGGTGACAAAAAGTCAACAAGTAGGACGCTTGCAAGACGGGTTAGTTTAGACGATGACAGGCTAAGGCCGAAGTAAGGACAGATCTCCGTTGATTTACGCGGTTTAGATGTTGTAATAAATACGTTTGTTTAGTTTCCTAGAACGAGCACGATGCCTGAAAATGCTCCCTGTGACGTCACCCAGGAAACTAAACATGTTTTCAAAAATGTAGTACACAACTTTAGGATTTGATGCCAATCCATGCATAGCAGGACTTCATTCTTCTTCATCTGGGTAGAGTAATGTCAAGTATATCATTGTTACGTGTAAATTGGAGTAGTACATTAACCGGTACACTGCTTGAGCTTGATCAATGAATGACAACGTTATGAACTTCCAAAACCAATTCAATTATTTGATAACTCTGCCATTTTATTTACCAAGTAAGAAGTTGCAGGCGTCTCAAAGTTGGTTTTAATCATATAATGAAATGTTAAGTTAGTTGTTTGCTTTATCTGCTTTCTCGGAGACGAACCAAATGTTGACGTTAGGAGTAATTTTAGGAGTATAATTGTATAATAATTAGTATTAATTATATTCCATATGTAATTATATT
>JAJMLV010000005.1:38710718-38721080 GCA_027123465.1 Erythroxylum coca
ACATGTATAAATATGCCTCCAATTGGAGAAGAATACACACAGAAAATTAAAACCCCAAATACTCTGTATTCTGTCACCAAAAAGGATAGATAAACATTTTCAGAACGACTCTTTTCTGAGCAATCTGTGACCTTTAAGTGCATAAATCAGGTCTCCAGGAATGCAAGAGATGGTGTTGGGATTGGTTAGAATGTCGTTTTAGTATTTCTCTGTGCCATTGATATGAGACATCAGTTTTTACAATTTTACATGCTAGGGTTAGTTAAATGTAAAATTGTAATTGTCTTTACTTAGGAATTGATTTGTTTAATTATATTAGTGTGTTATATAGGACAAGGTATGGGTTATATCCTTATTTATTTCCATATTTCCTAAATTGATTTCCCCTGTTATAATGATAAGAAGAAGCTACATATATCAAATGCTAACTAATATTGGTTAATTTTTTATCAATGCATTTATGCAAATATTAATGTTTCAATTTTATCTTTAACGATGTCATTATTATATAAATCATTCATAAATATTTAAATTGTAGGTATCTTTTAGATATATAATCTTGGCAAAAGAGTTTAAAAGGCTTACAACTATAAAACATTTAGCCAGATATCTTCTATGCATTAGGTAAAGAGTCTTATCCATAAGATTTATTGTTACTCACAAGAGGTTAGTTCATATATCAATTTATTAAAATTTTGAATTTTTATATAATTGCAATATTTATATTTTTTATTTTATATGTTCCATCCAACTATATATCTTAGGCTTTTGATGTATCTAGCTCTAATATTCAAACATTTTTAGATGTTTTATAAGGATTTGACAAACATTGTTATTGAAGCTATTTGTCACTCTCTGTTAAACACTCATAAATAAATAATGCTCTTATTAGTTTGTATCCATATCTTTGATTTTTATTGGTGATTAGTCAGTGTTAATGTTTCATGATTAGTTCGCACTAAATTTCCTTTCTTTATTCATTGGAATTCTTTTCATAATTTAATTCATCAGTAGAGAATTTCTTAGATGAGTTATGCATTTTTCGAATTTACAGTCCTTTATGAACATTCATATTCCACAATAATTTTTCTTAATTTCTAAAGTTCTTGTTGGTTCATTAACATATTTATGTCGTTGTTTAATATTTTTAATAAACCTTAAAAATATATATTTTTATTATTCCAAAGACTTTAGCTTTGTATGACATGCATGACATCTTCCTACGTACCTAAAAATTTCCTCTTTCATGCAAACTCTTAATGCCCTTCCAACCTAACAAATTCTTATGTCATTCATTATTCACTTATTTTGTTAATAATATATAAGAAACATATAACAATATGTGCATGTTTATTGGCATTTGTTTTTCAAGAAGTTTGAGTTAGTTCGAGTACCTAACGTTGACTTCTACTAAAATATAAAATGTCATAAACATAAAGCACAATGTTATTACTTAGGATTAAATAACAAATAACCAAATAATGTAATTAATTGACAAACCATAAAATAACTTTTTCACTAACTTCTCTAAAGGTTACCTTTTATGCTTGAGCTACTTATATAAACATAAATATTTATGTTAAAATTTTAATAAAAGTTAGGAAATAAAAGGGAATATTCTCTAACCAAGTTCTCCTCATATATTTGACCTCATATATCTTGATTATCTAGGTCTTCTTATTGAACTGCTACCAATATTGGATGTAGGTGCTTGATGTTTTGGTGGACTTCCTTACATTTTTTTAATCAACAATCTAACATTTAAAGAACAGTTGAAATGAACAGAATTAAAAATTGATACACAAACACCTTAATAATTTTAGGTTGTCTCAAAGGTTGATCTTTGATTTATACATTTTTTTTTTATTGTGACCAATTTCATGACCATGTTGATGTTTTATAAGTACTCTATCTTGATCATTGTGTTCGAATTTTATGGTTGCTCACCTTTATCCTTTCTTTTAGCCTTATTAGGTCTTTTAAGAGTTTTCTTGATCAATAGAGAAATATGGGCTACATGTTTTCAATCTTTAGCCAAAATTCTAGACCATTAATAGGTTCACTTGCATATTAATAACTCTTCAAATAACGTTCATGATTCTAGTATTAGCTCATATAATAATCAATATCCTTCCCCTAGCATGATGTACAAGTGAGTGCATGCATATATAATAGGCTTGTTAAATCCTAAAGTCTACATTGGTATGTTCTTGCTTATAAGTCAACAAGAAACTTATCTACAAAATGCATGAATTCAAACTTTCAATTTCTACTAGTCTTGGTCATATGATGCCTTGCTTCCTATTATGCAACCTGTATCTTCATTCTTACCCTTGGAAATATATTGATAGCAGATTTGATTATCATATCACTTTTTTTATGATCTGAGTCATTAAAGCAACTTAAATATCCTCTAGCATATTGATCAAGCTTTCTGTATGGTTTGTAACTGAGTCTTTTAAATGTTTAATATGATTTTGTGAACAATTTCACACTTTAGCCTTATGCTCATAACTTTCACAAAAAGTCTCACGATTCCTCCCTTTGAAGTCATCACTTGCCTTCCTTGATGTATTGTTTAGTTGTTTTATTATCTCATCAATTTACATTTTAATTGTGTAATTACCAAAATAAACTCCTATATATGTGACCTTTATGCAATTTAAACCAACTTGTATGTCGATAACATTTTCTATACTCAGCTTTTGAGAATAAACTCTTCATCCCATTCACTAAACCTTAATAACAAAAAAAAAAAGAATGGGCAAGACAATGTAATGTAAGTAGAATAATTCAAAACTGAAAATAAAAAATACAAATATTTTGAAATCACATTTTGTTGATCATTTATAAAATTTTATACATTCCCACTTATTTTTAGATCTCCACCAAGAAGATTTAAAAACCAATGCTTGGATCAATAATCCTCTCTCTTAACCATAAGCCAACGTATAAAGAACATCTAATTGTTTCCATCATGCTCAACTGCAGCTGACAAAGCACCTCTAAGGAATGTCTTTTAAAAAATACATTTAGCCTAATTATTTTCCTACAAACATCAAGAAAATCATAATTTAATGCAATAAATCTTGTATAAAACCTCTTAAATATTGATCATCCAAGGTTTTCATCAAGCTTAGTTTAGATAATAAATTTCCCTTTTTTGTCGACCTGTCGTGAATTTTGTTCATAAGACTGTAACTTTATATAATGACCTTTTATAGGTCCTCATAACATTATAATAGCTTCCTATTAGTCCTATACCATTGCGATTCAATCACCTATAATGCATACTTTATCTGCCGATCATTTATTATCCTCCTAATAGGCTAATTTGGGTTCCTTCAAAACTTGTGCAAAAAATAGTTTCTATCAATTTTTACTAGCTTGCTTATTTCTTTGCACTTCTTTGCAAATATGTCTGTTTCTAATATAATAAATATTTTTTCATTTCCAATCTAGTTAATGCATACCCTAAATGGTCATTGTGACTTACAAAGAGCCTTTATTCTCACATTAAATCTTGTTATTAAAACAACATATCCATTTGTAATTGTATAACTTTTAATTGGTTCCTGAACCACATCTCCTCCTTAATCTATATGCCAGTTTGAAACTCAAAATCCTTTATATCCATTTTTGGATTAAACATAATATATTTCTTCCTTGTCACAAACTCCTTGCACCATCCGTTATCACTATCAATTGGTGATTGAACTTTAATATCACTATCCTTATATTCATTACACCAACCATGTGAACTCATTTCTTCTCTTTGTGAATTTCTTTTTAATAATTTGTCTCTTTATTACAATCTTTCTAGCTACTTCTAACCCTATCCATAACTTCATCATATTCAAATTCACTACATACCTTCTTTCGATATTTCTTCTTATGTGCTCTCACAATAACATATTCATCATCAGTTGCATATGTTTTGTCATCACGTGAATCATTTTCATATTCACTCATCTCCGCAGCAACAAAATCTTCATCATCTTGTTTCATATAAACATAGAATAACCCTTCTTCATCCATACTTATATTCTATTGTGTATTAGTTTCATAGCAAAATTATGTTCTTTATCGTCTATTGTAGGATTCTCATAACCATGCTCATAATAGGCTTCAATGTTATGTTAGTTCAATTTTTGCATACGATTAAGCATTGATAATATGTGCTCATTATAGTTTAAGCTTACTTACCATCAATTGTTTAGAAAATTTACAAAAGATAATGTCTTTTATCTTTTAGCACTTCTTTTAATACAAGTATGCTAAGCTCATTAGCACTTATGTTCTTCTTCCTTTTAATCTTACCCTTAACATAATTTTTGTCCCATTTCTTTCCAATACTCCACTGTAATAAAATAAAAAATTTACTAACATCTATGCTACAAATAATTGTAATATTCTTTTTTATACAAAACATTTTAAAGTCTGAGATTTTAAAGCTCTCAAGATCTATGAGAAATCCTTTCAATGTTGATAGCAATACAAAAATATATACAATCTTAAAACATTTTTAAGCATATGAATTTGGATGTTTGGCTGTGTCTAAGCCAAAATAGGCCTAGTGTTTCAAGTATTATTTTTTTCATTACTGTTGCTCCCTTCTAGCCCTCCTATTACGTGTTTTACTGTAAGTTTTTTAAAATGAAAAGCTATATTATATTTTTAATGCATAAAGAGACAACATGAAAACATGCATGAATAGTAACAAACGTTCATATCCAATTTTCCTTATGAATTCCTTTAGGACATAAGCATGATCAAACAGATTTCCAAGAATCAATAGATTAAACAATTATAAAAAAAGGTTTAGTCACAAAATAATCATAAGTGGTAATACAAAGTAACATGAACTAACTGAAATAAAATTGCAATGATATTATGCTAAATAAAAAAAGTTGATCCAAATACTCTAGACCTTTAGAGAATAGCTTCAACAAGTTTCACAATATATCAATGTCTCTCAATAGCGTAATTAAAAAATTTAGAATCATGAACATATTGTGAGTAGGAGTATCATGACTTAATCCTCTTATATAGCCAAAAATAAGCTTTTAGATGAATATTAAAGCCATGTCTTACGAGCTTTATGAAGATGAAACATACTTATGTTTTGTAAATACATAACTATTTAATTAAAAGATCGCCATAATTAAAAAGCCAAAGATAAATGAGAACCTTTGGTCTATCAAAGCTCAAAGACGCAAAACCATTTAGCACATTTTAATCTAACATAAAGGGGAAACAAAGACAGTACGAAAACGTAAGCAATATAGTTTTAATGAAAAATTCAAAAGCAAGTTAAAGATTACTATGAAATATCAAAACAGAGAGTAGAGAGGTACAAAACTATTAGAGCATATACACAATAAGGGAAGCTAAACTCAAAGAATATAAAAGAGGGCTTAAATTCTAGAAAGTCTATAAATTAAAACCAAAAAAAGAAGAGCCTTTAGTGGCTTTAGAAGGTGTAATGCTTGCATGCCAGAGTAGTAACAAAAAATCAAGGGCTAAATAAACAAGAATAAAAGGAGGGAAAATGGAAATAAGATTCGACGAAGGATAGACCCTCTTCATTATATAACAATTTGGTTAGAGATGATGGTCTGATGGTGGAATGAGATCTACAATGAGTGATAGTGGGAAAGTAGACCTTGTTTGCAATGGTGGTACAATAGTGGTTTGATGGTAACGCAAAAGTGGTACAACAATTGATAGTAAGAATGTAGTGGTGATAAGAGTTTACAGGGATTTTACCTAACTTATTAGCATCTTTTTGGCCTTGTTTGATAAAGAGTTGATGTGTGTGTGTTTTTTTTTTAAGTTTTTTTTGACCCATTTCAGCTTATTAATTTTATAAAAAAGTTATTAGAATTGCTTGATTATTAGCTGATTAGGTTGGCTGATTCAACCCAACCAGCTCATTTTGGATAAGCTCCAGTAGTGGAGCGTTTCAAGATAATCAGTCAAAATTTATTTGATTAATGTCGATTTTGCCCCTTCTCATTTCTCTCGTTTATTAATTTTTAATAATTTTATTTGACATGTAGGATTTAATCTCAATGTTTTAGACACGACCATTAACTGGGAGTCTAATAGTAGGCTATTTTTGTAAAAAAATTGATAGTCTTTTTTAGAAATGTAAAAAATTGATAGTTAGATCATTTTAATGTTACTTTTTAAAGTTTAATCTAGTATCATAAAATTGAGTAAATTTCATATTTTTTAAATTTACCTTTAGTTCTACAAGAGGTAAAAGCATTAGAGATAGACTTATTTCTTACAAAGAAACTAAGAAAGTATTGATATTTTGAAATTTATTAATATGATAATTATTTAATAAATATATTTAAAACTTAAAATATATACATTTCAAAATTCTAAATATTTATTTATCAAATAATTTTTTAAATATAAAAGTTTTAATTTAAATAATATTATTATTAATAATTAAACTATATATTAAAAAATGTATAGTATTTTATAGATAAAAATATGCAATTATTTATTCTAATAAAATATATTAATTATATTAATAAATATTGCATAGATCAATGAAAGGCACATCAAGACTATTCAAGGCTTTCACGACTCACAATGACAACTTCAAATTCCGTCACAAGTGTGCTGAAATTTCCCTCACTCATCTGATATTTGCTGATGACCTCCTCTTGTTCAGTGGAGCAGATATGTATTCAATCATCATCATATGGAAAACTCTGAATTTCTTTTCCAAGTGGTCAGGCCTCAAGATCAATGGAGATAAATGCAGTCTACGCATCTCCTCGAATGTGAGCAATGGGGAAGTGTTGAGCAATACGATGGGGATGAACATACAACCTCCCTCGATACATTATCTTCGTGTGCCTATATATCACCACCTCTTAGCTCAAATATGTAGACTATATTCCACTCCTAGAGAAGATTAAATTCAAGGTGAATTCATGACAAAATAGAAGGCTATCCTATACAGCGAGAATCACACTTATTATTATTTCTGTATTGAATAGCTTGCATGTACATTGGACATCACATGCTGTCTTATCTTACAGGATAACGAAGGAAATTAATTAATGAATAGATCAAGATAAAATTAATGAATATTTAAATCATAAAATTAATTTATCTCTAAATTTTATATAGTATTTAATACTTAATAATATTATTAAAAGTTTATCTATATTGATATTAACAACTAAATATACTTTTTTAAAATAAAAACGAAAAGCTATAAAGAATAGAAGTGAAATTAAACAGAAGGATATGCTTTTCTAATTAACAAGATAAGACATTTTGTCTTAAACTTAATTGGGAAATTGTCATCTTGTTTGCTTAAACATCATCAGACCGAACAAACAAAGAATATTAGGTCTACTATATAGTATATACGACAAGTGAAACTAATACAATCATTATTGGACACCAGACCCTCCAAGGTTGCTGTCTTGTCTTAAATAATTTCGAGTATCATTAGCAGTTTAATATTCTTTTTCTATGTAATTTACTTCACCACGCTATTATAATGTAATCTTCAACTGACCACTACTAATTATTCTAGGGTTTATTTAAAGTACGTACACAGCCTAATCACATATTCGTATATTAGAATGCTTTAAAATACCATAACGACCTTGTTCTTCGTGTCTCGGGCAGGTCTACCTGAGCCGAACACAACCTATCTGATTACGTGTGTGAAAGTTGGTATGCAAAAATTTTAGACACTAAACTTGGAGGAGTTTTCCTTCTCGTACGTGCTTGGCACTTCAATTTACGAATTATGAATTCTGACTTTATTAGTTTCATGGGTAGAACAAGTCCGGTTCATATATAAAAGGACACTTATTTGCTTTCAAACTATTGACTAATTGGGGAGTTCTTGTCATCTAGAAGGAGACGAATGCCAAGACTTTTTAATTACAATTCAACCTATCCAAACCTTTATACTAATTATGCTGCAAAATATTATATAGATAATGTTTGCCTTTATTGCTTATCCAATAATGATTCATGATTTAGATGCATTATGGGAGTTATATTGCTTGCACATATTTTACAACTCTTACTTTTAGCTGTTTTTCGCCATTATTAGTCTTTTTTTTTGTTTTTTTTGGCAAGACTATTATTATAATTAGTGATATCTCCATCATTCCTTTATTGTAACTTGCATTTAGTTTCATACTTTTCTAAATTAGTTTTGCTCTTCAATTAATGCATTTTATTCTTTCCTAAGAAAGTACATATTACCATTAGTCTTAAGTGACTTTCAAATTTGTACGCACTTACTATGGTATCAAAAATATACCTAATCTATTGAAGTAATCTTAAAGGTGATGTGATGTTATGTCTCATCGCTACACTTGACTTGATTGTCTAGTCTATTTGCAGGAAATCTGGGAAGAAAGGCCTCATCGCGGCTAAGGTGGACCTCGAAAAAGCCTATGGCAGTCGCTTTTGGGATTTCATACACGACACCCTCATAGACACTGGGCTCCCTGGATCGTTAATCTCTCTTATCATGAAGTGTGTCTCCTCAGTTTCCATGCAAGTCCAATGGGGAGGGAGTCTTAGTGATCCTTTCACCCCCTCCCGGGGAATACGTCAAGGGGACCCCTTATCATCTTACTTCTTTGTGCTTTATATGGAACACTTGGGTCACTTAATTACTCAAGCGGTCTCCCACAACCATTGGACTCCCATTCGCCTGAGTCAACGAGGTCCTCCTTTAACACATCTGTTCTTTGCCGAAGATCTCATTTTATTTGCGGAAGCTTCTTCTACTAACACTCGGATTATCCATGACACGTTAAATCTCTTTTGTAATGCCTCTGGGCTAAAGATCAGTTTCGCAAAATCTCGATGCTACTTTTCTAAAAATGTCCCCGACCCCTTCGGTCTCCCGTCAACTGAGCAGGGATTTGGGTTTTCAACAGACCACAGACTTAGGTCGATATCTCGGCGTCCCCTTACTGCATGAACGGGTGCACAAATGTACGTATCAATTCATCCTCGATAAAGTCCAGCACCGCCTGTCAGGTTGGGCAGAACATCTGTTATCGTTTGCTGGGCGTACCAACCTCCTCCAATCTATCATCTCCGCCCTCCCTACCTACACTATGCAAACGACCCGGCTCCCTCGTCGCCTTTGCTATGACCTAGAAAAACTTATGCGTAACTTTTTGTGGGGTTCTTCTCTTGGCCAGCGTAAGATTCACCTCGTCAACTGGGATACGGTCTGCCAACAGAAAGAACTGGGTGGCCTTGGAATCCGCAAAATTTGCGAAACCAATGATGCACTGCTTACTAAGTTAGGCTGGGCTCTCATCTCCAAACCGTCTGCCCTTTGGGTGCGCATTCTGACTGCTAAATACCATCTCAATCTCACTTCTCTACCCCCCTCTCAGGAAGCAAGCGACGACTCTATGATCTGGCGGAGTATCACTACCATCTGGCCCCACGTGTTACAAGGGAGAAAATGGATTATCAGCGATGGCACTACAGTTACGTTCTGGTTGGACCTTGAGTGGACGATTTGGGACCTCTCATTGAGCACGCTCTTGCGGACCCTCCCACCTCAGTACTTGAGCACCGTGTCGCACACCATGTGGACCCTTCTGGTAATTGAATTTGACAAGACTTTCAATTTTTACTTCCTCACACTGTCAGTCTTTTTATTGCAGGTGTTCTCCCACCCCAACCCCTCCGTGGACCAGACCAGTTGATTTGGGGAGATCGGGCACCAGACTGTTCACGACGGCGTCAACTTACTCCATGATTATGGATCACACCCTTCATGACATTGGGCATTCCTGGCAGACTATTTGGCGATGGATAGGCCCTCATCGCATTCATTCATTTCTTTGGCTCCTTGCCCAAGACCGCCTTATGACCAATCACCAGCGTCTACACCGTCACTTGACCTCTTCAGCGGATTGTCCTCACTGTAGTGTCGAGGAAACCTCCCTTCATCCCAGAGCACGCAATCTTTGGCACACCTTTCCCCTCCAAGTCATCTCTTTAGAGTTTTTCTCGCTGCAAGCTCATGACTGGCTACACACTAATCTTCAACAACACTGTCAGATTCACGGTCTGCCCTAGGCTAGTATCTTTGGTGTTGCATGTTGGTTTCTGTGGACCTGGAGGAATAAAGCAGTTTTTGGCCTCCACGCTTCCTGACCGACTTCCCCCACTGCCAACATTTTAGCCTATGTTGACCAAATACAGCAAGCCACTGCTAGTTTATCCCGTGCCATTCCTGGCCACCACTCCAGGAAAGTGTAAGTGCAAGTCGACTTGTACATTGTGTAAGTCGACTTACACGTATTCAGTACCGATAAGTCGACTTGTACATGG
>JAJMLV010000005.1:38757128-38772803 GCA_027123465.1 Erythroxylum coca
AAATTCACAATTCAAATCATTTACACAATCAAATGCCGGGAAACAAAGCCATGAATGCATGTACCTACATGTGCATGTGCCAAATGACTCAATCCTCTACAATTAGAGGCCAAAAGCAGGTTCATATCGAACTATGCATTGCAACAAACTAGCCTGTGCCAATTGACCCATATACCCTTCCCATCAGGGTCGGGATGTTACACGTTGGCTGCCGTTTGTGTAGCTTGCTTCTTGCAAATTGCCTCCATGTGCCCTTTCTGATGACACCTTCTACATTCAACGTCTGGCCTCTTCCAGCACCTGAGAGCTAGCTGATTTGATTTACCACAATGTGGATAGGGATTGTAATTATTTGCTTTGTCTCCTTCTGCCTTCTTGCCACAATTTTGCTGGCGTGCTTGGGAGCTTTTCGTACTAGACCCGCCTTTAGCCTTTTTCTTCTTCTTGAATTTTTCTTGAGTTTCTGTTTTAGCAAAAACTTGATACGCACCTTCAATCGCCTCATTCTTTCTCATCAAAGATCTCTGCTCTTGAGCCTGCAAGGCACTCACGACTTCCGCAAGCTTTATTTGCCCAATAGTTTGGAGTTCTCAAGAGAGACGATTGTTGCTTCATACTTCTTAGGGACGGACACAAGCAACTTCTGCACTAATCTTTGATCTTTGAATTTAGCTCCTAAGAATCTGATTTGATCAACAAGTTGAATTAATTTTTCACAATAACTCTGAATCAACTCATCTTCCTTCATTTGCATTCTATTGAATTCCCCTAATAGATTCAGTACTTTCATGTTTTTCACCTTCTCGTCACCCTCACATTTGCTCTTCAAGAAATCTCAGATTTCTTTCGCAGAGCCAAGACCCATGATTAGAGTGAAAAACGAAGGTAAAATTGACTGGTATAGGCAAGATTTAGCTCGAGCCTTCTTTGCCACCCTCTCCCTTAACCACCGTAGCTGAGCAATTTGAGCATCTTCGGTTGGAATCTCAACCGAATAGTCTTCTTCGATTGGTTCCCACAGATCCTGTCCTTACAGGTATGCCTCCATCTTGATTGCCCAGATTTGATATCCTTCTTCATTGAATATCGCAGGTTGTAGACTTTGAGTTGAGCTCTCAACCATCTCTGAGTATTCTTCACTCGTAGTCGTGCCTTGTACAAGAAAGAGTTAGACCTCTGAGTCAAGTTCTTTACCTACACCTTCACAGATCCCTTAAGAATCTAGCTCTGATACCACTTTGTCGTTATCTATCTATCATACACAAAGAACTACAAACAAAATAATCAGAATTTAGAGAGCGAAGTTTAGAGAGAGAAAAACACACGAGAACAGGGGCAAACAGAGCATGTTTAAAGAATTCAACAACTCGTTGAGATTTCGTCTGATTGTATTCAATATCAAGGTACAAAATGAACATACGTATTTTCTATGGATTTACAATATTTATAACACTCAATTCTCTAACTGCCAATTAACTAACTCTTATTGAATTTCTTTAACTAGGTTCTTGTACATTGATTGCATAGCGCTGCATGAACATTATGATTTGACACTCCTGTCTTTTGAGACATACTTCCTACAATTTGGAAGGGTCTATGAAGGAAAACTTGAGAAAACTGGACAGGTACATTAGATTCCTTTTTCGATGTTGTAAACCAACTTTTTTTTGGGTTTTCTTCTCTTTTTTCTTTGAACGAACAAATTTTGAGTAATAAAAGTGGATAATTTTCATTCAGGTTGTGGCAATAAAGCAACTTGATAGAAATGGACTGCAAGGAAGGAAACAGGGAGTTATTTCAAATTGAAGTCTGATGTTGAGTCTCTTACACCATTCCAATCAAGTAAACCTTATTGGATATTGTGCTGATGGAGATCAAAGGCTTCTGGTTTACGAGTATATGTCCTCAGGATCTGTAGAAGACCATCTTTTCAGTAAACAATCATTACTTTGTTTACCTACATTTCTGTAATTGAAACAAAACAAGATGATCGGTCGGTATTATAGTTGGAAGGATCATGAGTCAATATCAATTTGAGCTTGTATAAACATGCCAAACCCTTAATCTTCATTGGTTTAACTGCCAGTGGTTATTCACGCAACTAGCTGTGAAAGATCGAATAATTGTACTAGGTGATTTACTTATAAAATACCTTAAAAGAGTTTCAATTATGAAAAATTACCTTTAAGTCATCTATATTTAAATTAATTTTTTCTCAAACCAAATAAATTATAGTTACGGAAAGAGGCAACGGCTGGAACCTAACATCGATTCATTCGGTAGCTTCCTCTTTAAAGCATAATATTCACGCTCCTTTTCTAATCTTATTCCTTTCTTTTCATTGCCATCTTTCTTTAGCCAGATATCTAAAGGAACCAACCTTCTCGTTCTCTCTCTAACCGTCACCAACTCCTCCTTATCCTTCCCAATTTCAGAAAGGTTCCTGCTTTCACCTATATCTATATATTTCTGAATCTGGGCTCCTTTTCTTTCTTTCTTGTCTTGCCCTGTTTTAGTCTTTTTTACCTTAAAACTTGTTCGCGGTATGCTTTCAGATCTAAAGATTTGCTCTTTATCTTCTTGTTTATTTTATCTTCTTCGTTTCCTGCGTTTTTGAAGTCCTGTATTTGTTTACTTCTTCAGAACGCTGCTTTTCCTTGCTGTTTTTTGCTTCTGGGTTGGTGTTGCTTGTGGAACTCAACTAGCTAGGTTCTTTTATTCTTTCGCTGTGCTATTTTCGGGGGCGAGTTGTTGAGCTTGTTTGTCTTTATTATAAGGTTCCATATTGTTTCTCGGTCGCGGTTTTCCTTTTCACTTATAAACTTCAGTTCTATCGTAAAAGTTTAGCTCAATATAGAGCTAACCCATTCCTTTGTATGTTTTGTTTTATTGGTCTCGCCTTAGCTCAATAAAGGACTTTGGCAATACCTGCATGGTTATAAACAATCTTAATTCAAAAGGATCAAAAAGATTAAGATATACGTGGAAATAATGCATGACAAATTTGTGAGTTGTAGATGCATGTTTTTCAGGATTTAGGTTCTGGTAAATGGATTCAACTACAATAGTATATTAATATCTGGCCTGCAATTTATCATTTTGTGATCAATCATGCAACTTTATGCTCCACTTTTATGTCGAAACTGCAGAACAACTAAGGTTCCTGTCATTGTTCCCAGGTGCATATTTACACATGGAGGAAATCATTGTTAGAAGAGTTATTCCCTCTGATAACAGTTGCCTTTTCAATGCCGTGGGGTATGTTTTGAGAGTGCAGAAAATCTATAGTTATTCATTTGTTCTTTTTAGTCTTGATCATTGATTTTCCTTTTCTAATCTTTGCAGGTATGTAATGGATCATGACAAGAACAAAGCTCCAGAATTGAGACAGGTTGCCATCCATCACTTTAGATTTTCTGCCAATGTGCTATATATTTTTCAATTCTTAAACATCTGTGTGCTCATTTTGCGAGAGTTAATTGCAGGAATTCAATTTAAATTCATCTACTCATGTTTAAGATTGCCCCTGCTTTGCTCATTTTCCCAGAACAGATATCGATCAACTTTTGGCATGTTACGTTTCAATTCTTATGTATGCATGATGCAAGAGTTACTTTATGGCATGTTTTTTTTGCAATCAGATTATTTAGTGATTAACATATGATAACTTTTGAATATGTATTTAATTGATCAGTCAATTCTTATCTATGCATGACGCAGAGTTACTTTATGGCATGTTTTGTTTGCAATTGGATCATTTAGTGATTAATGTATGATAATTTTTGAATGGGTATTTAGTTGATTGGAGGGTACATATATAAATATCTTACCATAACAGGATAATTATTGTAATGCAAGTCTGTGGAGTAACTTCTATGGTGATTGATTGTGCAAAAGTTGCTTCGGAAGGTCATAAAAATACATATGTAGTGGCAGCCAAATAGAAAAAGTCTATTCCCTAGTGTTTGATGATGACTGTGGACCTAAGCTGTGAAGAAGTTTTTCAATATGGTTGACATTGTTTAACAGAAGTTGGGGCTTTTTCACTACAAAGAAGTGACTGATATTACAATGTTTATCCTTAAAAAAAGAAGTCTTTTGGGCCATGGGAACTAGTTTCTTTAATACGAAACTTTAAATGGAATGAAGACTTATATCATTTGAATGAGAACAAATACAACAAATGCATTTATACCCATGGTTTGTATCACTACCGAGACATAAAATAACAAAGACATGGGTTGGATGTTTTTGTAGTGTCTTTGTATATGTTGCTATCTTCCATTTTTAGTAGGATCCCAATGATTATACACTCCCATGAGTAAGAGAATGTCATAAAAGAACAAATTTCCCCTGGAATAGATTTGAGACAAATGGAACAGGACTACCTTCCGACTTTCTATGGATAATTTAAATAACTTTTGTAGTGTTTTCATATTTTAATTTTTGTTCCTTCTCAATGTTGGTGTAGCAAGTTCCCTGAACTTTCTTAAACTTTGCCTTGCAAAGATCTTAGATATGTCTCATTGTTTCTTCTTTCTGTAGTTAAAGTCTGTACCTATGTGTATAATGCTGATTTTCATGCTGTTTGAATGTAGGGATAAAATAAACTATTCTTGAAGTTTGTGAGTGTTAATGCTTTGCAAGTTTTGGCTTTGATTGCAGATGATGTCACTTAAGAGTTTTGCATTATGCAACTTGTTTTTTATTTTAGGGGAAAACATAAAGAATTAGTGCATTGATTGATTGATGGACATGAATTTCTGGATTTTGTATATTTATCTCCTAAATTCCCGCGCTCACTTGCCAATTGTCTTTTACTGCCTCATTTCATGACTTCTTTTGCTTCCAATGTTGTTTGAAGATAATAGCAGCAAATGTGGCAAGTGATCCGGTAAGATATAATGAAGCTTTTCTTGGAAAACCAAATAGTGAATATTGCTCTTGGATTCTTGACTCCGAAAAGTGGGGAGGTATGTTCACTTCCTTTTCTCCTGTTGTTGAGTTCATGCTTCATTAAATAGAAACTAATGACTGATAACAATGTGGTAACCAGAACTTGAGTTTATTAACTAAGCAGTAGCTAAAGTGCAAGAGCATAATGCATGTGTGGTGAGCGAATAATATAGTTTAATGCATCTATGATTTCATAAATTGAATCCTATATTACTTGTTTGGAGCATCTATAATGTTAAAGACAGCATTTTATGTTGTCTTATATATTATTTAAGATAATGGGTATTTGTTACTTTAGTTATATATTCTTATTTTTGTTGAGGGTTTTCATTATTGTGGCACTTGAAAACCACCTTTCTACTAATCCTTATCTCATAAACGTGCTGCCAATATATTTTGCATCTAATCTACTTGAAATGTATTAGCCATATAATTTGACTTACATTTTAAGAATTTATAAAATTGGATAGTTATGTGCTCGCATAAATAATCTTTGAATTCCCATTACTAAAATATTGTGACCCTTCCTCATGTGTGTGATTCTGTCTACCTGACTCAAACAGTTATTCTTATAATTATATATCTGTAAAAAGATTGGAGTTGGTTTAATGTATTTATCAAAATAACCCTAACTATTATTGAAAGTTGGTTGCTTTTTTGAGTGAGTTTTAATAGGAGCGAAGCTAACTCGACTAAAAGGTGAGGAACCTTACTTTGCTCTTTGTGACAGTTCTGTTTTTACATAGCTTGGAACTAGCCTAGGTGATATGGGCTATCAGGTGTAAAGCCAATGACTCTTGAAATCGACATGTTCAATAGAGGGGATGAGACAAAAGATAGTAAACTCTTCTTCTAAATCCTTTCATTTTTAATTGAGGAATACATGGATCCTCGAACATATATGAAATGAAATAAAAATGGATCAAGCTACTTATGAATGTAATCGCACCAGTATTTGAAATTAGTAAAGCATAATTGTCTCTATTGTTAAACATTTTTATGTTGTCCATATTACAACTCAAGCGTACTACCAAGGATGTCTGTATCAGAAAAATCTCTGTGATGTATTTTTGTGATGTTTCCTTAGAAACAATTGAGTCATAGGTCTTCTCCGCTTAGGCAAACACTCTGGCGGTCCTAGAGTATTTTCTTCCTTCCTTTTTCTGCCTATTTTTTTAGAATTCAGGGCTGCTTTTGAATTAGAGAGAACCCGAAGATCTCTAGAACAATACCTTGGTTTGTTTGTAGAAAAACTCAGTTGCTTTCATTCATAATTGCAGAAGAGTTGATACGTAAGGTTTCCTCAAAACTAGGATAATAACTGGACCTGAAGATCTCTAGAACAATACCTTGGTTTTGTTTGTAGAAAGACTCAGTTTGCTTTCATTCATAATTGTAGAAGAGTTGATACATAAGGTTTCTGTTACCCCTACCTCCTTAAAACTAGGACAATAATTGGACATGAAAAATAACCAATGTGATTACGGTGATTTGTTTGTAATTTAATTTCCTAGAATAACTCCTTTATAATTGTCAACCTATTTCTAGGATTCATTCCTTACTTAGGTGGTTTTATAACTACAAATTTGTACGACTTGTACTCTTACAAATATATACAATGTATAATTCTTACAATTCACATTCATATGGTATCAAAGCAGGAATCCATTCCTATTAATCCTAGTTGCCAATAAACTTGTAAAAAATCCTGAACACTAGCCTCTTACCTGAACTAGTGTATCTTCCTCTACCTATTTTGTCTTTCTATCATAATGTCTGACGTTTTTGAGACAACCATTCCTCCTGAACAGCCTGTAAACACCCCTGAAGGCTTGCCTTCATCTGTTACCACTAATCAGGCTCCTACCTCATATTCTCACTCCACTCGGATCATCACTATCAAACTAAATGGAGAATTATTTGCGTTGGTCTCAATTTGGGCACATGTAAATCTGTGGTAGGGGCAAAATTGGCTACTTGATCAGTGACAATAAGGAATCTGAAAAGAGTGATCCAACTTATCCAATATGGGATGCGGAGAACTCGATGGTGATAACGTGGTTGGTAAACTCAATGGAGGAGTACATAAGCTCCAGCTATTTGTGCTATCACACGACAGAGGAGCTTTGGGATAATGTTTGTGGAAGATAACCATATTTTAAATTTCTTATTGGTCTAAGTGTGGGGTTTGATGAAGTTAGAGACAGAATTATTCACTGATAACCCCGTCCATCACTTGGAGAAGTCTTCTTTGAGGTACATCATAAGGAGAGTCGTTGTCTTTTCAACAAAAAGAGCCTTGGTAATTTTATTGAAAATTCAGCCTTGGTTGTCAACGTGAGGGTTTCCAAAACACTGTTGAGAAACCTAATGATCAAAGTCGTATTCAGTGTGATTATTGTAATAAGCCTTGTCGTACACGTGAGACTGACTTTAATATTCACAGAAAACCAATTAATTGAAGGGCTCTCACGAAGACCGATTCAATCATCCTACTGCACATAAGACAGACTCAGTTTCCTTGAACAAAGAGCATTTTGATAAACTCTTGAAGCTGTTGAAATCCATCTCAAGCATTGAGTACTCCTAATACTTCCATTGCTTAAGCAAGTAGTATTTCAAAGGCACCATCTTGTCATCTACCTAATTATTCTACTTCTTGGATTGTAAATTCTGGTCATGATAAAATTCATATATGAGATAGTTCTTATTCCGCTATAGCTGGAAAAGGTTTGATAAATGTCTCGAAAATTATCCCTCAAAAAATGTTCTACACGTTCCTAAACTTAGTTGTGATATGCTATCAGTTAGTAAATTATCTACGGCTCTAATTGTCAGCTTACATTTTATATGCCCCACTGTGTTTTTCAAGAATTGAGCTTGGGAAGACAATTGGCACTGCTAAATTGATAGATGGCATCTACTTTTTTAAAGATGAAGATTACAAGAATAAAGAAGCTTAAGGCTTTGGTAGTATTAATTCAAATCCAGAGAAGTACTATCCTTTTAATTGATTATTAAGAAACTTTCACTCCAGTTATCAAAATCAACTCCATCCAAGTACTATTCTTTTAATTGTATTTGACCTCTATACCAGTTAGATAGCAAAAATGCTTTTCTTAATGGAGATTTAGGAAAAGAAGTCTTTATGAGCCTACCTCCAGGATTTGAGAAGATGTTCGGTCAGAATAAACTCAATAGACTTAAAAAAATCTTTGCAAGCGTGTTTCATACACTTTGGGAAGGTAATGAAAAGTTATGGTTATCAACAAAGCCAAGCTGATCACACAATACAAGAGATTGAAAGAAAGTAAGTTATCTATCCTATTCGTCTGTGGATGATATAGTCTGGACAGGTGATGCTGTTGAAGGACTAATATAACTGAAAAAGAAATTGGCACGAGACTTTGAGATCAAGAATCTAGGATTATTAAAATATCTCCTTGGCATGGAGTTTGCTTTATCAAAAGAAGGTGTTTGTATGTCACAAAGAAATATATTCTTGATCTTCTTACATAAACAAGTTTCCTAGGTTGTAAAAATGTTAAAACTCCTCTTGACACTAATCTAAAGCTTGATCATACTAAAGCTGAAGATGTGGCCGAGAGAGAGAAGTTTCAGAGACTATCGAAGAATTAATTTGCTTGTCTCATACCCGTCTTGATATCACTTTTTCTGTGAATATAGTTAGCCTATATATGCACTCACCTAGATAAGTGCATGTTGATGCAGCTTATAGGATATTAAAATGCTTGAAAGGAGCTCTTAAAAAGGGTCTTATGTTTCAGAAACATACCAACCTACAAATAGAAGTCTATGTAGGTGTAGACTGGGCTGGTTGAATCATTGACAAATGATCAACTTCGAGCTGCTACGCCTTTGCTGGAGGAAATCTTGTTACATGGCGAAGCAAAAAACATAATGTTATGGTTCGAAGCAGCGTTGAGGCAGAGTTCAGGTCTCTTGCTTATGGAATTTGCTAGATACTGTGAAAAAAAGAAAAAGACTATTTGAAGACCTGAAGATTCCAGTGACACTTTCCATGAAGGTCTACTGTAATAACTGGGTCGACACCTCAATTGCTCTCAACTTGGTTTTGCATGATAGAATGAACCATGTTGAAGTTTACAAGCATTTTATCAAAGTGAAAATAAAAAATGGGTAAACTTGTGTTCCTTATGTACCATCTATAGATCACATAGTCGATATACTCACCAAAAGACTATAAAAGGGTTAGCATGAATTTCTAGTCAGCAAGCTAGCTATGGAAGGCAACTTCAAGCCAATTTGAGGGGGAGTGATACAAGATTTACGTGATGTGATCTATTTATAATTTAGTTTCCTAGAATAGCTCTTGTATAGTTTTGTCAATTAATCTTTATTTTCTAGGATTCTTTCATTATTTAGGTTGCTGTATAACTATAAATCTGTACATCTTGTAATCTTATCAATATATACGATATAGAATTCTTATGATTCACATTCGTAAAGAATAACAACAAATTATACCAACAATCTAAGACCTATGAAAATATATTCTCCCAAAATATCCATGACGTTGTTATTTTACAAATCAAGCAAAAGCAAAGAACCTAGATTTGTTTCACTGATTTGCTCCCTATTAAATTTTCATATAGGTGCAATTGAGCTTTCCATATTAGCTGATTATTATGGTCGTGAAATTGCGGCTTATGATATCCAAGCTGGGAGATGTGATTTGTATGGCCAGGTCAGCAAAGCTGATCAATTCTTTTTACATTTTGAGTCTACCTTTGATCAATAATGAGTACCTATTCTCTTCCTCTGGTTATCATTTGACAGGACAGGAATTACTCTGAAAGAGTCATGCTGATTTATGATGGGCTCCACTATGATGCTTTGGCTGTAAGTTGTTTTATTATTGTTTTGTTTTTTGGCCTTATTCTGATTTTCTTCTGGTCAAGTATCTTCTTGAAATGAAAGGATAGTGGAAATTATGCTGAATGCCTAGATGTCTCCCAAAAGAGGGAGGTCTTCTGATTGGAAAGTTGTGCCGAGCAATGATGAAGAGAAACAAGGGGAAGGTTTACTAGCAACTATTGCCTAGATAGATAGCTGCACACTAGCTAGAAACATATGCCTCGGGCTGATTAGGCAGGAAACTTCTGATCACAATTGTTAAACAGTCATCTTCTGTCTATTCAATTTCAAGAGATCTTCTCTGCTCCACTCCTTATCTGTGTATTTGCAGTCTTATTGATATTCAACTTATTGAAATGCTCATTCTGCTAATTCCTGTGACCAGATGTCTCCATTTGAGGGAGCATCGGAGGAGTTTGATCAGACCATATTTGCTGTACAAAAGAACAGGACTATTGGGCCAGTTGAGGGACTTGCTCTTAATCTAGTCAAAGATCAACAAAGGTAATGTTCAGTGCCTCCTTTAGACTTAAATAGTTTATCACTCTGCAGTATTTTTCTCAGTGCAAAAAAATTCTTGAAGCATCAGTAGGTCATGGGAACTCATCAAGATACTCTTTACAACAAGTCAATGAGTGTTTGATGACGCATTTTGTTATTCTAAGCCCAAGTTCCTTCATAACTTCAATTTTTTTTCCTCTATATTTTGAGTAAGTTTTGCTAATGAGATGTTCTGCATTTTGGTATACATCTTAATCGCCCCATGCACTGGCTTACAGTGGATGTTAGGAATTCACTTTCATTTTTACAATGTGCTGTTAGGTTTGCATGTATATATGTCTAGACACGGCCATTGCTTAACATGGTAAAAGTTCAGTGGACATTTTCTACATGGCTGGAACGTGTGGAGATGGAAAGAGTTGCACTTGTATTATATATTTATAAGCATATAAGCTGAGCTATAGACATAAATTTTTTATGCTATTACTTGCAGGAAGAGAAGATATACTGATACTGCTAACTTCACTTTGCGTTGTGGAGTATGCCAAATCGGTGTAGTTGGTCAGAAGGTGAGTTCATATGAAATTGCCAATGTATGAACACTTTGTCAATATTAGTATATTGACGTGACTTTTGGTCTTTCTAATTCTGATGCGAACGCACAGGAGGCTGTTGAGCATGCTCAAGCCACAGGCCATGTCAACTTCCAAGAATATAGTTGACACAAACTGTGGAAAACAAACTTGTTTCCGTTTATCTGGGATTGACATACACTAAGGTTCGAATTCCTGTAAAACTAATAAAACAATACTTGTAATGCTATAACTATAATTATGATGTTTTTCATTTTCAGGCCCTGTGGTTCAAAATGCTTTCTTGCCAGGTTTAAGATAACACCTGCACAAGCTATGGATTACTCACACTTTTGTTCTTCAATTCACATCGTGGCATACATAAATATTAATAGATTAAATTATTACAAATTTTCTTCGATATTTGCAATCTATAAATTCAGAAAAACTGTTATTAATATCTAATTGTCCTTAAGAACTCCATCCTAACCTTTTAAACTTTATAATTAATTCATGAAAATACACTTTTCTTATAAAAAGAAAACGATTAAAAAATGCGTTAGCCAATTTATAATTTTGTAATAGTATTTATGTTAGTAAATAGTGTACAAAATAATAGTCAATTTTATGATTTTAGTTTCTAACATCTTTAAACAAAAATTTAATTAGTTATTAACATCAAGTTAATTATATTTTATTACTAATAATAATAAAACACTAAATAAGAGTTAAAGATACAATAATATTATATCTCAGTTCTCAAAAAGTTGGAACACTTTTAAATTAGTTACTTTTCTTAGTATAATATACCCTTTACTGGGATAGTTAAAGCATCATGCAGAGTGACAAGCATTACCTTACCTTGGATCACCATGTTGCGAAAAGATGTTCTAAGATTGCAATTATATAATTCTCTTACTTGCCTTGCCTCGAGGGTACATTGCACAGATTTGTGTTTTGGGAGAACATGCAAAGTTCAACCAATGCATATAAGTACATTATAGTATAATAAAACATATGATTATGAAGGCTAAGTAACAACAGGAACATTGGCAAGCCTAACAATTTCTTTGCATGCTCAAAGGCAACAGAAAAGGAGAACACCGGTAGGGTTATTTCGACTGTACCCATCTGGCCAGTGTGACAAGCTCCAGTATCCTAGAGATGCATTAGAATAAATGCAAAATAAAGCATTAGGATGAAAGCGGAAGAAGCTAAAGATGCAAATTCTCCCCTAAGCATTTACAAAAAGTAGAAAGAGCATTCTTCCATGTCAAAATGAGACCATTTATTTTTGATCTGGCTTTATCAGTAATAATATCAATTAACAAGTTATGCTTCGCTAGACTTAGATCTTCTGTTTAAGTACATGACGCAATTGAATTTTCTGACTCTCCATCCTTGCCTCCAAGAGCTTTGCCTTTAAGCTATTCTTCTGTGCGCCACGCGGCCAATCGATGCATCCTTTCATTCCTCTAGCTATGTGGGGATTTTCCGAGTCTGGTGAGCTCCACTCTCCCATCAAATCGGAGGGGCTCAGGCCACCTTTACCTGACCCTTGATCTGGAGATATAATGCTCCCATTAGATTTCCTTCCATTTGAAAGCCTACCGTTTAATCCATCCACTGAGATAATCTTGTAATTCTCCCCGTTATTTGGACAAGATCTCCAAAGCCTTGTAATGGAAGAGGCCTTCTTGAAATGCTTTGTTGGCACGCTGCAGAGTTCACTGATCTCGGTAATGGGAGTTCCTTCACACGCGCTTCCTTCTAGTTCTGTTTCACTCCCTGAGACATTCCTTTCCTGCATGTTCTTATTGACAGATGGGACACTCCCTTCTGGTGAGTAACTTGATCCCTGATCCTCAAGATGGCTCGCAGTTTCCCAGCCACTTTCATCTTCCTCCACATGTCTATGACCATCTTTGTAAGTAAGGTTGACTTCAGGACTAACAGTGTGAATTTTTGAGGCATGGCTTGCAGGACTGTAAGCAATGCAAGGTTCAATCTCACGTTCATTGGCTTCACCAAGATTAACATCTTCAAGAACAGAAAAAATATCGTCCAAGTTTGGGGGTTCATACACAAATGCTTTTGTGTCCTGAATATTCACAGAGGCTGCTGCCTGCATAAGCAATTCAGCTTCTCTTATTTCCTTCACCTCTAAATTTGTGCTTTTTGACATTAGGAAAGTTTCTAAATCAGCCACAAGCTTCTTCATCTGTGAATACTTCTCTTCAAGAGCCACCTTTGCATCAACCAACTTCATTTGAACACGCTCTTCACGCCAAACCTCAGCCATCTGCAGCATCTTCCTTTCCTCATCCACTTCTTCCCGAAGTTTCACTGATTCCCTCTTTAATGTGTCAACTTCAGCTTTATCCTCGCCAATTTCCTTAGCAAGTTCATCACATACTTCCTCTATTAGTTCTCTCGCCTTTCTTTCCTTTTCATAATCCTGCATGTATCGCTTTGCTGATACCTTTGCATCAGCCAGCTCATTCACCAATTTTGAATTGATTATTTCCAGTCTTTGACGATTTTTCCTTTCATGGTTCAAGTCAGCTTTGACATCATCTATAAATGCACGAATTTTCTCATGCTCTCTACTCCTCCAAGCAGCCCTTTCCTCACTTACTTTCTTCAAGAAATGCTCCAGTTTCTTTTTTGAGGACCGACGTTCAGTCTCCAGATCTTGAACGCGTTGTCGTGCCTGCTCCAGTTCAGCTTCAAGTGCAGAAACTACTGATACAGCACTCACCTGTTGATTGAGACACTTCATGTTGCTGTATATCTGGCGTGCCTCATCCGATGCCCCCACACAGACAGGATTCCACTTTGTCACGCCCTCCATCGCAGAGCTGGAAAACTGACATGAGGGTTCAATCTAAAGTGGAAGTCAGCAGGTCTATATTAGACAAAGACATATATAACTAACAGTGATATAAGTATGCACAAGCCATCATGTACTTACTTTTATGTGTGAGATTGTGGGATAAAAATGACAAACTAAAGCAAGTTTAATGCTTTAACAGTTAAAAGGGTGAAATTATTAGTTGGTATAACGTTAGAATAAGCTTCTGAAGTCAATACAAAAAGATTGTGACACTGTTCCAAACTCCTAGTAAATAGCAATGAGGAAGGTATATATCGATAGCTAAAAATTGCTACTATCCATAGGAACAAACCAGTCCTTTAGGTTTTTAACCATGCCTATCCTTGCCAAAACAACTCTTGTCTACACTATAAAACCATGCAGTGGTTCTAACTAAAAAATATTTACATAAACCAATGAAATGAAAAGTAAAACAATACTTGATACCAAGGGACATTGCATTAGATCAGAAAAAATGTAATGTATTAAAGTTCATTTCCTTCTCATACATCTGTTTTCATAAACTTAACATGTTAAAAAAGTTTCGCGGTAGAAAAGACTAAACAACACATTAGACTACCCTCCCATCTCACCTTCAGGGAGGAAATTATATGCATGAGGTAACATAACAAGATACTTTTTGTATACGGAAGATGCTATTTAAAATAGAAAAAAACCTCAAGATGAATTAAGTCCGTTGAACATGCTCACTAAGCAATATAACATTTGATTTGATGAATAGAAAAGTTAGAAGTTTAAATCCTTTAACAATCCTTGCTGGTTTTGTCCACATTGAACATGTTATTTCCACCTAACACTTCAGAAACAGGCATACCTTACACAAGAATCTGGTCTTCATGCCAAAGACAAAACTAGGGCTCTCTGATTGATTCTTTGCTCCAAACATATATGCTTTCTCCTTGCGCCAAGGTTCGAATTGGATTGCCACATGACGAGAACCAGGCAGTATGATATTCATTACTTTTGCTTCATTTATAGGCTGTTATTTATAAGCATACAACATAGTAAGCCATTAGAAACAAAGAATTGTTGAGTCCGCCATTCATATTGTATGCTACAGGAAAAGCTCACAGTTAAAACAAGTCTTTGAACAAATTTAAGATTCCAGATTCACGGGAAGACCCAACAAATCTCAGAAACCAATACTCATTCATTAATCACATGCTCGTGTTACTCAGTTCAGTTCAGAGTTTAGACAAACCTACAAACAAGAGGAAAGAGCAATAATAAGATTCCACACCATTGACTCAAATCCTCTTACCAACACGTCCCAACCCAAAAACAATAAAAGCCCGCTATAGAGAGGCAAATATCTAGTATTTGACAATTTAGTGACCGTATAATATGCTTTTAACAACAATTATACAAAATACAAGAAAACAAAAGGAGAAGACAACCAAAGGCATAACTTGTTATGAATTGGAAAAATGAACCCAAAATTTGATAAGACTCATAATCTAGGAAGAAGAAAAGAAAGAAAATTGAAGAGATTAATACAACAATCTAAGAATATGAGTATAGAAAATCACAAGAACACGTGAAAATGAAGAAAAAGAGAAGAGCAGCAACATATCAATAGAAATGGTAGAGAGTGCAGTCGAGATCGAAGACCACCAATATGGGCAATACTTGAAACATTCCTATTATCTAAACTGCTTTGTTTTTCACCTTCTCCAGGTCTCCTATCTCTCTATCTCTGTGACCAATCTGGACACGAAACCTTCTATAACTCTGTGAGTCAGAGACCAAGACCGTGAGTGGAGAAAAGAGACGAGAGCATGAAGAGTGTGAGAGGGCCACTGAGCCAAAGATGAAGAGCATCAGTGAGAGTTGTCGCAAGTGAGGAGTGTT
>JAJMLV010000005.1:38896803-38910027 GCA_027123465.1 Erythroxylum coca
TAATAATATTTATTACATATATTTCATTTATTATTATATTCTTTAAATAATAATAATTAAATAATAATAATAATAATAATAATAATAATAATATTATTATTATTATTATTATTATTATTATTATTATTTAAAGAATATAATAATAAATGAAATATCTGTAATAAATACTTTGCAAAAAATTTCATAATAATAAGTAAGTATCAGAATAGTTGAAGTTAAATGTTAGAAGTTGCCTCAAAAATTTATAAGTGCAAAAGATCCTTTGTCCATGAAACACGTGGCTCTAACTAAACGACTTTTATAAAAAAACTAGTGGCTTGGCTGTCCAAGAGGAGAAGAATACAGGCACTAGACGTCCGTTAAAATTTGAAGAAAAAACGCCACCGTTTTACTCTTAAACCAAATAAGACAGCGTTATTTTACACCAAGGATTCGCTCTCGAAAATAAGTTCCCCCTTGTGCCCCACACAAACGGTTCCGCTTCCCCGCTTCTATAAAAGCACCCGCGGCTCCTACACTCCACAATTCCTACTTTTATCTCTCTCTCTTACTACCGACCATGGCACAGCAAGAAACCCAGAACGGAAGCTCACAGGTGGTTTTCACCGCTGTAAAGCCCCAGCTACTGGTGGAGGCTCCAAAGGCAAGTGATGCTGTTCAGTTCTACAAAGCAGCTTTTGGTGCGGTAGAGACCGGCCGCACCACTCATCCAAAACGCAAAGCCGATCAGGAGCTACCTCACATCATCTCAGCTCAGCTGCAGCTTGCTGGCTGCACCCTTCTTGTCTCCGACTATTCTGAAGACTCTGCTCTGTATGTTCCCCTCTGGCAGCTCTACCTTTTAAGTACATTTTAATAGTAAATATGCAATTGCTTTCTCAGATCTTGTAAGGTTGAAGATGTGATATTGTGTGGTTTTACTCATTTTTGTTTCTGCTGGTTTACTGGTTCTTGACACAGTGTGATGTACATTGCGGTGTTTGCTTTAACGTTACCTGCATTACTTTTCCTCGTGAATAAGCACTTAAAATAACTAGTTCAGATCATGCGTGGACCTGCCATTTCCTTTTTCCTGTTTTGTATTTCCATATGTATGCGTTTCAATGCTTCTTAATTTCTCTCTCTTGATTTCCGCGTTTTCTCCACTGTTTTCAGCTTATGTGGTTCTGTTAGGTTTGAGTATTCGTGAACATGGAACGATTTCTGTGTTAATTCCTAGTGATGCCTTTGAAAATGGTTGGATAGTTTCCCAGAGGTATTAGTCTGCCCTTTTTTTCCGGTTCAATCGATAAGTCCGTAGGTTCGTTCCATTTGACTTTTGTTTACTTCTCAGGGGTTTTTAGTTCCTCCGCTGTCTGGTATTTTCCCTATTTTGTATTTGGAGTTCTACTTTCTTCGTTCTTCAGATTTTGTGTATGGTTCACATGTTAGGTCGCGGATTTTTTTTTTTTTTTCTGGTTGTTTGCTTGTCCTCTCGGAGTTCTAACCTGATCTGTTGCATTCAATTGTCTTTTTCAATGAGATTGGCCAGAGTGAAGAGTGACGGTGCCGGAATCGCTTTCTGCCTGGAGACGGAGGACGTAGACGCTGCTATCACCCAGGCCGTGACTGCCGGCGCTATTGCGGAGGGCGAGGTCACAGAGGCCACTGTAGGCGCGTGTGACAAATTGCGAGTAGGCAAGGTTAAGGATCCTTATGGTTATGTTTGGCTTATTTGCACCCCAACCGAGAAGTCTTGCTCCGAGGTGGAAGCTTGAAGACGAATCCCTCAATCTCCACATTCATCACTCTGATAAATACTTCTTTGCTTTGCTAAGTTTGTGTTGTTTTCCGTACAATATAAGTCGTCGGATTATGTTACAAAAGGCTTTAAGCCGTTGGATTGGACGTGGGTTACTTGAATAGGTTTAGGCTGAAGGGGCGAACAATTTGCACCCTTGATGATGTTGGCTTCTTAACTTTTGCGAAAATATGCCAGATTACCAAATTTTAATTACTCCAATGCGCCTTTAGATGACCAGTTTTGATAAAATATGACTAAAAAAATGTATTTGTTAACTTCAATATTATATTTATAATAGAATATAATTTGAATTTTAACTTTTTGAAGTGTTTGAATTAAAATTAAATGTGTTTAAAATTTAAAAAAGTCTTAAATAATGAAAATTTTGATGGAATTAATTGAATGTCGGCTAAGTATTATCTTAATGTTAATATGATATTTTATATATTTTTTAAGTAAAAAGTAGATTTTAGTCATATAATTAGTATTTTCAAAATTAATTAAAAATAGAATTTAATGTCATGTAATATAACATTTAATTGATATATAGTTAACTTTGATAAATTTTTTCGTTTTAAATATTTTAAAAATATTAAAATTTAATTTGAACGTATAAAAAAAATTAAGGTTTATTCTTGTTATAAATGTTAAATTTTACAATGTATTTTTAATCTGAAAAAATACAAAAGTATGGAATTTCTATTTTTGTAAATATGTTGTTTTTTATTTTTAAAAACACGAAACTAAAATTATATTCCACATTTTTTTTAAAACCACAAAAAAAAACTTAAAAAAGAAAAAAGTTCTAAATAGTCAAATACCCCCTCGTTCATTGTTGTACTTTTAGTTTTTCCAATGCAACAGTAAAGAGTAGCGTTTGGCTTGGTGGTGGAGTTGCTTCTTAAACAGAACAAAACAGACAGGGCAAGTTTCCTTCACTCTATATTCTCGCTATAATATATTAAGGGCTTGTTTGGTTGGCATGAATTCTTGTTTGAGAAAACAATATATTTTTTTTCTAAAATTTATATTATCATGTTTGGTTCATTTTTTTTAGTACTTAGGAAAGTAAAAACTTTCCTCATCTAGGAAAAATAGTAGCATTTTACTTAGATTCTAAATCCTAGCACCACTTTAGTATCTAGATTACTTTCCTCATAAATTTAATCTAAAAAATACGTTAGCTAATTTAACCCTTCCTTCTCTCTCAACTTTAAGACAACTTTTTTATAAAACCCTACATTCTCTTCAATGTTACGAATACTGTACTGGACTTGATATTGGATTAGGTTCTGGTACGGTACTGTACTGATATCGGTTAATATTGAGTACCATTTCGAGTAATTTTTTAAATTTATAAAATAGTCCCTAAATTTTTTTAAAAATTACAAAATAGTCCATTGTCATATTATACTTTAATCCTGTCTCCAAAAATCATAATAATAAATAATAATCACAATTTTAATTTAATTTTTAATTTAATAATTATTAATGAATATAATTGAATTTAAAATATATTTTAAAATACACAAATTTCAAATAAATTTTGATTTAATAATTAAAATATATATAATAAATATTAGTTTATAAATAATAATTTTTAAATTATTTATTTTAAAAAATAAAATATTTTTATTGATATTTTATTAATAAATATTATATAAAATATTAAAATAAATTTAAATAAAAATAATTTATTTTTAAGTTTAATTTAATTTATAATTATTATTAGTAATAAAAATATTTATTTTTATTTTTATTTTAAAAATAAAAAATTTACAATAATTATAAAAGTTGAAGTAAATAAAATAATTAATTAAAAAATTTGAAAATAACAGGGAGAAAGGAGAGGCAAGAAGGCGGCAGCGAGAGTTTAAAAATTTTGCAAAAAAAACTTTATTTTTAAAATTTTCGATATCAGCAAATACTAACCTGTATTTAAACTCAATTTTAGTATTGAAACTTGAGTCCGGTACTAATTTGTACTGATTTTAGTCTGGTACAATATGTACCGGTCAATATTGGCCGTTACAAATCGGTGTCCTAAATCTTGGTCCCCATACCTGAAAGTCTTTAGGCCTGCAAATAACTGCCGAGGTCGTCTGCAACAAAATTTGAGGGCTACTCTGTAATAACCTATGCGACGTACTCTGCTTATGAATCACGCGTCTTTTTTATACTAAGAATTACAAATAGCTTCTGAAGAGCTTGTCAGCTTGAGAGAGAGTAGTGACAATTTATGAAATATCATTGCCTTAACAGAAACGTGTTCAGGTCTGAAAATAAGGTCCTGATAAGATTCGCAAGTTCCTATTTTCTGCAATAGCAGTGATACCGGAATTTGTCATCGGGTCTATAGTTTTCCATAGTGCTTGCCAGCTGATAGCAGGAAACTTGAATGGTTTCCCAAACTCTGGTTGAAAGTCTAACTTTCGATATTGCCTTGCCTTAGTACGAGTCAGTTGCTTGCTGTTATATAAACCCAAGGATCCCTCCTCATTTTAAGACAAACCTGCCAGCTCCTTATGTAACAAGTTTGCAACCCACAAATACGATTAAGTTTGCGACCTACAGCCTACTAAAGTAGGTATACATATAGTCTTCTAATATTATCTCTGAATCTAGTCGCATCTACCCCAGTTGCCAACTCCAAGTTCATCACCATAAACTAAATCTAGGGAGGGAGTCATCCATAGACATAATCAGCTCTGCGGTGTTTTGAAAATGCAAACGATTGACCCTTAGCCCTTGAACCTCGACCAAGGAACATAGACTCGTTAGGATAGGACACAAGCCTGTATCCTATCCAACTTTACCTTCATTCAGCGCAGGAAGAACTTGCACTTCCACCCCACTTAACCCGTCACAATAGGCCTCATATTGGTGCTTCATTGCCTGTTATCTTGTGTAAGCATTGTTGTTGAAACATATTTCTTGCCCCATATGCCAGCATCAGTTCCAGAGGTAATGTATAAGTACAAGAAAATGAAGTACATTCAACTCTCTAGAAACAGAGCTACATAGGGTAATGAAAACCATGAAAAGCAAGGCTACTCAACATGAAAGTTCTTAGAGTCAACGTGACAGTAGGTGGAAAAAGTGATACGATTATGCAAATCATATCAAACACATTGTTGGTGATTCACGTCTTCTCATTGTAAGTTCGCAGGCCTCTTACATACCAAAATTGACAAACAGAAAGAGTGAGACCAGACAAAAAGAAAAACAAGATTCATTGTATCAAAATTGATGGTCGTTCTGCATGATTTTCACAGGCTGCAATTTTATCTTCCAACTTTCCTGGCAGGTTTTTCTACATAAAGACAGCAAACCATCTCCCAAATGATGACAACAACAAAAAATTTGAAATATCTGACATATCTATCAGCATGATAAACATTAATTACCTCCCAACTCGATGTTAACTCACAGGCCTATGGACCAAAAACTTTTATTCTTCAAGAGAAAGAATCAAAAATGTTGTAAGTGTGGCAATCTATGTTCATGGAAACTTGGTGCTGAAGGTGGTAGTAGATCCTGAAACTCCAATTGGACGATTTGCAGGAACGGGATGTTGCAGTACGGGAATGTGACTCGTAAGTGCAAATGATTGCTGTCCACCAGCTACAAATGGTTGGGGCATGCACAGCTGCAAGGCTTGGCCAGCTGCACCAATTTCAAATGTGAGATTAGTAGAATATAAATATACTCAAGCGCCATAAAATTATGATAAATAAATAAGGTTAGACAACTTAATTGTTTAAAAAATGTATGCTTCCATCATAGTTTTCCTTTTAATCAGACACTTTTAACTTTCCTAAGTTGACAGTATCTAGTAATTTAACTCATCGTTATATATCATCTTTACAAAAAGTAAACTGCTGTCTACAATGAGACCTGGATAAGCAACAATTAGAACATCAATAACCTTTATGAAAATCAGCCAGAAACTCCTGCTTTATTTCATATCCTTTTTTATTTGATTTCTTCAATTTTGGTGGGACCATTGTCCCAAGAGAAGAGGAGGAGGATTTCCAGTGGACACTTTAACTGCCCAATTCATGAGCCTTAACAAAAGCAAAGCAGGACACCCTCATCATTCCCACATTTCATGACGTCGGGAACAATCTAAGTTTTTACTTTCTTTTACTATTTCAATGCCACTGGCAAAAGGATAATACTTTTCTATACTGGTTTTGCACCAAGATATTACGCAAGCATTGATATTGTATAGTTTGACATTCTGCTGCAATTCTTTGGAACCTATTGTTCAATGGTGTGATTTTCCAGTGGCAGTTAGTTCTCATGATATTCTCATAGTATCAAAAAGTTAACTCAGCTTGTCTAAATCTGGATTAACAAGGCAGCAAGTGAAATGGAAATGGACACAAACAATTCCTTGGAATGGATCACATGGTGATAATGAAGACAAAAACTTTCTTTTACCTTGGTGCTTTGGATATTGCACCTGTTGAGTCAACAGCGGACGCATAGATACAGGTGAGATAGCTGCTGCATTTGCAACTAAATCCTTCCACATGAAATAAAAGGCAATTTGATGATCGTCAGTTTCTTTGAATTCGCAGCATAAGAATCTCAGAAAAATATAGCAAGCACACATAAAATCAGTCAGAAAGGGTTATAACATATATAAAGAAATCAAGCAGCTTAATTATTATGCAGTTTAGCAGGCTCATTACAGCAGTATCTTACTTAGGCAAGCCCGCATGTGAGAAAAATGAATGAAACCTATCAGTTAGAAATACTGTTTACAGCATGTGGATATGCCCACCCAACCAAAAGGAAAAGGGGGAAAAAAGAGATGCACTGTTCACTGGCATAACAAATGAATTATCGTCATAATTAGACATTCAAAATCACCAGCTCATTGATATTCATAACAATTACATGTGATTGAAGATTAAATACCCATATATGCATCATAAAGCATGTGGAATAATCAGTGTTTTTCCTCCATCCAGCATTGAATGAGAAACCCAAGACTGTATTTAACTTTAAGCACAGCCTCTGTACAGGATTTCATCGGAGCCACTAAACACAAAATTCCAACTAAGATTGTTCTAGGCACTATCTGAAGGTTCGACAACAAAAACTTGTCCCTCCCCTCAATGATTGCTGTCTATCAAAAGAAAACCTAAATTTGAGCTAGTCCGAAGGGCTGTATCTCTGTTAACTGTAAATAAAGAAAGTACCAACAGCACACTGCTTCAATCATGTTATGTATCAAGCTTACATGAACTGGTTGTACATAAACAAGCTGCTGTCCAAGTCGTCCAACCATGACCTACAAAGAGACAATGTGAGAGGGTAACTTCTGTTGTCCAGTATCCGCCTATATATTTAAAATCTCTCATGCTTCCAGTAATAGAAACTAAAATCTGATTGGACAAACAAAAGAAGATATCCAAATAAATTTTCTTTTACTCACAGGTGGTGTATTTTGGGGTACATATGTCTGTCCAGCTTGAACAGCAGGATACTGACCAGTATATCTTAGGGTCTGCATCCTGCTCCCCATGTGCCCAACAGTCTATGACAGGAAGGAAGCATAATGAGAACTACAATTGAATTAAAACAACCTGAAGATAGATAAATTTCGATACTCTCATCCTTTGTCTACGGCATTACAACCTAAAAGTAGAATAAGCTAGCTTCCAACCAGGAAATTCCTTATGAACACCAAACTTATAACAGCTATTACCTATTTTTAGAGCAGTTGACCAAAGTCTATATCATGCATTATGTAAATCTTGAGTTTAGTCTACCAAGACTTCTTAAATTTAAAGCTTATAAAATTAAAACATAATGATACTCAGGGTGATAAAATAAGGAAAAAAAGTGGCATATCAGTATATATACAACACTGAAGCCTCATCAAGGAAGAGTCAAAATTGAAACTTATGCAGGTAAAACAATTGAAAAGGCCTTTAAAAGGATTGTTTGCTTAATGTCAAATTACAAAAAAACTAGGGAAAATTAAATTCTGTACATACAGGTTGTGAAAATTGAGATCCACTGCCACCATTTCCAGCTGTCAAGTTATTAAATGGAGAATACTTGGAAGTAACAGATGGCCGAGGTGCAAAAGGGTTGATTCCAACTTCTTGTTGAGCAGCAGCAAGAGGTGTCACAGTGGGGTTGCTAGGTATGTAAGCCATGCTTGCAACCGTTGGCAGTGCCGGAGGAGTAGCAGATATAGGATTTAGAAAAGATGGAGAGAATATCTTTGCTCCTGGATTTAGTTTGAATTCCTGAATTGGAAAAATACTGAAAAATCATGATCGAGGTCATAACAGTAAAATTCCTACGAATACAAGAAATCTCAAACTTTACAATAAGACATCCATAACAACTATTAGCCATGTGTTCATGGTTTATGACAAGGCTGTTCAATATTATAGAGATTAAATAGCCTATGCTTAAAAAAATGCAACTTTGTACAGCTACCAAGATAATAACTACCTTAGAGCTTTTATTGGATTCAGTACTTTGTGGAGACACTACACGACTCGAAGTAGATGAGCCAGAATGTGACTCCAAGGAAACATCAAGCACAGAGTTGGGAACTGTTGAAGCACTTGAACAAACAGGACTGGTAGAAATTGTGGATACAGAAGCAGGCCTTTCACCATTGTTCAGGATATTAAGTGCATGAGCAGGATCAGCAGATACTCCATTACAGAACAGGTTCATGATTTTCTGCCCTTTCTCAACATATTTAGCTTCAATGGGGCCAGAATCTGTTATGCATAGAGAGTAAACAAGTAAAACAGGGTAAAAGAAAAAATATATATATAAAGTACATTCAAATAGGGAGATACAAACTTGAACCGATACATGGTTACCAGGTCAGTCACAATAGAACTATGCTACTAATTTCTCAAACTATTATGTTGTTATGATCACTTATGACATAATGGCAATAAATAAATGGAGTTTGTAAATACCTATAATACCATAGAGTAATTTAGAATCCAATGTATGGTTGCTAATTTTAAGACAAAAGGTATGAATTGCCAATTAATGTTTCTTAAGAAGTCTAAATTAGTTCCAATTGTTATCTATGGTATCAAGTTACACTTTAACGTTTTCAAAATGGTACCAATAGCACCCTAAATTCTAACAAAGTTTGTGATAGCTTTTCAGATATGAGTTATAAATTTAGCATATGTCATGTCACAACTAGGTAATTTAGACCTACGAGGTACTGATGTTATCTTAAAAATAATTTCTTTAAACATTGGTTAAAGGTGTCATTTTCATATTAATGTTTCAAAAAAAGTTTAAATAAGCTCTTATCATTATCTCCGTTACCACTTTCAGAATCAATGAGTATTATTTTAATAATGTTAAGCTACAATGAGTACTACCTTAGTAACGTTAGGTGCAAAGTGATATCATAGATAATGATAAAGATTTACTTAAACTTTTTGTAAAATGTTGAACTGCAAATCACATCTTTAGCCCAATTTTATTTATCACAATGTTGCACAAAAAATAAAATACACAGAAGGTAGAGACTTCTATTTGATTCTATACTGCGCCATTAGCATCAAAATAATGCTAACCACATAATGGACATGTACTCAATCGACATTTGATTTTCTAATCAGTAACCAAACATTTTAAGTCATTTCAACAATGGACAAGAACTTACTGATTGACTTCGGGCTTTGATCTTCATGAGTCTGCAAAAAGAAAATAAATTACCATCATTTAATATCTGCATAAAAAGATCATGAACAGCATAATTCCTCCTTCTTAATGATCCTAGTTCTCAAACAAATAACTTAGTTATGCTCGTTTGACATACAGTCTTTTCTCTTTGAAACTCAAACTTCTCTTTGCTATGATCTTGATTGAACTGTGAACCTTCATCTCCTGTCTGTCTGTCAAATTTGAAAAGGAAAAGGTGCACAGAAATGTTAGGATTTGAATGAACTACTGAACATTTAAAATGTTGATTGAGAGTTGGAAAATTTGTTATCGAACTCAAGCTCAAAACTGCAGTCTCCAACTGAACAAAAACACAGGTCAGTGTAAGAGTTTTATGCTTAAATTACTTACACCGCAAAAGCCATACTCCTTGAGCAGTCTTTATGTAGAAGCCAAAGGAACAAGAACTAAGGAATAAATTCTAATCTATCCTACAAATACAAACATCAAGAAACAGATTATGAATTAGAAAAGGTTGATAGTATATACCTTCCATTAGTTGAGTCACCAGAAGTTTCTTCGTGCTGCATTAAGTAACAGATAAACAAATTGAAATGGATTCTAGAAGTACTAATGATGTTACCATGTCCAAGAAGACATGAGACACACGCACAGGGAGCATGGAAAATGTTTAAAGCATTTTGATTCATCCAATTTGTCACTGACATAAAGGCCCAAAAACCTTCATAATGGACAAGAAGAACGTTTACCCTTGAGATATTTGGTCTCTGCCTTTTCTCCTGTTCAACTTCCATGCTATTTCCAGAATAATCCAGCTTCATTTCTTTCTCTTCATGCTCTTTTGCAGATTTTATAGGCATGAAACCAAAAGCACGGCAATTGTTGGCTTTGGCTGAACCCCTACTGCAACAGGTACAGTGAGAGAAATAGAAGAAATACAAACACGTATATTCTGATTCTCTCATTGCAAATTGCTTCACAATTTGGACTAAAGTGACATCCTATTTTTTCTTAGAGAAATCGGTACCAAGAAGTACTAGATTTGCAATTAACTTCAACTCGGGCCAAAAAGATAAACTTGTTTATTAAACAAAAACTTGAACTTCTAGACATTAAAGCAGGTATCATTATTTAACACCCCACTGCTAGACATAGCAGTGTCATTTCAGCATAATTACTAACTGAGCAAATGACACTCAAAAAATGAGAAGTTATTATTGTTCAAGCCAAATTTTTTAATGATAAAGCTCAAGCTGTTCAAAAAAGGCATAGCTTTTACTTGAACAGGTGAAATTATATCATATGTTTAAATTGGAAACCAGGAAATGTGAAGTACTAATACAAATTTTTGCTGCAAAGGAATATAGGAAATAAGCCTAAGCCACTACTTATGGTCATAAAGAAAAATGAATTTTAATTGTGTTACATACAAAAGAAAGAAAATTGCATCTTCTTTCGCAAACCTTAGAGGAACTTAAAGATTCTATCGAACACATTTAACCACATGACATCCTGCAAGTTAAACACATTGCAGAGAAAACCTTGTCTCAAGTATAGTTATTATGTGAATGCAAACCTTACGACTAACTTGAGAAAAAACAGAAACCGTACCATAGCAACTCAAATGTCAATGAGAAGGATAGCGTGATCCTCCACCAAATCCAAGAAATGGGCAATACCTGCTTTTGTTCAGATTCTTTTTATCCAACATAAGCTCATTAGCTGTGATTTCCTCGTGGTAAACACCCTTGGAAGGTTCACTCGCAACAACAGCTTCCATACCATCACCACTGATATTTCCAGTGAAACCATCAGCTGGAAATAGAACTCCCTAAAAACGAACACAACTCATAATGAAGCTATAAGAAGGCATCACATCCAAATAATCAATAATGATGTAAAACAGAAAGAGTGACAGACCTTAGCAACCACTTCAACAAGATCATCAGAGAGAATTACAAGTGTGTCTATCACACTCCCATTGCCTACATTGGCTTCACATTTTCCCTTTCTAGTTAACTTTGCTTCCTTCAACACAACACCTAAAACGGGATACAAAAATCAACCCCATAAATCTCTTTCCAATTTTCAAATATATTATTCTTATTCAACCGTCAAAAACCAATATCAGGCCATTTATTTATTTTTTATTTTTTGAAAAGTGAATACTGAACAAAACACATAAACCGAGATTAGATTCCAATCCGATCTCGTAGACTCGAATACAGTTCTTCATACAAATCAAACCTCATGTACAGCTTCGACAAAAAGCAAAAACCCAAAAACAATTTAAGAGAAGCAGCAACCAATGTCAACAAAGTTCCAAGTTTTCAATATAAACCGGAAAAAAAGAATTTTTAAAAAAGAGCCCATGGTACCATAGTCGTTGCCAACAGAAGCAGTATGAAAGGTTCCAGAGTAGACAGAGCCATCTCTGACATGCACATCGACAGGGAGCCCGACTATACACACAGTAGCAAACAATAAAGCCTCCCTCAAACAACTCTCTGTGTCAGCCTCTGTTCTGCTTTTCAAACCCATATCTTTGTTTTTCCTGTTTAGAAAAAACAAAGTGAAGAAGAGAATCAGTTGGTGTGTAGGTTTTGAAGGTTTCTTCTTATTAATGGCTGTGTCCGAGTGTGCATGTACGAAGAGATCTGAGAAGTGAAGTCTGTGTTTTGTTGTATGTTTTGGCTGGAAGCTCAAAAACCAAATCGAAATCGAATCGAAGGATTGCGTCCACTTTTATCGTGTGTAAGATGTCTAATAAATTGTTTGCTTGGCCGACAATTAAAAAATTTCGAATGGTAGGGTGGAATCGTAAAACTTCTAAATTGGAGAAAAAAAAAATAAAATTTGTCTTATTTTAATAATTTTTATGTATAAAATTAATTTTTATTTAATATTTTAATGAAATTTTAAATTAAAATTAGTTTTTTAATTTTATTAATTTTTAACCAATTTTATAAAAATTTAATACCAGATAAATCTCTTATTTAATAGGTTTATCTTTTAATTTTTTTATCAAATCCTATAAGTTACATTTAGTAATTTATGAAAACAAAGTATGTAATTGATAAAGATACTTGCTGGCTGTTTTGACATTCTATCTTCCAATTCACCTTCTAATAATTCTTTAAATATAGTAAAGATTTAGTATATAAAAGAAATAATTTTATGGATGTGATAAAATGGAGGAAGTGCTATAATACTCGTGGGAAAAGAAATGTGTAGTTAAGATATTAAAGGAAAGACAAAAAGTAATTGAAATGATTTATTTTTAATGTACGAAGATAAGATTCTAATTAAGGGAGCGGTTGGTTCTCATAAAAAATAGTAATAGAAATGAGGATGAATATGTTAATAGATGAGAATAGATATTACCATTATAATTATAAAATTAAGGGAGCAGTTGGTTCTCATAAAAAAATAGTAATTAGAACGAGGATGAATATATTAATAGATGAGAATAGATATTATCATTATAATTATAATGATTGGTTAAAAGAAAAGACTACATCCCTATCACTAACAATACTCCTAGGAATTCCATGGAGTTTTACAACATTTTCAAAGTACAAATTCAGCACATGAGATGCATCATTAGTCTTGTTACAAGCAATAAAATGAGCCATTTTTGAGAATCTATCCACAACAACCATTATAGAATCATGATTTCTCCTAGTTCTCGGCAAACCAACAATGAAGTCAATACTTACATCTTCCCAAGGAGAATTTGGAAC
>JAJMLV010000005.1:38912426-38925907 GCA_027123465.1 Erythroxylum coca
GCAAAGTGAAGCGCAATCCTTTGATAACTGAGAGGACATATAGAACTTTTGGTTCATCCCTTGGTAGAGGTACCTCTCCTAGTTCTCTCAATATCTTATTATGTAACACTGTCATCGCCTCATCACTAAGGAGTAGAAAGTTTTCGTAAAGTAATCAATGCGAACTCCAGGATGCTCCTAAGATAAGCCATATCTACTGCACCTAATTTCAGCATCTTCAAGTAGACAGTTTTGAAATCATGGCCATGAGATTAGCAATTCAATACACTTTAAAATAAAAAAGAGAGATCAATAGGAGTTTTGAGGTGCTCACTTGTTAAAGAATATCAACATCAATGGTTTCACTAATCTCTTTTCTCCAAGGATGAGGAGAGATCTCATACAACTCATCCTTAACTTCCTTCACGAGTTTCAGAACCCAACTAAAAGTCCGGCTCATCATTTTTCATGGATTCCAGAACACCATCCCAGAAAGCCTACTCCATCGTTTCTCTCACCCTTGCCTGCACACAGATGAAGTAAAAACAACTTGTTAGGAATTTCTATTCTTGAAGCTTTAACAGCAACAAATGGAAAGTCATGTTAAAACATTAAATTGTTTAACTAAACATTATTTTGAAGAATAGAAAACTGGGGACCAACCTTAAGCCTGTTATGGTCTTCATGGGCAACATCAAGACCATCTGCGAATCTAGACTGATGCTCATGGATGATTTCATTTACAATTAACTCATTCTCACTGAACATTAAATTAAGGCTCAGACCTCTATCTGTTACACCTGTAGCATTTCTGGAGGGCAAAGAGTCAACTCCTTTGACCAAGAAGGAACCATCTATGTCAAAGGATGGGCATCCTTTGTTACCTGACCTTTGACAGCTTTCAGTTAGGGAACTAGAATTGCAAGATATAGAAACTGAAGACCTTTCTGATAAATGAGTTGAAGATTTTTGAAAATTCTCACTATTTAGTCTATTAGATGCTTTTGTGTGCATATGGTTCTTTTCAGATGCTTTAGTGTGCATGTCAGAGAGAGAATGCATACATCCAACTTCAGCAACACCACTTGGACATTTGACACTTTCTCTCAAAAGTGTTTGCTCTTCCAAAGCCTTAAGATTACAACCAAAACAGAAAATAAATTGGTCAGAAACAAATAATTTTTCGAGACAGATCTCGAGAGGAAAAAAACAGCACATGCCAAAAGCAAGGAAGAGGACTTTTACCTTGTCTTTCGAAGCATTGCCACTTCCTGTTGTGGAGAGCTCGAGCTGGCAAGCAGCTCTTACCAAGTCCCTCTCTAACAGCTTTGCATCCTTAGATTTCCAATCAACAAAGTGATGCAAATAAGCGCGCCAAGCTCCATCAAAAGCTTCCAATTGTGACCTAAAAGTCCTGCAATCTTAGCCAGCAAAGCTTTCATCCACTTTCGCAAGTCAAATTGGACCATTAATTATAATCTTTATCAATAACTCAAATTCTCGAATGAAGTTAGCTGCTGACTCAGCCAGGGTAGTCTCACATTCACTTTGCCCACTGAAAACTATGTCCGGGCAATCTTTTGGGCTTCCCTATTACCGAGCTTACTAGATTGTACTCCTCTCCGGGAAACTTTGCTTGAACTGTCCCTGTGAGTTGGGAAAGCAACATGCCGTAAAAGGTGATCAATTTGGCTCTATTGCACATACTACCAATAACAGCCTGAGAAATCATCAAACGACATTCCAGGCGGCCAACAAAAGCTTTCACAGTTTGAATGGATGTCGTTAGTCCCATACGATGAGCAAGATCCTCAAATGACATTGTTTTTACAATTTTTTCATCAATCCCCAAGGAAAGACAAGCTTTTGCCAATGAGAAAGTGGTTTTTCTTAGTTTTACAAACCGCTTCCAGCACCTGTAATTACATTTGATGCAATTTCAGAAAAAATAGAAAGCCAAACTGAGAAAAACAGGAAAAATCGAGGACTAAATGCCTTATCAGGATATATTTCTTCGTAAAACATCAGATTAAGATAGCAAATAGTAACCAACATAACTTTGTCAAGTTCAATAATACAAAACATACAATAGGGAAGGAAATATTACTTCCACACTGCCAGATCCTACCCAACCCTTCAACAGGTAAGTAATGATTGTAATTTATGTCATAAAAGCAACCAAAGAAAGACAGAAATGGCACGTACTAATGCACATATTGAAAACACATAAATGCCAGGAAAAAAACGAAAATGACATAGCATGCAGAAAGAGAAAGTGCACAACTTGAAAAGGAAAAGGAACATATACCATGCTAACTTCATTGAAAGGTACTCCCCCTGCTCATTCATCATTTTTGACTTAGAACTTTGATAAGTGTTCAAGTTTCTTCTTTGCCTCAAATATTCAGCTCTTTTGTTTCTTTGCCTACCCACAATCAATTTTCATTTTTTCAAAAGAACCAACAGATAATAAACTTCAACCAATATCTTACCTTTTCCAGCCGATCTTCTAACATGTCCTTCATCCCTTTTCTTTCAATCTCACGTTTATTGCAAACAAACCAAGCTACTTGCCGCACCTTCAATTACCTATCATGGGCCCTTTTCTTCTCAGCTTCCAGAAATCACGTTCTTCTTCTTTCAGCAGCTGCAAGCTTTCGGTATGTTGCTTTGTATACACACTCTTTGTACTTTCTCCTGAGCCAACTTTTGCCTTAATGACTCAGCTGCTTGCTCTATCTTAGCTGCTCTCCTTTATGTAGAAGCTTTTAGGAGAAGTATTCTGTTAGCCTCTGCTTGCTGCACCCGAGATTTGACTTTCGTCCCAAGCTGCTCACATTGTTTCTTAAATTGCAACTCAGCTCCATGATTAGTTGCTTGTCACAATTCACCCTGATTTGCAAGGCGCATTTTAGCCTCCCCAAGAACATTTATCGTGTTTGTATTCTAATTGATTAGAGATTAAGTGACCTATTGAGTAGCAATACACTATAGTAACACCAAACGTTGCTCCTTTCAAATTAAGACTTCTATCTACACGGAGGACTAACAGAAATAACTAACTTCCAACTCAACTACTCATATGTATGAAGACGATTAGAGACTAAAGTAATGGTTTCAATTCAAGCCTACAAATTTGATATTAAAAAGAATAATGTCAGGCACATGCAGGTAAGAAACAGATTATTCTCCAATGAAAACTCTGGAAACGCAAAGATCAATCCATCCTTAACAAAATTAAAAACAAACAATTAAGCAAGTATCACTCCCAAATTTCATCAACACAACATCAAATTTTCTTCTCACCTTTTCTCCTCAGCAGCACTCAGCTTGGCTTGCAATCACCGAGCAAGATTCTCCCGTTCCAAGCCAATATCTGACGGTCTCCTCACCTTGGGTCTTGCCTTACTTGACAACAACTCATAAAACCGCTGAACAAGAGAACATTTTCCATTTCAAAAAATCTTCACGGAAAGAAAAATACACAACTCAAGAGCGTGAGCGAGCGACCTGTCGTCAGAGATCTACTTCTTTTAGTTTATTATCGATATCCTCGGCAGAAAGAGAAGTCTTAGGTGGCACTAATAGACGGTCTGTGGAAATTCCTTCGGAGATGACGATCCAGACATATCATCATTCGCCAGGAAGCTCAGCGCCACTCCACCTCCGTTAATCTCCTTTGGTTCCGGCGAATTCGTAACGTAGGCTATGTGTATTTAATTATTTGACTCGATAAATAGAAAATGATCTATGGACCGTGGAAGAGTATGAATGCGTATACGGCTCCTGAAATCGAAAACGGCAGAGTCAGTGCAATGGATCTTTCTTTGACATGGATTTGAATATTGGTTTTTTCTAGAACGTTCTAGACCGAGTAAATGTTCTTTTAACTTGGTGAGCTTAGGCATCTTCAACCATTATACTAAATTTTTACATCAAATTTAGTATAAAATAGTATATTTTAAGAATCTTTTTACACTAAGTTTGGTGTTATTTCAACCATCCTACACTAAATTTTTACACAAATTTTTTTTTAAAGAATATACCAATAATGTAATTATTAACTAAATAAATTTATATTTATATCATCACAATAATTTAGTTATTAATTAAATTAATTTATACTTATACAACAATTTATATTTATTTATTTATTTATTAAAAATTAAAATAAAATCATTATTTTTAATTAATTTACTATATACTTTATATTAAATTAATATTATTTACAAATATTGTGTAAAATAATATATTCTTTAATATATACTTTGTAATGATATATTTTATGTAAAGTAATATATTTTAAATTTAATTACTTAGTAAATTATGTAAATAAATCAATTTGTAAAAAAGACATAAAAGGAATATGTAAAAAAGGAAATAAATAAAGTTGTTTTTTTACAACTTTTGATGCATGAATTTGATATTTTGATGCAAAAAATCCACTCTAAGAAAAACACCAAATTATCACATTGAAATGGTGCAATGAATAATAACGCATCAAATTTGAGGTATCATCGCTTTTGCTAACAAGTACCTTAAGTTTCTCATTTTATTATCTTTGGTGGATTTTCTTTCATTTAATTGTGGTGGTTTTGAAAGGTCAGTTTCATTTGATATGTTTGTCATGAATTATCATGAGATTCAAGGTATCATGTTAAAGTGGGGTTTGCATAAAAGTCTTGTTGGAAATGTTAATTCAAGTATGGTCTTGTACAATACTGTTTTCATGTTCACAAAAGAAAAATACAAGATTCTGATTGTCCAAGAGGATTGCTTGGAAGTGAGAGGTAAGATTAAGCAAGCAGATAACGAAGATAAGCAATTGGATCGACAGTGTCGCAGACAAACTGATTGAAGAGAAAGGTCATGGAGAGTGAGCACACTTCTGCTGATCTTTCTACTGCAGGCCATAAAATGGTTAAGCCAAAAGATATATGTTGGTAGTGACAACGAAGGAGAAGATGATGATGATATTAGGAAATCAGAACGAAATGATTACGAAATTTTTTGTTTGATTTTTCAAAAACTAAAATTACTAAAATTTTATAAAAGAATTAACGCTTAACTTGTAACAAATCAAAAAACATAATTTATATCTTGTGCTGAAGCTTGATACTTTTTTTTGTCATATCTTTTAAATCGTTTCTAAAGTTGGCTTATCTTAACTATTGTAGTTGTACAAATATTTGACCTCTAATAGTATTCCCTAAACTAGTTGAAAGAACTATTCAATTATCATAGAAAGGTTTTGCAAAGAGTGCTAACTTCCTTAAAGCTTAAGTTATTCATAATAAGTTTTGAATATTTTAGTATTTTAATTAAAATTAAAATTTAATTATAATTACAAATAATTCAAATTAAATATTAATTATGTCTAAATAAGATCTAATATCTAATATCTCATATTAATCATTATTTATTAAATATCTCATATTTAATCGTAACGTTTCTCAAACTTTACAGTCAAATCCAACTTGATTAAAATATATTTTTTCTCTTCAGCTCTTTCTTTATGTGTGATTCTTTAGGTTCTTAAATATGTTAACCATGGATATAAATTGTAGCCATAAATTATATTTAAGATTAAATGAATTAAATTTCTTTTAATTTATCTTTAATTATCTAATTAAACAATTTATATTCACATTATGACTATCCAAATATTTAAAAATGTTAAAGTGATTTTAACTAACCTTTTTGTGCATGATTTTTCTACATAATTCATTCATTATACAATGTTTCTATTAGATAAAGAGTATAAAATTAATGTCTATTTTATTTTGAGTCTAATAATATTAGTTTTCCACTATTAATTATTAATTAAATTAATAACATTTGTAAACTAATTTGCAAAGTTTTATTCCACCTTGGCAAAGAATTTTACAAATCAATACTAATCGAGAACAATAAAACATTTTCCCTAATTATTTTAGAGTGATAAATCATATCTTGATCACTCAATTACCTTTATATGGTTTATATTACATCCAATGAATATCAACTAGTTATATTTGACTAAAAAATGTCATAAGTAATATCAAAACATAACAATCCATATACAAGATAATGTTTCAAATAAATTTCTTATATGGGGCCAATTCGGCGAATATTTTCCCTAATAAACACCCACTACTACAAGAGTTAAGACATTTAGTGAATAACTATCATTTCGTTACATATGGTTTTTTGTGACAAAGCAATTGATTGGCATTGTTTCTTGAATTAACTATGATGATTTTTTTTGTCATTAAAACAATGATAATTGTGACAATTTAATATCTTTCAAAATTAAATTGTTACTATTATTAATATATTAATAGTGTTAAATTTTCTTTTATCACTTAATTTTGTTACTAAAAACATATGAAATTTAGCGTCAAAGTAATTTTGGCAAGAACAAATTGTAATTATGACAAAACATATATTAGTCACTAATATTTTCTATTTGTTGTGCAAAACGTAGTTTATTCACTAATTTTTTCTTTTGCTATGACGAAACAGTTTACTATCATACGATATTTTACTTTTTGTGACGAAAACTTCTATCAACAAAAATTCAATTAGTTAGTGTCTACTTAATATTATCACAAAAAAGCATAACTATCATTATAATCACTACTATTCGTAATTTAGTATCAACCTTTTTGTGAATTACTATCATTTTGTCACAAATATGAGATTTTATTGTGATAAAACAATTGATTGACATTATTGTTTGAATTAACTGTGATTATTTATTTGTTTTGTCATTAATACAATGGTAATTGTGACAATTTAATATCTTTCACAATTGAATTGCGACTATTAATATATTAATAGTGTCAAAATTTCTTTTATCATTAAGTTTTGTTTCTAAAAGCATATGCAATTTGACACCAAAGTAATTTTGACGATAATGAATTGTAATTATGACAAAACATATATTGATCACCAATATTTCCTATTTGTCGTGACAAAGCATAATTTGGTCACTAATATTTTTCTCTTATTTGTGACGAAACGATTTACTGTCATAAGATATTTTACATTTTGTGATGAAAACTTTTGTTAATAAAAATTCAATTAGTTAATGTTTACTTAAGATTGTTACAAAAACGGAACTATCACTATGCTCACTACTATTTGTAACTTTTGTGACAAGAAATTTCATTGTCACTTGATCATCAACTTTTTGTTACAAAAGTTATTGTCAATATAAACGTAACAAATTACTGATAACTATTTCTTATAATAATAACATATTAAAATTAACCATGGTTTTGTCATTATTGTACAAATTTTAGGGACTAGAAACTATTTGTCACGATTTTTTCCTTAATATTATTGTTTGCAAACAAATTTAAATATTTTCTTATAAAATATTCAAACTACATATATTGATAATCCAAAAGTAATATTTTTCATATCAATAGATATTTGCTAAACATAATTTTGAAATTTCATTAAAATAAATAAATGTTTAAATATAATGAAAATCTTGTTCCAAAATATTAAGCAAAACTCTTAGCTTATTCAAAATTTAAAAACAAACTTCTTACCAATGTTCAATCATTGTCATCGTTGCCTTCTTCATCTTCACTTGTTGAATTGGTCTTATCATCGTTCATAAAAATAAATAATTAAAATAAGATTGATTTAATTCAAAATTTGATTATATCAAAGTTGGACTATCTATTCAAGCCATGACCATCTTTCAATTAGGCATGATTTTAAACTCTTCATATCATGTTTGGGTTTTAAGTTGCATTATATTGTGAATGTGGTTTTTTATCGTAAATATAATCATAATCATAATTTTATTTTTCATAATAATAACTAATATTATTGACAATCGGAATATAATTTACATATCATAATTTAAAAGTCTTCCATATGATAGTAGACTAATTTCATTTTCTTTTAATATAGGAATAATTTTTATAAGAAGTAAAATCACAAGCTTTAGAGATGTTATCCTTTTGAAAGGGAAAAAATACATTAGAATTTAAAGAATTTATATATTGCATTTATTTTTAAGTTATTTATTTTAAATATGTAATAAATTGAATGTATATTAAATATATGATTAATAGAATCTTGAAGGGAAGTTCCTGAAAAATCCGACATTAATTTACCATTCAAATTGTGGACACCAATCGTGAAAAGTCATGGAAGCTCGACCAAAAGTTTTAAATTTGAAATCGACTAATCAAAAGTTGATATCACAAAAAAAAAGGTGAGCATGACCACACCAAAGTTTATGGGATGTTCTAACGCAGTCTAAACTCAAGGTTTTTATGTTTATGTTTTTATAATCATTATTGGCTTTTACTTTTGCTAGAATTTTATATTATGGATTTAAAAAATTAATCTTTTGTTACTTGACATTTATAAGCTTCAATATTTAACTTATAAATTTTGAAAATTTTAATTTAAGCCTTTACAAACATTTTATAAATACATTCATATATTTTGTTATAATAAATTTCAAATTAGCAACAGAAAATTTGAAAGCCACGAGATGACTCTTCATGATATTTGCTACCTACATAGAGACGGGATTTAATTGATAAATTTATTCATATAAATTTAATTGATTTGTTTTTGAATGCTTTAACCATCGTCTCATCCTTTGGCCATCCTTGCTGCCACTCTCTAGCCTCCTAGAAGGCCTTCATTTCTTTTCATCATCTCTATCTCTTATTTATATAAAAACTCTAAAATTTTTACTTAACAAGAAACAAATACAAAGCAATATTGGTCTTGTGTTGCTTTACTACTCCCTTATATTATTTTCTACAACTAAACACCTCCGTCATGGGTTAGTAACACAGGTGTTTGTTGCTATTATATTGTCTTAGTACTTCATATTTTGCACATCTAAAGGTTAACTTGGTGAATACAGGTCTAAATTTCATGAATATAGATTCATGTTTGGACCATGTTACTAAATATAAGTCTTTGTTTGACATGTGTTCTTCCATGGTGAATTATTCTTAAAAGCAACATGCACTAGAGTGAAACACAAGAGGAAGACGAGGTTATGTATACATCATATTCTTTCATGCTCCAAGTTTTTGAAGGGCTAGAGTGCACCAATAACCTATCGAGATTGAACATGAAACGATATTATGATCTAATTAGCGAATATAAGACCATATTCACCCGTGTTCATCCAAAATCACTCTAAAGCTTCTCCAACTTAATTCTAACTTGCTTGAATTTATTTCTACTTCATTGTGGAGCTAAGATTGTTAGAATCCAACCGTGTTCGAATCATGGGCGCAGTGAAAAATAAAAGTTTTTATAAATTCTGAGCGAATCCCGATAATTGACTAACTTGAATAAAACAAAAAATACAAATCATAAGAAATCGTACCTTATTCGAGTTCCCGTTAAAATCTTTTGAAACCTTTCCTGATTTGTCAACCACGAGCTATTCAATTGTCCAGCCTCTAACGGTGTCTACAAAACAACTTCTCAATACTTTGAGAAGAAGAATGTAAGAGTGCTAGCTTAATTTTCTTTTCTTCCTATTAATGGAAAAATCATTAGGGTGGTTTTGTAATTTTATTAAAATTAAATTCCTTAATTATAATATACTCTAATTATAATTAACTTAATTTTAATAAAATCAATTATCTTATATTTGATCCCTAAAGTTTTTCAAACTTTATAATTAAGTCCAATTTAATTAAATTAATTTTTTTTTCACAAATTGCTCTTTGATGTGTGACACATTAGGTTCCTAATATATATTGGTAATGATTATAAATTACAATTCTAATTCATAATTAGAATTGGATAAATTAAAACTCCTTTTAATTTATCTTTAATTCTCCAATTAAACAATTTATAATCATAGATCAAGATTAACGTCTAACAACATGATATGACTACCTAAAGTTTTGACTTAACTTATCTATGCATAATTATGATGTATAATTTAATCCTTTCGTCATTCAATATTCCAATTAGACAGAATATGGATATAGTGTCTACTCTTTTGTTCCAATCATGTTTGTTCTTGCTAATTAGTAATTGATTTATAATTGATATTTGAAAATGCCTTTTTAAATGTCAATTCAGTCTGGCTAGAGAATTTCATAAATCACTACTAATCAAGAATAATGAAACATTTTCTCTAATTACTTTAAGTGACGAATCCTTTATTAACTTACTCAACTATCTGCATATGTTTCATATTGTATCCAAGTACTACCGACTGAAGTAGTATCAAAACACAACAATTCCCATACGAGATACCTTAGAAATCTCAAGTCTAAGGATCAATTATACAACCATCATTATAAGAAAATTTATAGACAAAAAAGTAATATTTCATTTGGGATTTTCATAGTCGGGTCAGTTCAGTGATTTATTATCAAGTAATCACCCATACATTAGTTTAAGTATCTCCATATTTTAATTTATGAGATCAATTACTTTCTTTATAAGAAAGAAACATAATGTGTGCTAGTTTGTTTTGATGAAACTACAACTAGAAACATTTAGGAATAATACGTAAATGTAAATTAAATCTCACAATTATGATCTCATCATAATTTCAATTACACATTAATTATTCCAAGGATTTTATCTTTAGTATTAAAACATCAAATGTAATTAATATTTAAAGATAAAGAATGTCATTATCAATTATTGTCACTAAACCAACTTGCTCCCACTGCCTCCAAAAAAATTTCATATAAAAATTATTATTTTAATTTTTGATCCCATAAAAAATTAAAATTTTTCTCCTATTAAAATTTTGCTCCCATTAAAAATAAAATTTTGCCCTCACTCAAAAAAAATTTCTGAATTTATCCCTGCACTAAACTACAACCAATCAATTGTATAGGGCATAAACTAACATAATTACACAGACGAGTAAGAATAGAATCGTGCTGACTATCATATTAGAATTAATTGATGTACTTGTACCCACTAAATCTTCAAGAGTTCCAGTAACTTCATTTGAGGTCAAAGATTTCTTCTGTTTCTTCCCTATGTACCATTTAAGCACTTGGGAATGTTTGGCTGCAATGCAGCTGCTGCTATGTCAATATACAATACTATGCATTTTCTTGTATATTCTTGGTTATCTATTATAGCATATGGACCCAAACTGAATGGCCCATAAGCAGGTTCATTATCGCATGTTCATTAGTGAAGTGCAGTTTTGTTGTGATCTTCAAATTTACACCAGTACGACTACATTCCACTCTATCGACTAAAGCTTAGACCAAGAAAAATAGACCACATCAAGTTGAAAGACTCAAACAACAATTATACTTAAAGGATTGATCAAAGTTTGAGAATTGCTATGCAAGCGGCAGTCAGATAGCTATTTGATACAAACGACTAGATAAATGTCATGGCTGAAGCAATTCAATGATTATCTGTGACATTCTTATCAACAATAATTTGATTAAGGCTAATAAAATCCAGATACATTCAGAGGGAAATTACCAAGGATCAAGACTATAAACCTATGATGAATTTTGTCTCTCTCAGTTACTAAGTCTTTTTTCCCCCTAGTTTGAGCATAAAACAAAATAGTTAAATAATGATCCTTGAATTTAAATCTTAATTGTTGGTGTAACTCGGATTGGCTTACTATTGTACTAAACTTTGTATTAATCTAGTTACTGTTAATTATATAACAATAAGATCTCATGATACTCTTTCTGAACAAATTAGTAGTTCAGTTATCTTGGTTTAATGGAATTCTTTTTTCCCCCTCAATATAAGTAGATTAACTTTATCCCATATTATATATATATATAGACACACACACACTTAGATAGGCCTATTATGTGACTACTACTTCCGTGGCGCTTATTATAATTCATATTGACTATATTATTACCATAACTTATTTATTTGACGTATAATTTAGTTAAAAATTGTGAATTATAAAAATTACAAAAATAATAACTCTTACACTTTAATTAAATGCATAACCATTAAAAATAACAATAAAATTTTACTATTCATAAATCATAAATTATTAAACAATATTAATTTAAATATTTTATTAAATAAAATGTAGACCTCGTATCTTTTTCATAATTTAAAATTTAAAATAATTGTCATTCTATAGTGAGGTACATTTCATAATTTATTTGTTTTATTTTATTTTTAATGAGTCTATGGCCTAGTCAATTATTTTAGAATTAAAGCAAAGTTAATACATTTTTAGGTAAAGTTGATAACTTGTTTTAATAGTTCAATATGTTTTCCTATTTCTTTGAAAAAAGACAGGATTTGTTCTGTTTGTTCGAATGAACATAAAGAAAACAAAGATCAATGAATGTTCTTGGAAATACAAAAGGTGTTGTTGTTCGATAAGAAAATGTGTTGAAAGGTGTTAGCTATTGGGTTAACCAGAAAGGTGTCATAGTTTCCCTATATGCCGGTAAGGGTCCCTGAGTGGTATTAGAGCTATAGAAAAACAAAGCCGGGATGTTCCCCTGTATCCTGAATGGTATCTTTGTTGTCTAGTGGTCAGGTATAGTCGGGCTCTCCCGAAGAAACCTGTGTAACCCTTGAATTTTTAATCTTTGATTTTAAGTATTCCACTGCTGATCATGGTTTACTTGGAAATATAGTCAACCTTCGCATCTTTTGCAGGCGGGGAACATTGATTTTCAAGTTAGGAAGTGAGTAAGAAGAGAGTTGTATACGGAAATGGAAACTTCTTCAGATCCAGTTCATTTAGCGCCAAGTTTATCTATATCTAGTTTACCTAGAAGTGTGAAGCGTGTATTATCAAATAACATAAAAAAATCTTGTAGAAATTACTCAGGAAGAGAATCGTGTATGTGAAACTTCTTTACCAATTTTGAGTCCTTATAGTATATATTCTCATGATTGTTCTTGGACGAAAAGTAGTAGGAGTTTATTATCTACTTCTAGATTTCATGTAAAGGAAATCATCCAAAGTTCCAAACTGGAACAGTGTGATCTTAGATCTACAACTGCAGAACAGTACGTAAAGCTGGAAATTCCTAAAGAGTTGATCACCTTATGGAGAGAGCACAACCATACACATCTATACTTTGGAGTTATACGACTTGTTCTTACCTTACATGGAAGAAAAGGTATTCCATATATGACTTGTTCTTACCTCACATGGAAGAAAAGGTATTCCAGCAATAGCCAGGATATCCCTTCTTGACACAGCCTACACAACGCACCAAAATGTCCTCATTGGTACCTTGCTAACAACTTTCAATAATGGAAGTGTCATCTTAACCATAGCACCTGATTTCAATATTAGGTTGGATGATCCTACTTTGTCTGAATGTATACAAGTTCAGATCCAGATCACTATAATAGAACAAGATCCATAAGCAATCATGGCTACATTACATCACCAGATGATCTATCATCTATAGAATCATGCCTTGGATGTAGCGCCCCCTTACAGCAGGGTATACACCGGGACACCCGGAGGTCATTCCGGTACATAACCTACGATAAGGACGAGCTACATTCGATCACTACATTCACTT